>JARQOD010000001.1:960750468-960810178 GCA_033576555.1 Oophaga sylvatica
TCCAATAAAGAGAAAAGCTGGTGTTTACAATAAAAAAATTACTTTTATTCAATTTCCATTAAAAAATCATCAGATCAAGCTGGCAATAAATGTTGACGTGTTCCGACTCTATTGATGGGTCAAAACGCGTCAACATTTATTGCTGTCCTGCTATGACGATTTTTTTTATGGAAATTGAATAAAAGTAATTACATTATATCACCTTTACTCTTTCTTTTGGACTATTTTAGGAAGATTACAATATTATATAGATATCTTTGACCTTGTGTGGCTGGTTTACTTTACTTTGACAATCCATGTCCGAATGGCTATGTAATCCTTATAAAAGTTTACACTCCATCTTCGTGCACCTCATCTGATTGAAAGCTCCAGAATGTCTCTCCTCCCTCCTTCTATTGAATCTCTGCCTACTTAGCCTTATTGACAGCTCCTCAGTGTCCCTCCTCCCTGCTGCTGCTAAGATCTCACATAGCTCAGTACAAGCTGCAGTTGCCAGTTGGCTGGATGTGCGTAAACTCAATACACTTGGACTCGCAAGCTATCTTGCTCTTTAGCCGGACTCTAAGACGCTCATTAAAAAATCAGGAAAACACAGGCATTGTGATTTGATTTTTACAAAGTCAGTACTCCAGTCCTATCAGGTCTAAGAGATCTAGTAAATAATGTAGGTAGTTTGTACTGCTATAGCTGGTGACATTCCGGTAATGTCGGCACTGGGTATTTCAAGGCTCACAAGACATTGTTATGCCACGTGAGCCATGAAGCCAATGAGCAGCCACTGATTAGCTGCAGGGCTCATGTGGCATAGCACCGGAAGTTCGGAGAAGGTGTGAGCACTGGGCGTCTGAAGGAGGTGTGAGCACTGGTGTCTGGTGAAGGTGTGAGCACAGGGCATCTGGAGGAGGTATCAGCACTGGGCATGTGGAGGATATGTGTGCTCTGGGCATCTGGCGGAGATGTGAGCACTGGGCGTCTGGAGAACGTGTGCACTCTGGGCATCTGGCGGAGGTGAGAGCACTTGGCGTCTGTCGGAGGTGTGAGCACTGGGCATCTGGCGGAGGTGTGAGCACCGGGCATCTGGAGGTGTGTGCACTGGGCATCTGGCGGAGGTGTGTGCACTGGGTGTCTGGTGGAGGTGTGTGCACTTGGCATCTGGAGGAGGTGTGAACACTGGGCATCTGGCAGAGGTGTGAGCACTGGTCATCTGGCGGAGGTGTGAGCACTGGGCGTCTGGCGGAGATGTGAGCACTGGGCGTCTGGAGGAGGTGTGAGCACTGGGCATCTGGAGGAGGTGTGAACACTGGGCATCTGGCAGAGGTGTGAGAACTAGGCATCTGGCAGAGGTGTGAGCACTGGGCATCCGGAGGAGCTGTGTGCAGTGGCGTCTGGCAGAGGTGCGTGCACTGGCCATCTGGAGGAGGTGTGTGCAATGGGCGTCTGGAGGAGGTGTGTGCACTGGGTGTCTGGCAGAGGTGTGTGCACTGGGCATCTGGAGGAGTTGTGAGCACTGGGCATCTGGCAGAGGTGCGTGCACTGGGCATCTGGAGGAGGTGTGTGCAATGGGCGTCTGGAGGAGGTGTGTGCACTGGGTGTCTGGCAGAGGTGTGTGCACTGGGCATCTGGAGGAGTTGTGAGCACTGGGCATCTGGCAGAGGTGTGAGCACTGGGCATCCGGAGGAGCTGTGTGCAGTGGCGTCTGGCAGAGGTGCGTGCACTGGGCATCTGGAGGAGGTGTGAGCAATGGGCATCTGGAGGAGGTGTGAACACTGGTCATCTGGCAGAGGTGTGAGCACTAGGCATCTGGCAGAGGTGTGAGCACTGGGCATCTGGAGGAGGTGTGAACACTGGGCATCTGGCAGAGATGTGAGAACTAGGCATCTGGCAGAGGTGTGAGCACTGGGCGTCTGGATGAGCTGTGTGCAGTGGCGTCTGGCTGAGGTGTGAGCACTGGTCATCTGGTGGAGGTGTGAGTCCTGGGAATCTGGCGGAGTCGTGAGCACTGGGAATCTGGAGGAGTTTTTGAGCACTGGGTGTCTGGCAGAGGTGCGTGCACTGGGCATCTGGAGGAAGTGTGTGCACTGGGCATCTGGAGGAGGTGTGAACACTGGGCGTCTGGCAGAGGTGTGAGCACTGGTGATCTGGCACAGGTGTGAGCACTGGTCATCTGGCAGAGGTGTGAACACTGGGCATCTGGCGTAGGTGTGAGCACTGGTCATCTGGAGGAGGTGTGAGCACTGGTCATCTGGCAGAGGTGTGAGCACTGGGGGTCTGGAGGAGGTGTGTGCACTGGGTGTCTGGCAGAGGTGTGAGCCCTGGAATCTGGCAGAGTTGTGAGCACTGTGCATCTGGAGGAGGTGTGTGCACTGGGCATCTGGAGGAGGTGTGTGCACTGGGCATCTGGAGGAGGTGTGTGCACTGGGCACCTGGCGGAGTTGTGTGCACTGGGCATCTAACGGAGATGTGTGAGCACTGGGCGTCTGGCGGAGGTGTGAGCACTGGGCGTCCGGAGGAGGTGCGTGCAGTGGCGTCTGGCAAAGGTGTGAGCACTGGCCATCTCGTGGAGGTGTGAGCACTGGGCGTCTGGCGGAGATGTGAGCACTGGGCGTCTGGAGGAGGTGTGTGCACTGGGTGTCTGGCAGAGGTGTGTGCACTGGGCATCTGGAGGAGTTGTGAGCACTGGGCATCTGGGGAGGTGTGAGCACTGGGCGTCTGGAGGAGGTGTGTGCACTAGGTGTCTGGCAGAGGTGTGTGCACTGGGCATCTGGAGGAGGTGTGTGCACTGGGCATCTGGAGGAGGTGTGTGCACTGGGCATCTGGAGGAGGTGTATGCACTGGACGTCTAGCGGAGGTGTGAGCACTGGGCATCTGGCAGAGGTGTGAGAACTGTGCATCTGGCGGAGGTGTGAGCACTGGGCATCAGGCGGAGGTGTGTGCACTGGGCATCTGGAGGAGGTGTGATCACTGGGCATCTGGCGTAGGTGTGAGCACTGGGCATCTGGAGGTGTGTGCACTGGGCATCTGGCAGAGGTGTGAGCACTGGGCATCTGGCAGAGGTGTGAGCACTGGGCATCTGGCGTAGGTGTGAGCACTGGGCATCTGGAGGTGTGTGCACTGGGCATCTGGCAGAGGTGTGAGCACTGGGCATCTGGAGGAGGTGTGAGCACTGGGCATCTGGCGGAGGTGTGAGCACTGGGCATCTGGCGGAGGTGTGTGCACTGGGCATCTGGAGGTGTGAGCACTGGGCATCTGGCGTAGGTGTGAGCACTGGGCATCTGGAGGAGGTGTGTGCACTGGGCATCTGGCAGAGGTGTGAGCACTGGGCATCTGGCGTAGGTGTGAGCACTGGGCATTTGGCAGAGGTGTGAGCACTGGGCATCTGGCAGAGGTGTGAGCACTGGGCATCTGGAGGAGGTGTGAGCATTGGGCATCTGGCAGAGGTGTGAGCACTGGGCATCTGGCGGAAGTGTGAGCACTGGGCATCTGGAGGAGGTGTGTGCACTGGGCATCTGGCAGAGGTGTGAGCACTGGGCATCTGGCAGAGGTGTGAGCACTGGGCATCTGGAGGAGGTGTGAGCACTGGGCATCTGGCAGAGGTGTGAGCACTGGGCATCTGGCAGAGGTGTGAGCACTGGGCATCTGGCGGAAGTGAGCACTGGGCATCTGGAGGAGGTGTGTGCACTGGGCATCTGGCAGAGGTGTGAGCACTGGGCATCTGGCAGAGGTGTGAGCACTGCGCATCTGGAGGAGGTGTGAGCACTGGGCATCTGGCAGAGGTGTGAGCACTGGGCATCAGGCGGAAATGTGAGCATTGGGTGTCTGGCGGAGGTGTGAGCACTGGGTGTCTGGCGGAGGTGTACTGGAGAAGCCTTATTTCTGAGTCGGAGGCCCATGTGGTGTGCTGACCACTGAGTCACCATACCACTGGCCGCTATATTAACTTTGTAGTTGTGCATTTTACATTTTTTACTTGCACATCATATGTAAATGCAAAAAGAAAAAAATGTAAATACAAATGTAGTTAGTTGATATAAATGCAAATAAGATTAAATAGACGATCCGAGAATAAGTGCCCGAAAATAAAGAAATAAATGGAATAAACTAACAAAATCATATTGATGGCTCCTCACTCTATTCTGCATCTAAAATCTATTTCATTCTTCTAACTAAAGACATTATTCCGTATTCCCTCACCAGGCAATATTAAAATAATTACACTTGAGTGGATTGTTATTTCTACAGAAAAAAAAGCTAAATTCAAAATTAAGGAAAGTCATTTTCCTCCAAAATGGGCCATAAGTGAGTCTCTGATGGGAGCCTCAGGTTTCTAATCATTTTAGCCCTGAATTGTCGCTGCTTGAAAAGAACATCTCCCAGTGTGAACCACAGTCACGTGGAGGAGAATTCTGGATAGGAGATGTGCAAATAAGTTTCTAGGATAAGAGAAAAAAAGGAAAAATAAAAAAATAAATAAATATAAAATAAAAAAAATAAAAGAAAGCGATAACCGGAAAGGTAAAAATAACAAGTACCAGAAAGGATGAGAAAGATTGAAGGCAATGGTGATATCACTCATCTTTATGTGACGATAAAAATGTGCGCTTGCAATTTTCTCTTGAGAAGAAATCTTTCTATTTGAGTGAAGTGCAGGCCAATAAGTACTACTGGCTCCAGTAAGTGTGTACATTAAAGCTATAGTACATGACGTGTCAGAGTGAATACTGTACAGTCAGAATGAATATTCAGCTGCATGTTAGGATCATTATACAGAAAGGAAATTTGCAGACGGAAGATTTTATTTTTTTTACTTTTGTGTTTCTTTTTTGAAATGTAATATTTGAAAAAAATAGTTTTATTCTATTTGTTTTATTTTTTTGATTGTCATTTTTCCTTTAAAAAAATCCTGTTTTTACGCTGGCCAACAGTGCACACACACAAAAGGCAGGCATTTTCTGCTTTCGGTTATTGATTTGTCAGCTTTGCTGTGTAGATTGGGACAGATTGCTCTTTTGAACCCACCCCAGATAACAAAAATGTCGTCCACGTAGCAGAAACATTATTTGATGTACTCGATGAAAGGATTGTTAGCTGAATACACTCATTTTTCCTCCAAGAAGGCCAAAAACAGATTGGCAAAAAAGACACTGTGGCAGTACCCATGGCGGTACCTATTCGCTGCAGATATCACTTACCAGGAAATTTGAAAGCTTTGTGTTTTGAAATAACCACACGTGTCCCGCACACAAAACTAATATACTCTCGACTTTTGTCAGTGTGCATAAAAATACTTTGCACAGTCTCAACCCCCTAGTATAGGGTATTCTAGTATACAAACTTTGTACATCAATTAATGCTACAAAAAAGTCTTTCTACCACTCTATCCCCTGAATGGGCCTATGAAGCAGCATTGTATGCGAAAGTGCCGTCAACCATGTCTTGCACCTGCATTCTCCTGCATCCATTTTTTAGTGACTCTGCATTGCTTATGGGACAGAGAGTGCCACCTTTCCTGTCTTCGAAGTTTATTTCACTTTATGTATGAAATGAACTCTTCTTGGAAGTTTAAGATTTTCTGTGTCGTTGGAAAATAAAAAAATCCTTACTAATTCGATCCCAAAATTCTTTTAATTTTTTTTGACTGAAGAACCAAAGCAATAGCATTCATAAGCAGTAATAAGTAAGAGAAACATATTGATTTTGGCATGTCCTTGAATAACGCAGTAATGCTATTTTTAATAAACAGGAAAAGAAATTTGGCATGCAAGCAGATATATTTATGTCTCAGATGCAGAGGGAATCTCTGCACTGTCACTTTTTAGGTTGTAGGAGCTAAATGAATGAACGTCAGCGTGGTCTTCTAAGTCTTAGGTTACCAGTTGAGAAATACTGACTATGAAGTTTTTATGAAATAGTAAGAATATTCAGAGAAATAGAAGCTTAGGAAGGAGAAAGGTGGGGAGTATTTGTTCTTCTCTGCATGCTGAAATATTCGGGTCCATTTGCAAAACCTAGGAAAAAAGACAGTCATGTGCAATAGTGAAAAAAGTGTAGAGCCAATGAATTAAAGTGGCGAGTGGTGCGAAAAAAAAAATGTTGAAAAAGGAAATTTAATTTTGCAATAATCTGTCCGGAGATGTTTATGCTGTATGTGTCTTCTGTATATGTGGCCGCTCAGTTGTTGTGCTATTTATGTATGGTTGTCCTGAAGAAGGAATCAGTGGAACGCGTAGACAATAAACCTACAATTTTATCTACCACTTCTTGTGTTGTGACTCCAGCGAGTGCAGAAATACTTCCAATCCTTCTACCTTACCCTCTTACTCGATGGCATCCAGGGCTCCTCTTTTGATCACTCATCCTGGCGTGCCATCATCGTTGTGGAGTGGCGCCACAAGTGACGTTGTGCCAGGACAACTAAGCAAAAGAAGAGCCAAAGTTACTGGCAGATAGGAGGGAATTCCTCAGGCTCCAGTCCGATGGCCGTGTTTCTTATTTTCCCACTTAATCCAGTTCTATGAATCAATTTGCATCATCAGTAGTTACTGATATTGTAAAGTTACATATGTTCTACCTGAAGAAGTTTGGTTTTCCAGAAGGAGAGCTGCTCTTTGTGATGGATCTCAATTCTGGCTGTGATTAGGTTCACAAGACCGATTTCTCCACATATGTGAAAAACGGAACAATTATTCTGACCAGACTTGA
The DNA here is from genome assembly GCA_033576555.1 of Oophaga sylvatica. NCBI lineage: Eukaryota > Metazoa > Chordata > Amphibia > Anura > Dendrobatidae > Oophaga > Oophaga sylvatica. The sequence goes on from JARQOD010000001.1 coordinate 960,757,168, forward strand.
TAAGAGTTTGATCAGAGTTTGAGCAGAGCAATTTGGCATCAGTTTTTCTCATACATAGAGAAAAAAAGAAATTCTCCACTTTGTCCTTTCTGTCAGTCTGTGAAAATCAGACCACGTTCAGAAATCATCCAAGTGCAGTCTGATATTTATCACGATCTCACAGACTTGCATTGCCGATTTGACCAAACCTCTTGGATAAAAATTGGACTTGTCTCTGATTTATTTACGTGGAGCACTCGGCCCTAGGAAAAATAAGACGTGCACAACTTCATAGACTATCCTTGCTACAAATTCTACCTGTAAAAACCACAGATAGCACTCGCGCAAGAAAATTGGTCGAATGCATGAGCCTTAATAGAGATGAGGCATGGCAGTGAGAGTGAGACCTACCTCTATGACACTTGTATGCCTTCATGTAACATGAAGCTCCAGGGTCTACTATAGCACTACTGTCTCTCTATGTGGCAGAGGGATATATGGGTCCTTCAGACAATAAAGCTGGAAAAAAAGACTTTTCATTTTCTAACACCAAATAATTGACCGTTTAATTGCTATATGTGAAAGGCCGAGGAACCAGAACCAAAATGTGTCAGATTCTTGATGCTCAAATTTTTAATTTGAAAACTAAAGAAGACCCAAAAGATCCATCTACCGTATATACTCGTGTATAAGCCGACCCGTGTATAAGCCGACCCCCCTAATTTTGCCACAAAAAACTGGGAAAACTTATTGACTCATGTATAAGCCGGGTGTATAAACTGCCCTCCTGCTCTGTGCTGCCCCCGTCCTGCTCCTTGCTCCCCCATCCAGCTCTGTGCTCCCCTATTCTCCTCTGTACTCCCCCCCTCCTGCTCCGTCCTCAGCTGTGCTCCCCCATTCCTTCTCCATCCTCCTGTGCCCCCCCTGTCCTGCTCCATGCTTCCCCCGTCCTCCGTTCTCCTCCCCGTCCTCCTCCATGCTTCCCCCGTCCTGCTCCATGCTTCCCCCATCCACCGTTCTCCTCCCCGTCCTGCTCGTGCTCCTTGTCCTCTCCTCCATTATACTCACCCCACCCCGTGCCATCGCTGAACTTGCCGGCAATCCTGCGTTCTCCCCAGCTTCCTGCAGCTCTCCAGCACTGAGCGGTGATGTAATACCGCTCATTAAGGCCATGAATATGGAGGCCACGCCCATGGGAGTGGCGTCGCTGTCCATATTACATGACCTTAATGAGCGGGTATTACGTCACCGCTCAGCGCTGGAGAGCTGCAGGAAGCTGGGGAGAACGCAGGATTGCAGGCAAGTTCAGCGATGGCACGGGGAGGGGTGAGTATGATCCCAGCCACCGGCTCCTGCCGCAGCACCCCCTACCCGCTGGTTTCTGCCCTATGACTCGTGTATAAGCCGAGGGGGCATTTTCAGCACGAAAAAAGGTGCTGAAAATCTCGGCTTATACACCAGTATATACGGTAAATAAATATTTAGTGCAGGTATTATAAAGTTTTCAGATGTTGTAGGCCAAAGTTGAAAATTACCTTGTGGCCCAAAATATGTTAACTAATGGCCAAAGATTAAGAAAAATAATTATTGAGCCAATGGATCAGTTTTGCCATGGTTAGTCAGGTTTTCAAAAGTATCTCATAGCAAAACTGTGTAAGTGGGCTGTAAGATCTGCTGATGGAAATATAATTTGAAAGTGTTTTTTTCTAACTGGTTTCTGCAGGTTGAATGGTTTCTCCTGTAGTCAAATACACTTAGTATGTAATTTCCCTTAGTATAGGTGCATGTAGTGCCAACGGCTTTACCTAAAATGTCTATTCTGTATTCATCTTAATTACTGTGCTTTCTCACACATATTCATGTAAACCTCCTACCAAGAAGCCATTTTGTGAGAAATAATTGCAAATGGGCCAAAATGTAGTGCAGAAGAACATGCTAAAGCAGCTGGGTGATAACAGGTGATAATGAGTTTACACTGGATGGGGACAACAATTACCACAGGGGGTGGGAAATGATCCTCTACTAAAACATGACATAAATGTACATAGTTGGGTTACTTTGTGTGATGAGAGGAAATGTTCCTGTGAGATGAAGACAAATTGATTTGTAGATTTTTCTAAGATTAGCCTTTTCACATTTTAAAATACCATTTCTTGGTCTATCTACAATTTGTTGAAATCCGGTGGAAAGTGTTTGGAATCTTACATTTGTGTCGTCTGTTTGACTCTACCTACAATCCTGCCCTGCAGCACGAGCATACCATTAACCGAAAACTTCTAACACTGATTACACAAGAACCACAAGACTGATTTCTTCACCCCAGATATTATTTTAATCAGTATAACAGCGGCAACCTGACAATGCCAGTAGTTTACTTAGCAAAATCCTGCTGACATGGGCACTTTAAGCTTACTTTCTCTGAAACGCTGAAGCATTTCCAAGAACAATATACCTAGCTGCCAAGATCTAATTCATGCTGCCACGGATTGGGCACCATAGAACAGATAAAAGGTTCCCTTTAATCAAAATGACTTCAGATGACTAACCATTTTCACGAGGTTCCTAGAAAGATGGAATGGATCTTCTGTGCCACTATGGCCTTCACCGATGTCACACAACTTGTTAAACATTTTCCAATGTGTGCCCGGTGGCTTGAGAATTGCGGAATTACGAGAACATGGAAGCCACATTATTACTTCTATGAGATAGTTAAAAATGAGTAAACAGTATTTTTCCTGCATTGCTTCTTCAAACAGACGAATCCCTGATGAGAGAGAGAATCTATTTCCTTCCCTCGCTCGGGCTCATTGTTTTATTTCTATGTACCTCCAATGAAACACTACGGTATTTATTTTTATTTAATAAAGCCCGGTGGTACAACTGCTTATGAATCAAACAGCATCAGATGTAGCTAAAAGAAATATTGGTATTTTCTGCTGGCTCCAGTTATTAATCTGGCTCTGAGCCGCTGTTGGTTTTATATATTAAGTGAAATTGAAAGCCTTCGCTCCCCATCTTCCTCTAGGTCCACATCGTGCTACACCATTGCGTTATTACCTCCATATTTTTACATTCAGATAAGAAGTTGGTTTAATAATGAATGAGGCTCCCATTAGACAGAAATTTTGCTTATTTCAGCCACCTTCCATTTAATCAGAATGACGGCATACGGAGGCTTCCGACATTAATCTGAATGGAGACTTTTCGAAGGATATTCCATTTGCGTTTGCGCTTCAGTGTCCGCACAGATTATATTTATTTGCGTCATCATTTTAGTAATTCTAGTACAGAATTATCAAGTTTTAAATAAAAAAAAATTACCCAGATAAAGCTCACATTTGGATATTTAGGCCCCGATTTTGCATTTTGCACACCAGTCTTGATCAACTGTATGCTAGAGGTGAGTATCTTTCACCTGCCGTGCTCCATCCCCAGAAATGTCTATCATAATTTCTGTCATAATTTAGGCCACTTTTATGGTGTAAATTATGATCAATTTGCTTAACGTGCTTAGCCATGACCCATCCTGTCCAAACTCTACCCTTTTTTCTAAATGTTTATCGGAGCTGGCTAAAACTGGTGTAAAACAACCGAAAGTTGCAATTTTTTGTGCAACTTTTAGCTTGTACATAAATTTTGAAACATTTCAAGCAGTTTTACACCAAAAAATCTGAAAAAAAATTACTTCAATGAATTGGGCAGATAATATTCTTTATCACATGGAAACATGATCACTCACATTTTTATTTGCTCCATTGGTCATTTGGGCAAGAAATTAGGTTGCTTGCTATACATCTGCCCCAGGTATCCAGAGCTCTGCTTCCTTCACCTTGGTCCACTGCCCTCTGTTGTCCTCCTCTTTGAGTTTTGCAAGTTTCTCGGCGTGGCTCAGTGACATCACCTCCATAGCCCTTTTAATGCCCATTAGGACACACATCTGGGGCTTAGTGGGTCCACTTCACAAGGTGAGCCTAGACAATGTTTTTACACATTTTTTGACAAACCAACTACATCCCTACTGGAAAAAGTGGCAGCACAAAAATGTTGTTTTGGATTGAGAATTTGAAAAATATCTCACCAAGCAAAACTGTCTTGGATTCATTTCCTGATGGATTTGGAGCTTATGATACTACTCATGGGCCAAAGCACAAATAACAATGACTCTATTATAATTGAACTATTACGGCGTATTTCAGTGAAACACATTACCTAAGGGTCCTTGAGTCTATCTGTAGTAACAGCTATCACTACTATGGTTTATGTATGGTTTACTATGCTTTACTGTGACATAGCATGGTTTTAAGATGGTCCTACCCACATAAAACTAGAAGGGGGGCTAGCTCCTTTCCAACATTGTTCTATGACTATGGCCTTTCAAGTCATGAGGGCTATAGGGACACATGAGCTTAAAAAGCTTCCTAGACAATCATTTTTTTTTAATAGTTAGAAAGGCTTCTGTAAGGAGAAGTACATCTTTTGCAACGGGTCCAGAACTGTCGGGGCTGTCACCTTTTTTGTACAGGGGAAAGCTTAGAAACCAGGACCGACCTTTGCACTCAGCAGCAGGGGCGCGGCTAAGCTTAAAAAGCCGCAACGTGCATGAAACAAGACAGATTTGGCGGGAGCATGCAGAACACAGCAGCAGAGCATGGGTGCTCTGTTCTCAGAGCGCCGGAACAGAGCAGGCCCAAGCCAGAGGGGTCTGACGTTCGTGCACAGATACTGTTACCAGATACGGGGGACGTGCCCGTTAGCTGTCCAAAGCCCAGGCAGATAAGTCACGCGCTAGTTCCGGAACAGAGAGACCGTGACTGTGTGTTCACATTGTGAATTGTTCCCTGACTTACTCACATATAGCTGCCGAGCTACATTAAACTCCAGCAGTGTCAAAGACTGCGTACTGCTCTGCATAGCAACTCCAGGACCCAGGACTCATTACCGGATGACCAGGACCCGCCATCACTGCCGGGAACCGGATCCCCAACGTCTGCAGGACCACACAGGACTCCTCACGCGCTGATTTCCTTGGCGCCACCGTTTGAAATCAGAACTCTGCAGTCAGGATGTCGTCGGACTGATAAGTTCACCTTTCTTAAACATTCTCTATACCCGCTACCGCTGTTTATCCCACTCTACACTTCTTATATTTGCATTAGTTGACCTAAACCTGTTCACACCATTCCCTCCCTGCGTGGAGTATCCTCCTGTTAAAGTAAATCCATCGTTAACTCTTGCTCTCGCTCCAGTCTCTTACTGCATCCCGTAACTTGCTCACACATATAACCGGTAAAACCTCACAGGCACTTTCCAAGCTCGCACTGGTCTCTACTCCTTGGTCCTTCTCGATTCACCGGTGCAGACCACTCAGACAATAGCTTGTCAGTAATCGGCTGTTTGGGCATTTTCTGTTTGTCGATAAAGAGCAGGAAGTAGATAAGGGCAGATAAACGGCAAGCATCAGATTTTATAGGCTATTTATTTTTAAATTTTGACCTATTATTTAAAGAAAAATGTTGGTGGACATTAAAGAAGCCCATACAAAGTAGAACATAGTTGGCCAAAGTTCCCGATTTTGATGAGACTTATACACTATCTTATATACACAGTGGCCTAGCAAATCATCAGAAGGATTGGCCGACCAAACATTTAAGTGTTGGTGGTTGAGACTTTGGGAGGAAAAGCTCATTTTTATTGAAGGAATATGGGCACATTTACAGTTAGAACAACTTTGTTCCATTCTTCTGTCATTCTCTAAAAGAAATAAAAGTCATTGATCTTTCTCTTCTCTGATTGTTCTATTCCTTTATAACAACGGACTGACAAGATTTGATCAAAAGTAATGTATTCTACTCTTTGCACCTAAAAACGAATAATTTTTGCCTAAGGCAGAGCCTGAGAGCCCATGCCCAGGGGACCACACAATTCCTTTATAGTGCTGCTCAAATCTGTATTTCGAAAGGAGACCATTACCATAGATCCCAATTCCAAAATACTTGATAGGCAGTGTTCCCGCATGCACATTGCACCTTTGACATCAGTCAGCCATGTGGGATAATAATTCAATTTTTAAACCCAATCCAGGTTTAAAATGGTTCCTTTGAACCTGATGGATATGTGTCTTTTTTCAACCACACTAACTGTGTGCCTATGTTTTGGTTTCTAGAGTGAGCACACTATGGAGGACATCTAGGATACTTCTCCTGGGTCCTTGTAGAGTGGGTACTAGTTCGGTTTGGTACCAACCACTTAGCTTTTTGTTGGCAAAAGTCTTTGTAGGATCTTTCTTTGTGAAACTAGGTAAAGTATAATGAAGGGTAAGGAAAAAGGGAGTCTGATGGAGAAAGACTAAGGCTGGTTTCACATTAGCGTTTTTGTGCGCAGCGCATCGTTCGCATCCATGCGCATGCGTCATGCGTACCTATGTTTAACATGGCGTACGCATGGTCTTGCGTTAGCATGCATTCGTCTGCGTTTTCGTGCGCATGCGTTTTTTCCAGGTGTGCGTCTAGACGCGTCAGAGGCAACTTGCATTTTTGGGTCCGTCGGAAGGCGTCAAAAATACGCATGCGCACGCTTGCGCACGGAATGTGTCAAAACAACATATTACAGTCTATGAGAACGCAGGCGTGCGCATGGAGACTTCAGACTGCGCTTGTCCAGGAACTGATTATAGCACCTGGAAATATCGAACGCATGCGCATAAAAACTGCAAACGCATGCAAAAATGCATGCAAGCGCATGCAAACGCTGCATTTTTTTGTCGTCATGTGTACGCTGATGCATATATTAAAAACGCTGCCTTTGCATGTGTTTTTGCATGCGTTTCTACTTGCGCACGATGCGCAGCGCACAAAGACGCAAATGTGGAACTAGCCTAAGCTCTTGGATGGCGAAACACCCAATCTTTGCTTTGAGGAATCTTTATGATCTGACCCTATAAATGGTACCCATTAAGTTTTATGTCCTGGAAGGGGGACCACAACTTTATTCACTTCTTCTTTGTGACACCTTTACGTAAATCTTTCCAAATGTCACTTTTAACAGTAAACTGTGCCTAATTGTAGACTTGACGATTTTAGCAGAATATTGCATCTAAAGGCAAGAGCATCCGCACATTAGAGATGTAATTAGGTTGAACTTTTTCTTTTTTTTGCTGTTCAATCCATCTGAACATAAAAGGAAGTTGAGGGCTTTCTTTTTTTTCATTTGGAGGGTGATCCACATCGAGTTATCTGCTATAAAGCTTCTCGCGGCCTTAACTAACCCCGGAACGGAGGCGCACAGCAGATTGCCAGAGAAGTGCGGCTTCACAGAAAGGATACGCTTCCAAAATGCAGTGATATTCTGACAGAGCATTTTATTTTAATAAAAACACACACGCACACATGAACTCCAAAGTAAGAATTCCCTCTGGTGGGAGTAGTAGTGATTTACATTTTTCCCTAATGGAACTAAGCTATTTAAATCTGTCCTCGGAGAAAATCAAAGAGGCACTTTCTTCAGGAAAACACATTGTACCGCACCGACTTTTCATCCCAATGTTGTCTGTCAGAGGACGTTATATGAAAACGAAAAAGGGAAAAAAAAAAAAAGAAGAAGAAGAAGCGCTTAGAAAATGTTAGGATTTCATTACTAATTTAACATCTGAGCAAGAGTTGACTTGGGGTCTCAGAGGTTTAGAGGTTTAGTGCTTGAAATATGAAAAAGATAAAATAAAAAAGGAAAATGCTAAAGATTTCCATTTTTAATTGAGCCGCTCTTTAACAGAATAAATAGGAATTTGGGGACCTAATTAAAACAGTTATCAAGCTTGAAGGGTGATTAAACCAAACAGGAGGACGTTTTACTGATAAATGCTGAAAAAGACAGAATGGGGGATGGTATTATATGGGGTGCGTCCAGGGACAACTTTAGGGTTGTTTGCTTTTGGAAGAGACGGTGCATTTAGTCTTTACCCACGTCGTCATGAGCCCCAAAAACCCTTTAGGCACTGTCAACTGCCCATATTTTCCTGCTTGTATTCAATATGATAGCCGCCATCTGGCCTTACAGTTTACTTCACACTGATTACTACAATGACTCACTGACACTGGGAACACAGGACAATGACACTGACACTGGGAACACAGGAAAATGACACTGACACTGGGAGGACAGGACAATGACACTGACACTGGGAACACAGGACAATGACACAGACACTGGGAGGACAGGACAATGACACACTGACACTGGGAACACAGGACAATGACACTGACACTGGGAACACAGGACAATGACACTGACACTGGGAGGACAGACGAATGACACACTGACACTGGGAACACAGGACAATGACACTGACACTGGGAGGACAGGACAATGACACACTGACACTGGGAGGACAGGACAATGACACACTGACACTGGGAACACAGGACAATGACACTGACACTGGGAGGACAGAAGAATGACACACTGACACTGGGAATACAGGACAATGACACTGGGAGGACAGAAGAATGACACACTGACACTGGGAACACAGGACAATGACACTGACACTGGGAGGACAGGACAATGACACACTGACACTGGGAACACAGGACAATGACACTGACACAGAACACAGGACAATGACACTGACACAGAACACAGGACAATGACACTGACACTGGGAGGACAGAAGAATGACACACTGAAACTGGGAACACAGGACAATGACACTGACACTGGGAGGACAGAAGAATGACACACTGACACTGGGAACACAGGACAATGACACTGACACTGGGAACACAGGACAATGACACACTGACACTGGGAGCACAGGACAATGACACACTGACACTGGGAACACAGGACAATGACACTGACACTGGGAGGACAGAAGAATGACACACTGACACTGGGAACACAGGACATTGACAATGACACTGGGAGGACAGGACAATGACACACTGACACTGGGAACACAGGACTATGACACTGACACTGGGAGGACAGAAGAATGACACACTGACACTGGGAACACAGGACAATGACACTGACACTGGGAGGACAGAAGAATGACACACTGACTCTGGGAACACAGGACAATGACACTGACACTGGGAACACAGGACAATGACACACTGACACTGGGAGGACAGAAGAATGACACACTGACACTGGGAACACAGGACAATGACTCTGACACTGGGAGGACAGAAGAATGACACACTGACACTGGGAGCACAGGACAATGACACACTGACACTGGGAGGACAGGACAATGACACACTGACACTGAGAGGACAGGACAATGACACTGACACTGGGAGCACAGGACAATGACACTGACACTGGGAGCACAGAAGAATGACACACTTGGGGTACAGGATGATGATACTGACACTTGGGATACAGAATAATGCCACGGAGACTTGGCTACAGGATAATGACACTGACACCTGGGGTACAGGATAATGATGCTGACACTTGGGGTACAGGATAATGATGCTGACACTTGGGGTACAGGATGATGATACTGACACTTGGGATACAGAATAATGCCACGAGACTTGGCTACAGGATAATGACACTGACACCTGGGGTACAGGATAATGGCACTGACACTTGGGAAACAGGATAATGATGCTGACACTTGGGGTACAGGATAATGGTACTGACACTTGGGGTACAGGATAATGGCACTGACACTTGGGGTACAGGATAATGATACTGATACCTGGGGTACAGGATGATGATACTGACACTTGGGGCACAGGATAATGACACTGATACTGGGGCAAACTTTGTATTTTTTTATTAGGGAAATTCACGGCAAACATTTTATGATATCTTTTAGAATTATTTATGAATGCTTCTCTGGCAATTGATAACTGAGCTGAGACTCCAAATCTGCAGATAAGTGTCCCAACCCCGCGGGGAACTGTCCTCACACGTGGAGGCGGCTTAGCTGTCCTGAGTCGCTCTACAGATGCAGCCTAATAACATGTATTTAACAGAACATTGTGTCCCAGACACTGTAAAGGGAAGTGGATGCATCATTAACTGTGCATTAATTTGCTTCTCACTGCATTGACTAGGGAACATAGGTGATCATTTAATATGTGCTTGGCTGAAAGCTCCCATTGACTGAAATGAGGTCTTGGTTCATCGCTTCTGATTTTGTCTTGTGTGCTGTAACAGGGCGTCTTACCAGAAATAGCCGAATGGAGAAAGAAAAATGTTTCATCTGCAGAGTAGATGACGTGGGGCAGTCACCTCCATAAGGGGCTGATTTGGCATTTTTGGTGCCGGTGATGGGCACTTAGATATTCATGTTTTCTGGTTGATTTTTCCCTCAATAAAGAGTAGTGACCCGGTAATATTCGGCCATTTCTGTATCTCTTGCTCTGTTACAATGAATGCAGACGATTCCTGCCAATGACTAATGGCCACCATGGCAGTGTCCCTACATCTCATCAACTAAGCAACTTTCCACGTGACTTTTAACTTCCCCATGTTATATAGAGTTACTGAATCCACATTACCAATCATTCATGGTCTAGCAAAAGCTGGAGAGGAGCTTGTATGGCAGTTGTATGTAATGACAGCCATTTTCAAAAACCTTCTATACATAGACTGTTACAAAAATTATCTGCAGATGGAATATTTTTTTATGACTCTAGTTAAGGACAATTTATCAAATATTTTTTTCCTGGCTGGACATAACCCTGTCTTCTGTTTCTGAACATACTACTGCAACCTCTGCCCTGAGCACTAGGTGGCGCCGCACTAATACCACAGTTACTGGTGGACATCAGCAGCAGGTGACAGTCCAGCTTTTAGAGATTGATGAGACTAGTTGCCCCTTTCCTATCCATGTGTGCTTTGCTGCAGTGAGCTGGTAATTAACACTGTGCTGGGAGCCACGGACAGCGCCCCCTTCTGTATAAACTCCAGCAGACAGTCTCTAGCTGCCAGTTATTACTTAGCTCAGCTAGGCATGCTCTCTTTGATACTTTGCTCCTGTGTGCTATTTTGTATGTCCTGATTTCTGATCTCGGCTTGTGTTTTGACCACCCGCTTGCATTTTGATTTTGTCACTGATGTGACTTCTTGGCGTTGACCCCGAATAACGACCCCTCTTGTCTCTGCTTTGCTCCTCCGGCCAGCAGCCATGGAAGACATTAATCCATTTGACCCTGTGGCACTTCCTGATCTCTGTACAGGGGTTAAAGAGTGAAAGCCGATGTTCCTCTGGAATCTGCCACCAGACGGTGTGGGCTGTGGCTTGTGTCAAGTCTGTCCAAGTCAGCCATTTTTGAGCCGGCGGCCTCTGACAGTTGTAACAATCCCCAAAGAGTGTAGTTGATGACCAACTTTGTAAAAAAAAGTCATTTTGTATTTCTTCCATTTTTTTACTATTGCACCAACAGTTGTCTCCTTCTCACCCAGCGTCTTATGGTTTTGTAGCCCATTCCAGCTTTGTGCAGGTCTATGATCTTGTCCCTGACTTCCTTATAAAGCTCTTTGGCCTTGCCCATGTTGTAGAGGTTAGAGTCTGATTGATTAATTGAGTCTATGGACAGGAGCCTTTTATAAAGGTGACTATGTAAGGCAGCTGTCTTTAATGGAGCGTCTAACTGGTCTGTAGGAGCCAGAACTCTTAATGGTTGGTAGGGGATCAAATACTTATTTCTCACTGCAAAATGAAAATACATTTATATAATTTATACCATGTGATTTTCTGGATTTTATTTTTGATATTCTATCTCTCAATGTTACAATTAACCTACCCTTAAAATTATAGACTGGTCATGTCTTTGTCAGTGGGCAAACTTACAAAATCAGCAAGTGATCAAATACTTATTTCCCCCCACTGTATATACAGTATATATATATATATATATATATATATATATATATATATATATATATGATTTTACAATGCACTGTTGGGAGATGTTTATGGTGTATGTGTCAATAAGTGGCCACCCAGTGGTTATGATGTGCATTGCAGCCTGTTGAGGATTTTGCCTCAATGTTACACTATTGTATAACATATGTACAATGAAAATAGAGTCTTAAAAAAAGTAGGGCTGGACTCATTCGCATAGACTTAATAAACCTATAGAAAGCCCTTTTGGGTGTTTTTACTAATTACAACAAAGGCCATTGATTCAACATGAGCTAGTGGCAAGAATGAGGCACGAGGCGCCCGGTACCCCAAGGTTCAGCTGCTTATATGTATATTACCCAAGTAGTGAGGCACAAAGTGGATAATATACGCTTTATCCCCCAGTAAGCAGACAATCCAAGATGTCTTTGGCTAGATAGAAGACGGCAGACGGCAGATAGTTCATGATTCTAAACATAGCTCCTAATTGAGTCCAAGAGGCACAATGCAGAAGTGGGCAGTAGCCAGCGCCATCCGTTACTATCAGGGAATATAATGTGTCACATCAGATGCTTTAGCGGCAGCCCCTGACCCCTCAGCAGAGCGCAGCTCCTCGCCTCTTCCTTTAATTTGCAGTTTGCTAATTGCTGTCCAGAAAGGGGGCTTTAAAGACCATGATTTGTGCAAATTACTTGGAGCGTTTCCTGTAGATGTTATGTCTTATGTGAAAGGATTCCCTTCCTATGTCATTAACCCCTGAGCATTATTAATCCCGGAGAAATGTCACGATGCCCCCATAGGGGTCCTATTCTACATGTAGCTATGGAAGCTTAGACCTCCATGTCCTGGTGTATGGGGAAAGTCATAAGAGGATCCTGTACCCAGATTGTCATCATCCGGTGATCCACTAATCAGATTTGTAGAAAATGTCACCTCCCCATTGTAACTGTCGATTTTCATTGACTTCTATGGGATTAGCTGCATCCGGTGTAAGTCTATGACTCGTAGCCAAGGCCATAGATAGAAATACACATATAAGTCACCAATGCACAGGTCGAATGGCAAAAAATGGTGATCCAAATATGTAGGGGGTGAAAGACGAATGCGTACATATGAATCCGGGTCATTTTGAATCCAGGAAGTCGAATCGCAAAATAATATTGTGATTCTGGAAAATCAAAATTTTGGGGGTGATATTTGAAGTAATACATACTGTATGTGCACATTGATTGGATTCACCAGAATCACGATTTGACTTTCTGGATACAAATTATTCAATAAGAGATTCCAAAATGTCAAACAATCAATAAATAATAATTAGCAAAAAAAAATTCTAATTTGACAGTTTGTTCAAATTTTACCAGGAAATGTATTTGAGCGGCCAAGGTGAGGGCAGAGGTATGCCCTGTATCATTCTTCCTGCAGAAGTCCGTTTTCGGGGTCCGTGCCTGAACACTAGGTGTTCGATCTTGACCCCGAACTTTACTGTTTGCGTTCGCTCATCGCTGCTCAGAACATAATAAGACAAATTTGATAAAATTTGATGCAAATAGGATTTCCTGTCCAAAATTTGAGCAAATCGGCTGAATTTGAATTTCGGGCAGATTCGTTTGTCGCTGCCATTGTTCCCTGTTATCAGCCACGAGTGATGAGAAGTGCACAAGTATCCCTGCTTTATATCAAATAGCGATGAGAACCCTCCCCAAAACGAATGTACAACTATGTACCCCCTTTAAGCACTGCAATGCATAGAATAAATCAAGGAGTTAACGTTAGTAGGGATCTTTACAATGGTCGTCCTTGTTATTTAGGAGGACACTGTGCTCGGGGGGGGTGTTATGATGTAGCAGAGCTGAGTTTGTCCATGCTTTGTTATGCGGCTACCTCTTCGGATCTGCTATGTCGGGGCTGTGGCTGATTACAATGCAGCAGCGGATTGACATGTGTAGGACGGGGGCCGCTGCCTCTTCTTCTCCTTTATCCTGGCACTCAATGATATAGAACAGCGATTGACTGAAATGCTGCAGCCTCGCTGGATAGACGGCGAGAGGCTCAGAGACGGTTAAATGTATCTGACATTTTTCTGCAACGCCCGCAGCACAAAACCTCCTTTGCATAGCCCGGCGGAGACCCGGGACGGCGAATCAGGGCTCGTGGAGCGTGCGCACAACTCTGCTCTGCGTTAATATTATTGGCTCATTCCTCAATCATGCCTTTTCCAGCTAGCTGCTCCTGTCAAAGCACATCTCATTAGGCCTGAAGGCTCAATGAAATGGAAATTTGTGTTTAAATTTAAAAACAACATATTGACCCTGGGAGCCACTCATGTCTACATTTTTAATAACTTACCGAGAATAAAAGACAAGGGGTGAGAGGACGGGAGCACGCGGGGGCACCGGGGCCGTCTGCCTGGACCCTTTACACACCTCATCCTCCCTATTAATCCACAGGCGTTAAACAAAATCAAATCAGAGGTGATAGGGAACCTCGCTGGGGGTCCGACTCCTGCGGAAGAGCAAACTTGTATGTAAATGAGCGCCCTATGATGGTCGTGCTTTGCATTCAGATATTAAAGGGAATCTGTCAGGAGGATTTTACTAGTGAAACTAGTGGTACGGCTGCAAAGGTCGGATACCTGTCTTGTATATATATATATATATAGGTATTAGGGGCACACCATCCATAGTAGAAGACCATGCAGCCACTATGGGGTCTGTGAGTCAGGGAAATTAGGGGGGCTGGAGCTACTTGGCACAGGGTCCCCTCTACACCCGTCACTACAACTGCATTCCGTTTGATAGAATGGTGGATCATGGAGGCCAACGACCCCCAAGAATCATCATTCAGCCTGCAAGTCTGAGACTAAGTGTGCGGTGAGAACGATGACATCACAACATCGCGCGGGCAGTGTGGAGCCTCAGTCATAACGCTGCACAGACGAGAGAGTTGGACAGGGGGAGCGAGAGTAGGTCATTAGTGTTTATTATTAAATGTTAGTGCTTGTGAGGGTGGGTTTTGGGTCCTTCATACTGAGTGGGGTAGTGTGGGGGCTATCATACTGAATAAGGGACTGTGGGGGCCATCATACTTAATGGGGGATTGTGGGGGCATTATAATGAGTTACGAGCTATGGGGGCCATCATATTGAACTGAGGTGGGATGTTGGGACCATTAAATTGAGTGGAGGATTGCGTAAGCCATCATATGTAATAAGGGACTGTGGGGGCCATCATACTTAATTGGAGACAATGGGAGGCATCATAATGTGTGAGGGACTGTGAGGGCCACCAAAATAAGTGAGTGGCATTGGAGGTCACCATCATAATAAGTGAGGGGATGTTGGAGCCATACTTATTGGGGAGCTGTAGGGGACATCATGCTGAGTGGGTGATTGTGTGGGTCATTATACTGAGTGGGAGGCTATGTGGGCCATTTTACTGAGTGGGGAACATGGAGGTCATCATACTGAGTGTGAGTCCGTGAGGCTGATTAAATTGAATAGGGTCATCCTACTGATACTGAATAGGAACTATGGTAATATCAAACTGAAGGTCCACCATTTTGTTTGGGAGGCTTTGGGAATATCATACTGAGTGGGGGCCATCACTCTGAATAGGGGCCTCCTACTGTGTGGAGACCATGATACTCTGTGCGATTGAACTTTGGGACATCATATTGTGGGGGGATTATATTTTGTTATATTGTGTTGGAGGCACTGTGGGGGTGTTATACTTTGCTGAAGACACTATGTGGTCAACATGTGTTGAGGGGGAAATTTACAGTAGGGATATCATATTGAGTGCTTGTGGGGACATTTTTGGGAGCATACTCCCTATATTGGCCAAACTAAGGGTCTTCAAAAGAGACATAATCACTTTGTATGTGCCACTATACATGTCCTACTCTTGGTTTATGAAAGCTGGGAGATATGACCCTGCCTACTACGCCGAATATTTTTTGATGGGGAACGGAGAGGCCCAATTAAAAGTTTGTATATGGGGCGCCATGATTTCTATGTAATCAGATATGTCAGTACTGGGAAACCAAGCTTTGAAGCAACATGTAAATTAGCCTGGAGGTGCACTGGGGGGTGTCAGTGTACTGGCAGTGCTCTATGCATGGAGAACGATTGATGGCAAGCCCCTACTCGGGTAATGTACTGATGTGGTGGAACTATGATGGCAGCTTTTTGTAGCCTATATTAAGGCATCAAAAGCTATAAAATAATGAGACTGAGATGCAATAAGTAGAGATGAGTGATCCTGACCTTAAAAGTTTGGGGTTCGTACCAGGCAGTTAGTGTCCAGTGCTAAATGCCGAACACGGACTTATTCCAGGAGTCCATTGCAATGTTTGGAGTGGAAGGAGGGGTAGAGAGACAATAACAAAAATAATAATATGTGGAGCATCTAGAATTAATTTGTAACTTATGGGGCAAAATAGGTTGTAGGCCCTCTCAAGCACCTTGACCCTGTTGTGACTGCTACCTCTGTCCCTTATAACTACACCCCAGCACTTAATACCAATCTGTATTTGGCTAATTCGCAATCTTTTGTGGTCTGCTATCGTTTCTCACATGACATAATGCTTTGACTTACAATGATGCCAACTGTACAGTAATTGCTAAAAGTTAGAGCCAGTAAATAATCAGACATACAATGCGGCCCCAGGCATAAACAAGTACCTGAATAAAGCTATATCTAATGCAATGCGGTGCACTTACAGGCAAATTTAAGGCCTCTGAATGCAATTTAGATACATGCAGATATATACAATGCAATCCACTCCTGAGATAAACAGTGATATACAATGCAATTCACAGAGTAGTTATTTATACCGCAATAAAGTCCATGCACAGGCAGCTTAATACATCCCAACACATCCTGCCATCAATGCAAATCAGCCCGTTTTACAGGCTCTAAGCAAAACATTGCACTGCAGTTTATAGGCTTACAGTTAAAGGTAAAGTTATGCAGTTATATTTATATCTATATAATGTGCCATACACCCCACAATAAGTCAGAATTTGCAGGCAAAAGAGATGGGAGACAATAGTATGAAGTTACAAAGCCTCAATGCAGTATTGTGCAGCAGATAATTCAGACAAAACCGAGCAATATTGATTACTAAGTCTTCTCTCCTGGGAAAAAGGGAACCGCTATGGGATATTACACAACCCCTGTAAAGCTACCTTACAGAACCAGCATCTGTTTGAGACATAAAGTTAATGTTCACCCTTGAAAATTATTTTTAATTTCTTTATTCAATATAGATATATTTATCCTGATGTTGATGAATTTCACCATTTTTTATAAATATCTAAATTAGTTACATGATCAAATTATTTCTGTCTGCAGGCACTGGTAGATGAAGCTTATGTGCTTATAGCATTAGAGTTATATATTGAACTTATAATAACAAAGTTGTACGAAGTAAGCTCAATAGCCCCCCCTACTGATGGATTCAAAAAACAGGATTTTATTTTTTTATTATAATTTTTAAAATCTTAAAAACAACATGCTGTTAAAAGTTGAATATGTACTTCAAATCTCATGTACACAGCAGAAATAGTGCTTATATATGTGTCTTTTCTTAAAGGGATTGTCTCATCATCAAAATCGGGTAAAGTTGTATAGTAATTGTACAAACAAGTAACTCTGCAATTTACTTGTTATTAAAAATCATTTCCGATCTCAAAAACCTTTTTTTTAATTTTATTGTGAGCTGTACATTATTCAGGTTACCAGTCACCGCTATAGTGTATGAGCGGCATCCGGTCTCATAGGCAAGGAATGCAGCGCTTGCAAGCTCTTTTCTGCAGAGCTTGTAAGCACTGTTCTAAAGCTGGTCATATCACAGGATCTGGCCATCTTCAGTGCCCCTGCGCTGGAGTATTGGAAAATGCATAGTTTGGGTCAGAGGTGCTACCATATCACTGTACTGAACTATCAATTAATCAAGAGCGCAAGCAGGAAGTCTGCAGGCAGGGGAGCAGTGCGCTCCTGAAGACAAGATGAGACATCACCTTTGACTTTGTTCTTGGCTGAACATATATATTGTGCAATGGTGAACAACATTTTACTCCGCCACTGCTATTTGTGTAACCACACAGTGGTTGTGATGGGAATTTCAGTCTGTTACGAGCTATGCTTGTATGTTGCAATATTGTATATTGTCAGAAATTGGATGCAATACATTTATGAAAAAAGCAATGTTGGATCCATCTGTAGGAAAGGATGGGTTAAATTCCAAGCAGCGAACTATCACACCACCGATAGAACGGGCTGAAATACAGTTGCCTCTATTTAGCTATGCAATGCCTATGTATGCAATTACGAGCTCCATAATCACACATTCATTATATGGGCAGGTTTATTGTGCAATCCATTCCTGAGCAGTCCATATATTGCCCAAACAGTAATAATAGTGCAGACCATTACTCATGCAGGCATATATATATATTATATATGCATAGTACAATGCATTCCTTGGTATCAAGCCAGTAATAATAGGGGCATTCAGTTACTGTATAGGGTCCAGTTCATTCTGTAGCATGCAGTCATGTACGGTGCATTACACTATCAATCAGTCAGGCAGGGATAATTATAAAATGCAAGTCACAGGCAGGCAGGCATTATTTATAGTGCATTCAATATGCAGGCAGTGATGATGCTAGGCATTCTGTCTGCAGGCAGCTTTATATAGTTCCATGCATCTCATATGCAGGCAAGTTCATTTTTTGCAATTCATTCATTATACATGCAATTATATAAAGTGCAATGCATTCAATATGCAATTGTATATAAGGCGATGCTTCCAGATTCTCAGCATTCCCCGTGCTGGTGATATAACGTGCAATCTTTGTGCAGGCCATTCTCTATAGAGCACCTCTTTCCTTACTCAGGCCAGTATGGTGCATTGCATTCCAGATGCAGGCGATTTACTGCGCCGAACTTCATATTTATACCGTATAGGGCACGGCATCACTGCGTTCTGGCAAGCAGTTGTGTAGCGCAGTAGATCATGCAGGCAGGCTGTACATGCCACATGCAATCATTTATACTGTAAGCTCAGGCATTTTACAATTTAGATAAATGGGCTCTGCAAAGGAATTGCTAGGGGGTCCCACTGCTAAACACTAGAGCATCCCCTATCCCATGATCATTTGGGCTTAAAGGGAATCCTTCAGTAGGATTTTGCTGTAGTATCTGAGAGCAGTAGGCAGAGAGCCTGATTCCAGTGATGTGTCACTTACTGGACTGCTTGGTGTAGTTTTGATAAAATCCCAGTTTTCTCTGCCATAGATCTAGCAGTGCTATGACTGATGAACTCTGCATGACCCTTCAGACACCAGGAAAGGTGATTAATAGCACATGAGACCTAGTACTGCAGTGATAATCTTCTGCTGATAAAACACTAATTGTATTAAAACTATAGCAAGCTGCTGAGCAAGTGATACATCCCTGGCATCAGGGTCTCTGCCCCCATATTATAATGCTCTCAGATTAAATATAAAAAGCTACTGACAGATTCTCTTTAAGTTTCACCAATGTCATAACTCCCACATACAATTAATGGAGCGGAGGAGTGCATATTCAACCACAATACCCCAATTTCAATAGCAATTAGGAATAGCTGGAGCTCAGGACCCTCTCAAGGACCCTCAGAAACTAGACATTTATCATCTATCCAATGAGTAGATAATAAATGTCTTTCATGGTAAAACTCTATTTTTGTGTGCAAATTCAATACTGCAACCCACCAACAAAACCCTCTACTGGATGCAGGTCATATTATACCACTGGGTGGCAGCACATGGACACATATAGCATAAACATCTTCCAACAGAGGAACACAACTTTCAGATGTTTTAATTTAACTTTTACAACTTTACCACTTTTTCAGGTTTCATGTAAGATTGGTGACTGCAACTTTTTGCATCATTTATTGGGGTCTGTAGAAATATAAACTACATTTGCAGCTCAGAATGCAGTTTTTTTTTTACCCTCCTGATGCATTAAACTGCATCGCTCCACCAATAGACTATGGCTACAATAAAAGACTCCATCTTGCAATTTCTATCAGTCGGATCTATACCTCATGGAGATTGATGTCCCTGTAACAATACTTTACACCATAGTCCTGCTCACTCAGGTCTGCTGTTTTTGAAGCTATTTTTCCATTAGGGCACAGCTAAGAAAGTTAGTCATCAGCCTCCATTTTTTCAGAAAATCAGGGGAAGGTTACCACTACAGCAAACGTGCACAACCAATGCCAGGAGGGCAGCTGGAAAGCAAAGATTCTCAGGATCGTCCACACACCAACAGCAGAGAGCACGCCTCGTTAAAGGTTAGCTTTGTTCAGGAGCGCACCGCTCCCCTGCCTCCCGGCGTCCTGCTTGCTGGGGGGCGTGTGCTCGTGATGATTGACAGGTCACCCCAGCAGCACGCATCCCACTAGCCCCAAGTGTGTGTTCTCCAGGGGCAATAAAGCTGCCCTATCCAGCGATCTGTGCACCTCCAGAGCAGCGCTCGCAAGCTCTATAGAAACGAGCTTAGGACATCCGCCACCTCTCATACACTGCAGAGAAGGCTGATAACCTGCGCAACCTTCTGCAAACTATAGAGTTAGAAATCCTTCCTTTCTTCAGAACGGTGAGGATTTTTAATAAGAGGTCAAATGCAAAGTTGCTTGTTTACAGAAAAGAGGAGACAATGCATTGAAGTCAAATAAATATTATTAATAATATTTTTTTATAGATAATACAATAATTTATTGCAGTGCAATCCCTTGATAATAATATAGTGCAGTGAAGTTCTTTAATAATATAGGGCAGTGAAATCCCCTCATAATAAAATAGGTCAGTGCAGTCCTCTAATAATATAGTGCAGTGTAGTCTTCCAATAATATAGTACAGTGCAGGCCTCTAATAATATACTGCAGTGCAGACCTCTAATAATATAGTGCAGTGGAATCCTCTGATAATAATATAGTGCAGTCCTCTAATAATATAGTACAGTGCAGTCCTCTAATAATATAGTGCAGTGGAATCCTCTGATAATAATATAGTGCAGCCTCTAATAATATAGTGCAGTGCAGTCCTCTAATAATATAGTGCAGTGTAGTTTTCCAATAATATAGTACAGTGCAGGCCTCTAATAATATAGTGCAGTGGAATCCTCTGATAATAATATAGTGCAGTCCTCTAATAATATAGTGCAGTGCAGTCCTCTAATAATATAGTGCAGTGGAATCCTCTGATAATAATATAGTGCAGTCCTCTAATAATATAGTACAGTGCAGTCCTCTAATAATATAGTGCAGTGGAATCCTCTGATAATAATATAGTGCAGTCCTCTAATAATATAGTGCAGTGCAGTCCTCTAATAATATAGTGCAGTGGAATCTTTTGATAATAATATAGTGCAGTCCTCTAATAATATAGTGCAGTGGAATCCTCTGATAATAATATAGTGCAGTCCTCTAATAATATAGTGCAGTACAATCCTCTGATAATAATATAGTGCAGTCCTCTAATAATATAGTGCAGTGCAGTCCTCTAATAATATAGTGCAGTGGAATCTTCTGATAATAATATAGTGCAGTCCTCTAATAATATAGTGCAGTGGAATCCTCTGATAATAATATAGTGCAGTCCTCTAATAATATAGTGCAGTACATCCTCTGATAATAATATAGTGCAGTCCTCTAATAATATAGTGCAGTGCAGTCCTCTAATAATATAGTGCAGTGCAGTCCTCTAATAATATAGTGCAGTGCAATCCTCTGATAATAATATAGTGCAGTCCTCTAATAATATAGTGCAGTGCAGTCCTCTAATAATATAGTGCAGTGGAATCTTCTGATAATAATATAGTGCAGTCCTCTAATAATATAGTGCAGTGGAATCCTCTGATAATAATATAGTGCAGTCCTCTAATAATATAGTGCAATGGAATCTTCTGATAATAATATAGTGCAGTCCTCTAATAATATAGTGCAGTGCAGTCCTCTAATAATATAGTGCAGTGGAATCCTCTGATAATAATATAGTGCAGTCCTCTAATAATATAGTGCAGTGCAGTCCTCTAATAATATAGTGCAGTCCTCTAATAATATAGTACAGTGCAGTCCTCTAATATTATAGTGCAGTGCAGTCCTCTAATAATATAGTGCAGTATAGTCATATAATAACAGAGTGGAGTGCAGGCCTCTAATAATATAGTGCAGTGCAGTCCTCTAATAATATAGTGGAGTGTGTTATGTTTAGGTAGCTGAGGAGGCAGGAGCAAAAAACCGCATAGGCAGCCGAACACCAGAGAGGTTGGAAACTAATAGGTTGCAGACCCCTAAACTAACCACACAACTAGAAGCAGCCGTGGAGCGTACCTACGGTGCACTAGACGCCTCGTCACAGCCGGAGAGATTAGCTATCCCTGAAGATGGAAAGAGGAAAGCTAATTGCCCCGGAGTAGACCCCAAAGGAGTAGGAAGCCCCCAAACATATAATGGCGGTTAGACAAGATGAAAACACGAACACAGACAGAAAATAGATTGAGCAAACGCTGGGGCCCAAAACTGTCTAGATAGGACAGCACAGGAGAGAATACTGTCTGCAACCCAAAAAACCCTAGGAAAAACTCCAACACTTCTGAATCCAAAAACACTGAGACCACACAATCTCGACCACCTACTGTATATCAGATCTCTGGTGTGGACACGTAGCTACCCAGCAGTAAAATATCACAAGATCTGAGCAAATGAACAAATACAAAAAACGAACGGAGACCAGCCAAAGCCCCCCAAAGGGGACCCGGCTGAAGACAAAAAGCAATGCAGCAAAAAGCAAGGAATTCAAACCACAGCAAAAAAAACTGAAAGAGACTTATCTGAAAGCAAGCAGGTGACAGCAGGAAAGCAAGCTGAATTCCAACCTAGACCAGGAAGAACAATTGATCACCGGCGAGGATCATGGGAGGTCAGCTCACTTATATCAGGCCAGTCAGTACCACCTGACAACCACTCGTTATCTGCTGGTGTAGGACTCTTGGTGTTCAACATAGGTTCAATACCCTCAGCAACCACCAAATGGAGCTTTAGCTCCGAAGTCGTCTCCAAAACGTTCACAACAGCAGTGAAGTCCTCTAATAATATACTACAGTGCAGTCTTCTGATAATAATATAGTGCAGTGCAGTCCTCTAATAATATACTACAGTGCAGTCTTCTGATAATAATATAGTGCAGTGCAGGCCTCTAATAATATAGTACAGTGCAGGCCTCTAATAATATACTGCAGTGTAGGCATCTAATAACATAGTGGAGTGCAATCCTCTAATAATATAGTACAGTGCAGGCCTCTAATAATATAGTGCAGTGCAGGCCTCTAATAATATAGTGCAGTGCAGGCCTCTAATAACATAGTGCAGTGCAGGCCTCTATAGTGGAGTACAATCCTCTAATAATATACTGCAGTGCAGGCCTCTAATAACATAGTGCAGTGCAGGCCTCTAATAATATAGTACAGTGCAGGCCTCTAATAATATAGTGCAGTGCAGGCCTCTAATAATATAGTGCAGTGCAGTCCTCTAATAATATAGTGCAGTGCAGGCCTCTAATAATATAGTACAGTGCAGGCCTCTAATAATATAGTGCAGTGCAGGCCTCTAATAATATAGTGCAGTGCAGGCCTCTAATAATATAGTGCAGTGCAGGCCTCTAATAATGTAGTGCAGTGCAGGCCTCTAATAACATAGTGCAGTGCAGGCCTCTAATAATATAGTACAGTGCAGGCCTCTAATAATATAGTGCAGTGCAGGCCTCTAATAATATAGTGCAGTGCAGTCCTTTAATAATATAGTACAGTGCAGGCCTCTAGTAATATAGTGCAGCATAGTCATATAATAACAGAGTGGAGTGCAGGCCTCTAATAATATAGTACAGTGCAGGCCTCTAATAATATAGTGCAGTGCAGGTCTCTAATAATATAGTGCAGTGCAGTCCTCTAATAATATAGTACAGTGCAGGCCTCTAATAATATAGTACAGTGCATGCCTCTAATAATATAGTGCAGTGCAGGCCTCTAATAATATAGTGCAGTGCAGTCCTTTAATAATATAGTGCAGTGCAGGCCTATAATAATATAGTGCAGTGCAGGCCTCTAATAACATAGTGCAGTGCAGGCCTCTAATAATATAGTGCAGTGCAGTCCTTTAATAATATAGTGCAGTGAAGGCCTCTAATAATATAGTACAGTGCAGGCCTCTAATAATATAGTGCAGTGCAGGCCTCTAATAATATAGTGCAGTGCAGGCCTCTAATAATATAGTACAGTGCAGGCCTCTAATAATATAGTGCAGTGAAGCCTCTAATAATATAGTGCAGTGCAGGCCTCTAATAATATAGTGCAGTGCAGTCCTTTAATAATATAGTACAGTGCAGGCCTCTAATAATATAGTGCAGTGCAGTCCTCTGATAATAATATAGTGCAGTGCAGTCCTCTAATAATATAAGTGCAGTCCTCTAATAATATAGTGCAGTGAAGGCCTCTAATAATATAGTACAGTGCAGGCCTCTAATAATATAGTGCAGTGCAGGCCTCTAATAATATAGTGCAGTGCAGTCCTTTAATAATATAGTACAGTGCAGGCCTCTAATAATATAGTGCAGTGCAGTCCTCTGATAATAATATAGTGCAGTGCAGGCCTCTAATAATATAGTGCAGTCCTCTAATAATATAGTGCAGTGCAGGCCTCTAATAATATAGTACAGTGCAGGCCTCTAATAATATAGTGCAGTGCAGGCCTCTAATAATATAGTGCAGTGCAGGCCTCTAATAATATAGTACAGTGCAGGCCTCTAATAATATAGTACAGTGCAGGCCTCTAATAATATAGTGCAGTGCAGGCCTCTAATAATATAGTGCAGTGCAGTCCTTATATAATATAGTACAGTGCAGGCCTCTAATAATATAGTGCAGTGCAGTCCTCTGATAATAATATAGTGCAGTGCAGTCCTCTAATAATATTAGTGCAGTCCTCTAATAATATAGTACAGTGAAGGCCTCTAATAATATAGTGCAGTGCAGTCCTCTAATAATATAGTACAGTGCAGGCCTCTAATAATATAGTGCAGTGAAGGCCTCTAATAATATAGTGCAGTGCAGTCCTCTGATAATAATATAGTGCAGTGCAGTCCTCTAATAATATAGTACAGTGCAGGCCTCTAATAATATAGTGCAGTGCAGGCCTCTAATAATATAGTACAGTGCAGGCCTCTAATAATATAGTGCAGTGCAGTCCTCTAATAATATAGTACAGTGCAGGCCTTATAATATAGTACAGTGCAGGCCTCTAATAATATAGTACAGTGCAGGCCTCTAATAATATAGTGCAGTGCAGTCCTCTAATAATATAGTACAGTGCAGGCCTTTAATAATATAGTACAGTGCAGGCCTCTAATAATATAGTGCAGTGCAGTCCTCTAATAATATAGTACAGTGCAGGCCTTTAATAATATAGTACAGTGCAGGCCTCTAATAATATAGTACAGTGCAGGCCTCTAATAATATAGTGCAGTGCAGTCCTCTAATAATATAGTGCAGTGCAGTCCTCTAATAATATAGTGCAGTGCAATCCTCTGATAATAACATAGTACAGTTCAGTCTTCTAATAACATAGTGCAGTGCAGGCCTCTGATATAATAATAATATAGTGCAGTATAGTCATCTAATAACATAGTGCAGTGCAGTCCTCTGATAATAATATAGTGCAGTTCAGTCCTCTAATAATATAGTACAGTTCAGTCTTCTAATAACATAGTGCAGTGCAGTCCTCTAATAATATAATGCAGTGCAGTCCTCTGATAATAATATAGTGCAGTGCAGTCTTCTAATAACATAGTGCAGTGCAGTCTTCTAATAACATAGTGCAGTGCAGTCCTCTGATAATAATATAGTGCAGTGCAGTCTTCTAATAACATAGTGCAGTGCAGGCCTCTGATAATAATAATATAGTGCAGTATAGTCATCTAATAACATAGTGCAGTGCAGTCCTCTGATAATAATATAGTGCAGTGCAGTCCTCTAATAATATAGTGCAGTGCAGTCCTCTAATAATATAATGCAGTATAGTCATCTAATAACATAGTGCAGTGCAGTCCTCTGATAATAATATAGTGCAGTGCAGTCCTCTGATAATAATATAGTGCAGTTCAGTCTTCTAATAACATAGTGCAGTGCAGTCCTCTAATAATATAGTGCAGTGCAGGCCTCTAATAGTGCAGTGCAGTCTACCACACATGCTGCAGCCATGCTGTAAAGAGTGCAGTGCCTAGGAGACAATGATATAATCTATGTCACACACAGTATGTGAGTCGCACACACCAGGGTTATGGGGTACTCGGCACCGAGCCCGTTGAAGTCTATGGGGAATGTCACAAGCAGCACAGCTCGGTCCGTTGCCCTGGGCGCTCATTCAAAGGGGGATATTTACAGGGGATTGTAGTAATAGTTCGTGACGCCACCTGTGGTTTCTGATCAAGTAGACCAGCGCTGCAGAGTTAATCTTCTGAGGGGATGTTATTGGGCAGCAAGATGTTAAGTCTCCCACAGGTGAGACTGTTCCCTCAAAGTCTATGGTGTTGCAGGGTGCAGGCAATAAGTCAGACACACACATGCCAGTCTCTTTCCATACCTTTACTGATGAAGGTTGCAGGTATGTCCCGGGAAGCTGCTCAGGGTGGAGGATGCACATCCAGGTAATTGCCAAGTAGGTTTAAGGCCTCCTTTCCCTTTTAAAGTGTATGAGTCCTAACCTGCGTGAAGTCAGGTTTAACTCTAAGCAAGACAGCTTCGCCTGGCCAACATTGTGGTGGAAGTCTTCTTCTGGCAATAACTAAGTCTCTATGGCTGCAGACCCGACTTCTGTTCTGCCTGACCCCGGTTACGTATCGGCACTTAGGGCTACCTTCTGTGACTTGAAGTCCAGCAAGGATTCCGGTGTTTCTCTCACTAGCCGTAAAGGTTCTAGCAATACTTCGGACCCGGTGTCCGGTTAGTCGAGTGAAGGTGGTCTGTCACCGAAGTCACTCCTTTCTTGGGTCACCACTTGCCCGTCGCCCTACTCTTATCCTTAACATAAGCACGAGGTAGCAGTAGATGTAGTCGTCAGCTTCTTTTCTCCCAAAGCTCACTGACTGCTTCTCAGTTAACTTGATGTTCTGCCAACTGTAGTCCCCTTCCTTCTATTCCTTCAAAGACTCTGTCCAGAGCAGCTCTCAGGACCTTTCGTCAGACTGAATACACGCTTGCTCCGAGAGTCACTTTCCAACATTCCTTAGGGAACTAACAGTCCGTCTGTTCTGAGATAACAGCTTGCAATCTTTCTCTGTCTTGTCTGACAGGAATTCTCCACACGTCTGGCTAGAATGACTCGTCACTAGCACACACTGGCTACTCTCCTCATTGCTACCTATCTCACACCCTTAAATAGTCTAAGGTTCCCTCTAGTGGTAATCTAGGGAAGTGTGAATGAATATCAGATTTTACAGTCACCTTTTCTGTGCACACTCCTGGGAACATGTGTACCAAGCGCAGCTGGGCCACACATATGCAGCGGGCACTGGAGTGCAGTCAGTATTATACAGTGACAGGTAATAAAGGGCCATTCTTAGGGCATTCTGCTGTGCGCGGTGCCGTGTAATGGATGTACCCGTAATACATAATGCAAAGCTTTGCCCTGATCCCTTTTCCATCTAGAGCACAGTTCAGACCTGAGTATACCACACATAGACACACAACGTCTGCTGCAGCACCAAACCCTACAGAACCATCACTGCAGCCGCCCAGGCCGTGCACATACAGCTGCACTGACACCAAGCTGAGGCCTGGAGGACGGAGGTCACACACCACTGTGAGAACAGATACCCAGGAAGAATTAGGGGCCGCATTTATCATGACATCATGTGTTCACTGTAGCAGTGCAGCGCTCAGGGGTCCGTCATGTCACTGGGACGTCATAAAACCCTCCAGAATCTCTAACGTCCTGCACTTGGCGGCTGCAGGGCTTAGAGGTGAATGTAGAGGCCCGTTACCAGCTAGGCGAGCCGCGGGACTATAACCCTTCATCTCTCCGCTCCTTGATACCTCACTAGGATGGTGACATCATCAACTGCCAACACGGAGGTCACCAATGATGAACGTCACCTCTGCACTTCTCATTCCAAACCAATGTACGGCGCACAGAGTCCGAGACACGTCTCCGAACATCAACTGCCGCAGCGTCATAGGAGGATTTATAGGGTCAGCACGTCTACTGATGCCAGGAAATCATGTCTGCCGATAGCATGTAGAATGGAAAGAATGATAGCACAGGAATGGCCGACAAAAAGGTATCAGATGGCACACAGAGGAAGCAAGCAGGAGTCATATGCGTTATTATTATTAGTATTATTATTGTTAATTATATACTTACTATTATATAATTACTATTATTACTATTGATAATATAAAAATATGAATTTTATTATATTCTTTATATTATATATTTTTGCATTATTTATTATTATTATTATTATTATTATTATTAAGCTGTTTATTGTGATTATTATTATTGTCTTTGCTATTGCAATTATTATTACTATAATTTTTAGTAGTAATTATTGATAATATAAAAATATGAATATGATTGTGTTATTATTGTTGTGTTATTGCAATTTATGGTATCATTATTATTATTTATAATAACAAAAATATGAATATTATTGTGTTATACATTTTTGTATTACTAATATTATTATTCCTATTATTATCATCATGTTATTGTGATTATTATTTAGTTTTTAATTGAGATTATTGTTATAATTATTATAATATGAACATCGTTATGTTATTTAATATTGTATTATTATATTTTTATTAGGTATCTATTATTATTATAGTTATTGTTTTATTGTGATTATTGCTATTTCTATTATTTATAATAATAAAATATGAATATTATTGTGTTACTTATTATTGTATTATTATTATTACCGTGGTTATCATTAATAATATTATTTTAGCAGTTTTGCACAGGACTGTAGGCAGACCCACTTCACTTATTTTAAATTGTCAGTGTCTTTTCAGCAAACATATAAATCAATAGTACAAAAACAAATATTAAGAAACTTTGTAATATATCATATCTGAGAAATATGCTTCTTTCTCCGCTTATCAGTCATGTCTTCTCTTCCTCCTCCCTCCTGAACACATAATTCACTCTGAAAAACTGCTCATATCCATCTCGATCTAAACAAGTTGGACTGCCAGCACACTAAGAGATCAGATTACTGCAGCCAATTGAAATTTATGGAGAAGGAATCAGAGAGAGAGAAGCAGAGTGAGAGAGGGATAAACACAAAGACGGTGCTGCTGCTGCCTCCTAATAAGCGCTGGAAACACAGCTACACTGCTCAGTACTTCTGCATATTGCCATCCATATGCACTACATAGAGACGGAAGAACAGAATACCTGCATTTGTGTGTGTGCTGTGTATGGGAGAC
This sequence comes from Oophaga sylvatica, assembly GCA_033576555.1. Classification (NCBI taxonomy): domain Eukaryota; kingdom Metazoa; phylum Chordata; class Amphibia; order Anura; family Dendrobatidae; genus Oophaga; species Oophaga sylvatica. Next base: position 960,786,553 of record JARQOD010000001.1, read on the forward strand.
ATCATAACAATTAATCTCCCTCCCCACCAGCTCAGAGGCAACTGAAGCCATAGAGATAAAAACCTGCAGAGGGGAAAACTAATGAAAAATGCAGGACATACGTTATATCATGGTCAGAATCGTGCTATTACTCATCTATTCATTCATTTTCTTTTGGCACTAGGAGACACTTGATAAATGGCCACGTGGTTTTTTTTTTTCCCTACTTGTTAAGGGTTAAGTGTAATTTCATTACTCACATCCCCGGTAATAATGATGTTATAGAATCACACGCTTTAATCTGGCATTAAAACCCTCAGAACGAGCCATCGAATGAAAACAGAAACAATATAGATAGTCAATGATTTGAACTCATTTTCCCAGTAACCTTTAAGATTTATGGAAATGTGCCCTTTTCTTCCTGAATGCTAGACAAATGTATACATTTTACTGCCTCTCTGCCCAGATTCTCACTCCTAGCAATGTAAGACAGCTAATCACACTGCTGCCCGGCGACCATCGCCTCGGCAAGGGACGATAAAGCCTATGAATTTCACACAAACCCGATTCTTCACAACTGGTCACTTTAACATTACAGAGTAATAGTAGGTTTACACAATTCATTCATTTTTAATCCTTTTTAAGAAAACCTATAAAAAAAACCTTAAATTCTGTAAATTAAAAATAAATAAATAAAAAATAATATATATATTCTGAAACTTTTCCCAAACTCTATTTTGTACCATTCTGATTTTTTTTTAGTAAATTGACAACCGGGCATTATCATTCCTTTTGTCAAAGGGGTGTGTTCCTACACTGTGTTGACACAGTCAGCACTGATTGGACAATATCATAGTGGGTGGTGACACGCCCCCAACTATTAACGCCCAGTTGTCAATTTATTCATCAATTTCTAGAAGAACTGCGCTGTGTAAGAAAGACTTTCCAGAATTGTTATTTTATGGGCAATGCCGGTATTTACTAAAGCAGACAGTATTTTTCCACCTTAACATCTCAAAAAAAAATTCTTCAAGTGAATAACTAAGGTTCCCAATCCATCAGATTGTTTAGGTCAGAAAACTTTTGGTATTTACACACAGGTTTTTTCCAGTTCTATCCAAATGGGCGGAGCTATGGGAGACTCTGGGCAATTCTGGGCGTGGCTATGCACCAAATTCATTAAGTAGCGTGCACCTCGTTATTAATTCGATACATCTTATTTCACTTTGGAGCCAAAAATTAGTTTAGCAATTGGGTTTGGTAAAAAAATTAGATTTTTGCACTGTCTATAGCTGACTGCAGAATGAGTTAACTGAAACTCAATCAGTGAGTTGCTCTGAAAGTTTTAAAGCAGTTTTCCTGGACTCTAATGTTGATGGCCTATTCTTGGGATGGGTCATTGATGTCTGATTGGTGGGGGCATCCCATCGATCAGCTGTTCTTGGCGTCAGTGGCGCCTGGAGCTGCTCAGTTGCTGATCTGCACCGCTTAGCTCCACTAATGGTATAGAGGCCGCATCCAGGTACTGCACATCCACCATTTATTCAAATCAATAAGGGGCGGATGTGCAGTACCTGGCTGCGGCCACTATTCTGTCGATGGAGCTGTGCTGTGCAGCTCCGTAACTGAGCAGTTCCAGGTTTGTCTCTGTTATCTGTCTATCTCTGAGCTCATCTCAGCTGACTTATGACCACATCAAAGTTTAAAGATCCCATAAAAGACATTTTAAATAATAATAATTTTTAGACCTCAAATATATGAATCCAAGAAACAAAAAATTGTCCTCAGAAGCGGACAACCCCTTTAAGTAAGGACATGATACAAATCATAATGTATAGTATACAGAACGGCAGAGTTCAGGGGTAATCCGTGACGTGATCAGATGATCAGTAATGTCTGCACCACCATTTATTTACCACTAGGGTGGCGACATGGCGGCTCCGGTCCGGCCCCCTGTGTCCGCCGTCCGCTCCATCACTAACACGGACTTTACATTCATGTAAAACATTAGTATGCAGAGGAATGAAATGCTGAGCAGGCGTTCTCTGTCTGCTCCAGGTGGATCCCATAGAAGCAGATGGTAAACTGCCTGACTTCAGATTTAGCTTCAGGGTATGAAGTGAGACATATTAATCTAGACTTAAAATGAACGGTTCTGGAACAGGGCGGAGCATTACTGAGAGTTGTTAAAAGTGCATTGAGCCCAAAATATAAGATTTCTTACATAAAAGGAAGAGAAAAGAAAATCAAATATGAGGACATACAGCAAAATAATAATAGTAATAATAATAGCCATGCTAATACTACTAATGCTATTACTATAAAAATAATGATTATTATTATTTTTATTATTATGATTATTATTATTGAAATGATATAAATGTTAATAATAACAAATAAAAATATATTAATATAAATAATATGAATAATAATTATGTTATATCAATAATGATGAAAATAATAATATAACTAATAATATACACTGTCTTCACTGTCCTATTAAAGGAATAGAAGAATCCAGGATATCTATAAACAGAAAGACAGTGAGGAAACACACTTAGCTAACCTAAATGAATTCAAGTCTCCAGGTCCAGATGAATTACACCCCAGAGTACTGAAGGAGATAGCAGAAGAAATTCTTGAACCACTGTCCATAATCTTTGAAAATTCTTGGAGAACAGGAGAAGTCCCAGAAGACTGGAGAAGAGCAAATGTTGTTCCTATCTTCAAAAAGGGGAAGAAGGTGGACCCAGGGAACTACAGGCCGGTGAGTCTGACTTCTATACCAGGAAAGATCTTTGAACAAATTATTAAAGAACATGTATGCAAGTACCTGGATAAGAATGAAGTGATTAAACAGAGTCAGCATGGGTTTGTAACTAATAAGTCATGTCAGACTAACTTAATTTCCTTCTATGACAGAATCACTGACTGGGTGGATCAGGGAAATGCTGTAGATATAGTATATCTTGACTTCAGCAAAGCATTTGACAAAGTATCTCACACAATCCTTATTGAAAAAATGACTAAGTATGGAATGGACAAGGCAACTGTTAGGTGGATTCATAACTGGCTTAGTGTCGGACTCAAAGAGTGGTCGTAAATGACTGCACATCCAGTTGGAAGAATGTCTCAAGTGGGGTACCACAAGGCTCTGTTTTGGGCCCTGTATTGTTCAACATCTTTATCAATGATTTAGATGAAGGAATTGAGGGTAAACTGATCAAATTTGCTGATGACACAAAGCTAGGAGGGGTAGCTAATACTAGAGAAGAGAGAGAGAGGATTCAAAAAGATATACATAAACTGGAGCAGTGGGCAGCAACTAACAGAATGGATTTTAACAGGGAAAAATGCAAAGTACTACATCTGGGCAATAAAAATGAAAAAAGCATATACAAAATGGGAGGAATAGGGCTAAGTAACAGCACATGTGAAAAAGACTTGGGTATACTAATTGATCACAGACTTAACATGAGTCAACAGTGTGATGCAGCAGCAAAAAAGGCAAATGCAATTCTAGGATGTATCAACAGAAGCATACAGTCTAGATCACGTGAGGTCATTATTGCCCTCTACTCCTCTTTGGTCAGACCTCATCTGGAATACTGTGTCCAGTTTTGGGCACCACATTTTAAAAAGACATCAACAAACTGGAGCAAGTTCAGAGAAGAGCCACCAGAATGGTGACCGGTCTGCAAACCATGTCCTATGAGGAACGGTTGCAGGATTTGGGAATGTTTAGCTTGCAAAAAAGAAGACTGAGAGGAGACTTAATAGCTGTCTACAAATATCTCAAGGGCTGTCACATTGTAGAAGGATCATCTTTATTCTCATTTACACACGGAAAGACTAGAAGCAATGGGATGAAACTGAATGGGAGGAGACACAGATTAGATATTAGAAAAAACTTTTTGACAGTTAGGGTGATCAATGAGTGGAACAGGCTGCCACAAGAGGTGGTGAGTTCTCTTCAATGGAAGTCTTCAAACAGAGGCTGGATAGACATCTGTCTGGGATGATTTAGAGAATCCTGCTTTGAGCAGGGGGTTGGACCAGAGACCCAGGAGGTCCCTTCCAACTCTACCATTCTATGATTCTATGATAATAATAATAATAACAATATTAAAATACATAATCATAATTATAATACCAGAAATAATCATAATAATTAATGGAATACTAAAAATACCACTACTAATACTACTAATTATAAAATAAAAAAAAGGATAATAATAAAAAAACTAAAAATAATAATATTGATAAATACTCAGTTATACTAAAAATAATAAAATACTTGAAAGACTACTACGAATAATAATAATAATATGAATAATAATATTAATAAGTATAACATTGATAATAAGAATAAGAAAAATTTACTATTATAAATAAGAAAATCCTTTCTTAGTTATTTCTCACAGCTGGTGACAACTGCTAATAATAACCATAATTGTACTCACATTGGTTGTCATTCAGTTTTTCACAGTCACTGAATGTCATTGTTTTCAGTATTTTTATTCTTGTTTTAAACGAAAATTGCCATAGTATTCCTGACTTTCTGGTCAATGTATTAAAGGGAATCTGTCAGTAGTGTCAACCCTCCTGAGCTGTCTATATGGGCATGTAGGTCACAGGAAGCTGAAGAAAATGACACCTGGATATCTGCCATCCAATGTCTTATTCCGGCAAAATCCATGTTTTTGTTAAAATGTAAATAATCTGTTAAGATCTATGGGCCGGGCATAGATCTCCCCGGGAATCTGCCTCCGGTGATTGTTTTTCATAATAGGAGGTGTCACTAATATGAGAAATACAAGTAACACAGAACAGCAGAACTGAACTTTGTCTCCTTATAAACACATTTGCTGCAGCTCTCACAGCTCTGCTGTCTTACAACCCAGTGAGATGGAAGCTGAAGCTGAGAGGAACCTGCAGATGTGTCAGCTATAATCGCACACAGCTCTGCAGTGAGATCAGTAGAGCCGACTGTCAGTCATTACATGTCTCACACTAGTAACACCTCCTTTCCTTTATAATAAGTTATTGGAGACAGATTCTCGGGGAATCTATGCCTAGCCCATAGATCTTAACAGCTCATTTACATATAAGAAAAAAGTGGATTTCTCTGGAATAAGACATCGGATCTTAGTTATCAAGGTGTCATTTTATGACCTGTGCCCATATAGAGGACTTTAGGAGATATGACCCTGCTGACTGATTGCATTTAAAAAGCTTGGCATGAGCAGTGCTACGTATCAGAAAGCTGGCGGATACAGAAATTGAATTTATACAGTGGGAATAATTTTACAAATATTAAAATGTATTTATTTTAATTTTATTTTTTTAAGAACGTAGCTCTATTTCTTCTGCCTCTATCGCCTGTTTTTCCTCTTAGTACTCTGCGACTTTACAGAAAAAAAAAAAAAGAAGAAGAATCCGTTCAGAGATTCGGATGTTCTGTGTCAGAGTGAATGTCATCGCGCCCTCACATGTCACAGCGACCACTTCTGTGCACACGAGACGCAAGTAACAAGTCAAACTCCTGCAAAGCTTTCGGCGCCTGTTAACCTCACGCTTCACACGTATTGTGGCGGACAGCTCCCTCGCGTCCGCTCTCACCCATTGAGCAGAGCAGATTCTCTCCAGGCTGAACCATTGATTCCTGCGGTTTCTTCTTCGGTGCTAGTCTTAGAATAAAGGGACAAACAAGTCACCGGGATCCGTCACTGTCTAGGAGTCTGTATGTTCAGCTTTTATTGTCAGGGCAGAAAAAAAACACCTTCCATTTGCAACAACATTATCCGAAAACCCCATTCACTAGCATTATAGTCCTGTCAGTGCAGTAACGGGACGCAACGTGCCGCCTCACTACTGCCCCCTAGGCATGAATTTCTTACTATACGAAGATACTTTGTTCTGCATGTTCTTGCAAACTGCAGTAAATTGAGATTTGGTAATTAGCATTTTATTTGTTTATTTGCGCATTTCTTCTCTCCTGGGTAAGGTGAGCGGTGACTGACAGATGTTTTATAATAAATAATTGTCGTGATGGATGCTTACTCCGATCTCACACTGGGAATGAAATTATTGCTGCCTTTTATTGTAATTATTTCAACTAATATCAATTTCAACTTAGCTAATTGCTTTTTGCACTTTTTGCTTTCGTTTTCTGGGGAATTTATGGTCGTGTGGGTGGCAAACATAGCCCAATATTGAATGGAGGAAAGGAGCCTTTTATTTCAGCCCCACAACTGGGTACAAAATAATCCAATTTTACCATAAAAAGTTCATTTTAAACTAGCAATCAAGCAGTGATGCACCTAAGTGTGCAGCGTGGCAAGACATAGCGACTAGTGATGAGCGAACGTGCGGGGATAAGGTGTTATCTGAGCATGCTCGGGTTCTAACTGAGTGTCGTCAGCGTGCTCAAAAAATATACTCAAGTCCCTGCAGCTGCAGGTCTCGTGGCCGATCGACAGCCACAAAACATGCAGGGATTTCCTAACAAACAGGTAATATCTGCATGTGTTGAGTCTGTCGAACAGCCTCCCCCATGCCGTCACGGGGACACGAACATATACAAACTCTTCGTAAACTTCCATGGAAATGAACGAATAAAAATGTTAAAAAAATATAACCTTATTTTATACATTTTGTTTAATGAAGCACTTACATCAAATCAATACAGCGCTGTGTACTTACAACTGCACATTTTGCCTTTCTACCCAGATAATTCTTCTCCTTTCCATTAAGTCTATGACATCACGTGGTTAAAAACTGACCTGCTGAATCCCCTTCTAAGCTCTAGGGTCAATTTTCCCTGTACGAGTCATCATTAGAACTACAAAGTGTTTTCGGTTATATAAAATTGTAGTTCTAATGATGACTTATGCAATGAAAATACACTTTGTGTTTTTTGTTTTGATATAATCATAGTTTTGTGAGCAGGATATTATAACTGGAGGATTAGCATACCTGCCGCTATGTAACAATCCATATTCATGAGCTCTGTATAACTCTGCCCTGCATAGGCAGAAAGGTGTCAGTGATGTGGCGGGGTTATACAGAGCTCAGCATTCAGGGAACGGGTAGATCTGCATCAGATAAAGCTGGGATTTTATCGTGACACATCACTGGAATCACGGCCTTTACCTCTGTATTACTCAAAAACTAGCTGGTTACCTGATACTTGCTCATCTACTGTATAGAGATCATTTTTGTTAATCATCTCGTTATCACAGATAGAGTTACTATAAAAGATAATCTCCGTAACACAGGAACTACCATCCATAATAGCTGATGTCACAACTCATCTCCTCCCCCTCTCTGCACAGTGGCCTCCGCACAGGTCATAGAGCATGCCCACTACAAACCCATGTGTTTAGATTTTTGTTTCCTATGATTGATATAGATAATATAAAGTAAATATGTAAAATGCTGTTTATAGAAACATACACGATCATGTACAGAAAATAGAATTAGAAATATAAACAACCAATACATCAAAAAGGTTCTAAAAAAGAAGAATGTTCATCACTCTCCTGGTTTTACTGAATGAATAGGTGTTACGTTTCCTTTACATGTCCCATCTCTTCCTGATCATTCCACAAAAATCAATCTAATATATTAAATTATTATTCCCTTCATGGACTAGTGGTGACTTGAGTCCCACTTGCAATAGATTCACCGCCAAACCATTAGCATACCGTACCATAGACGATGAATAGCTGGAAATTATTCAGAGCAGATCATTGCTCTCCTCCCTTCCCTTCAGTTTCTCTTAGTGGAATTTGGATATTATTTTTTTTTTCCTTTCTGAGACGTCCCTGTGAATTGTGAGACTAGTCACATCCCATACAAGCCGAAATACTAAAGGGAGCGGCTGGTGTCAAATTGCAATAAGTAATAGACTCAAATTAGGAACGCGGCGCTCCCCTCCCGTCTCCCACCTCTGTTTCTCCACGAGAACTTATTACAACATTAGAAAGTGAAATCTCCCTCCCCCAATCCCGGCACCATTAATAGCCTACTAAAGGTGCCGTTATTTACAGCCGCACGGCGCACTAAATAATCATACGCGGTTGATGAAGCCGCGTTATTTATGTCTGTAATGTGAAAATAAACATGAAATAGGATCGGAGCGGGCATTGACGTACAACAATGAGTACGAAGGAGGGGAAGGGATAACACAGAGCTGCGGGACATGGTGGCACAAGAAACCTATAGGAGCCATGCGCTGATCTCATACACTACTGCCATCACTGGATTGTACTTTTCTAGCTTTGTTACTCCCACACTTCTATTGATCAAGTGCTGCATTGAATTCAATGGCAAATGTAAGGGAAAGTTTCCCAGAGAAAGAAGAAGAGACTGGACTACGCAATTCTATGAAACCTGAGTGACTGTGACTGAATGATGGCTCCATAACCGATAGAATAGCAGCAATATCGTACCTACATTATATATTCCGGCTTTGGTGTTTAAAGGGAATCTGTCGGCAGGTTCTTGATATGTAATCGAAGAGCATCATGATGTAGTGAAAGAGAGCCTGATTGCAGCAATGTGTCACTTACTAGGCTGTGTGCTGTAGTTTCAATACAATCAGTATTTTATCAGCAGGAGATTATTACCTGAGGACTAGGTGCCGCGTGCCAGGCAGTCCAGCTAATCTGTGCAACCTCACTCCCACCACCGATTGGAAGCTTGCTGACAGTATGCACAGGAAGCTGCCAATCAGTGGTGTGGGCGGGATTATACAGGGCTCAGTATCTACAGCAGAGAAAACAGGAATACAATCAAAACTGCACCAATCAGCCCAATACGTGACACATCCCTGGAATCCGGGATCTCTGTCTCTACATTGTGCTGCTCTCAGATTACATAGCAACTGTCTGCTGACAGATTCCCTTTAAAAAGGTTGTATCATCATATGCTTTCAAGAGGATACTGCTCCTCTGCCTCCTGCTTGCCAAGGGGGGCGGTGCACTACCGATTTATTGACAGCGTGAGCCGGCAGCACCATCATACCGCTGTCCCGATCCGTGCCAGTTCTAATGCTGCAAACAGTGGCAGATTTTTCTCTGCAGCATTGGAGGAGTGCATGGATCCGGAACCAACAATCCAAGAAGCTTTAAAGCAGCGCTTACAAACTCTACTGGAAACAGCTTGTAAGCGCTGGCTCCTATCCTAAGAAACGGGCAATAAATGATAATACTAAAATCCCCCTGTTCTTCAGATCATAGAGTATTTTTAATTAAAAAAAATTGCAAACGTGCTTGTTTTTATGAGACCTTAACTAAAGAACTTAACCCTTTCATATGATTTACAGAATGCCTGTCTTTCTGGAGCTCCAGACTTGACTATGTCTTACACTAGAGATTAACAATAGTCAGTCGGTCCTCTATAATGAAGGACCATAAATAAGCACAAACCATCTTCTTCAGTGCCGCCATCTGCTTTTTTTGGACCCATTACAGATCCTTATTCAACCCTATGTCATACTTCTCCACCGGTCTTCACTGTGTGTCTGGAATTCTATTCATTAATCAGGAGGAACGGGATGAGCCGGACCATCTGTCACCTTTCGAAAAGTTTACTCCATTACTTCTCTGTGTAATCAAATATGGAAATGGTTTCATAAATGCAGCAATCCTCATTATGCGATTGTAACATTTACTGGGGGCTGTAATGGAATGGAGCCATTACTAAAAATCAATTGCCACCCCTGGGCTATATTTTGAGTAAAGGACCGATGCCAAAATCATCCATTCCGGCACGATGTACACAGATGCATCAGCGGAACAATATTCTGTTTGGCATCGAAACGCAATCCATCTAACGAGAATCAAATTACATGTTAAGTGGCTACATACATAGCAATTTACATGTTCTTACTGATTGCTTCCAAATTATATGTGAAGCGAGCGGCGAGCACACGAAGCCGAGAGCCGCGCGCAAAACGCCACTGACTCCGGCACGATAACACTTCAGCGGAGGTGACAGCAACCACAATAATTACCATGTGATTCATAGACTTCATCTCGTAATTACACAGCTTTTAGAAAACGCTATGCCTTGTCATTACCGGCAATGGAAAAAACATGAAAATAAATGAAATACCAAAACATTCTTCTAACTCCGCCACTGTCTCCGCGCATTTGTTCAGCCGAAATGGAGAAGACACAATATGTTATTGTGTATTTTCTCCAGGAAACGACTTTTCATCATTATTTTGTGTCTCAAAGTATTTGCTGAAAAATCCCGAGACCGTGTGATTACTGCAGATTAATGACTGTGCATACACGGTGTATATAGAGGCGTGCGGTGCTGCGAAAAAGTATTCACCCCCTTCTGGGTTTTTCTGAAATGTATATTATACATAGCATTAGTCGATCTGGAAGCTATCTTGGACTCGTTTTGGCGGGTAACCGATTGTAGGACCGCTCACATCTTCTCCATAAGGATATAATGCTCCTCCATGGGCAAAATCATAAAAAATAAAGTTAGTGGACAAGGACAATTTCAGGGTCAAGATTCTACCAGAAAAAAAAAATTGGAAGATTGAGTCCAGCATGACGAAAAATAAAAATATTGAAAATCTATTAAAAGTCCAAGATTCCGCCACGTGAGGAAACACTAAGGCCCTATAAGGTATATCTTATAAATATATTTGATTATTTGCTTCCTAAATGGAAAGTTAAGCTACTTTCTAAATAATCTTCGTGAAAAATGTTCTATTATTTTACTGCTCTAAAAAGTGTGTGTAAGTTCTTTTTCTAGCTGCGTGATTTGCAAAAATGTTACAAATCCTGCTCCTGGTTCTGATGGCTCTCTCTCTGCATTTGCTTCCCTTCTCTTAGTGTTAGTGATAGCAGGAGAGAGTGAGCTGCAGTGCAGAGGGGAGAAAGAATCATGGAGGGAACAGAAAAAAAGATGGCTACAAAGAAATGGAGAGAAAATTAATACTTCATTGTTTTGTACTGATCTGTGGAGGCAAAGGAAGACAGCAGCTCCTAAAATACATGCAGACTTGAGATCCAGCCTATATTACAGGGAGAGACGCTCCCACAAAAGAAAAATCTGAAACTTGGATCAAACTGTAGATTGCATATCTGAAGCAGTGCAATTTTATTAACTAAAGATAACAACTTTGACATATGTGAAAATCATGTCAAAGGTGTCCATGGCCTCTAAATGACTCATGATTGATCGGGACCCTTTTAGATGCTTTTCTTGGGGTCCCAGAAGCATCAAGCTATAACTTTGCACTCATTTAAGTTTATGTCCATCACAGAAGACCAATTTCCATTTTATATGCAGTATATAAAGTCAGAGTCTTTATTACAGTATATTCCAGAGTAATTCTGCAGGTTTCAGAGCTGAGGAACAATGAACACACTGAAAAAATGTCCAATAATTAGAAATTTTATTTAATAAGTGTACAAAAAAGGGGCAGGAAACCAATGCCATGGAAGGGCACAACACAAGGGACACAAGAGTATAAGTAAAACGAATTCTAGACCATATATCAAAATAGGCACAAATAGTACAGTACATGAAGTACAAAATAGATAAATAAAGTGCCAGTGCATGAAATATGATGCAAAATTATGTGCAACAGATGATATAAAACTCATTAAAATAATAATAAAGTTCAAATGCATATAATAAAGTATCAGTGCAACAATAAAGTTTGCAATACATGGAAGGAGATCACATTGGATCTAGTGCAAAGAATATATCACATAGGAGCAAAGAGGTGAACTATAGTGGATTGCTTAGTGCTATACCTCATGTGCTGATGGAGTCCGCCGGGATGCGCCCACCCCGACGCGCGTTTCGGCGTTGCCTTCGTCAGAGCTGAAATCTTGCTGAATTTTTAGAATTTAGATTTCTGTAAACAACTTATAATTTATCTAATCTATATTTAAGACTGTTCTCCTTTTTATGCCAGTCCGGGTCAGCTCTGCAAAATTTTTTAAAAGTTGTCCAAGCGTTATGTGGTGTGGGTGAGCATGGGTTTCAAATTTATTATAATTTATGCCAAAAAAAAGCATCTTAAATCACAACAGAAACTTTCTGCTGTCTGAAACTGGATTACATTTCTTTCAGGGGCTAACTCCTCTTAATGAATTTAGTGCTCCTTACTCCGGTATACTATTCATCAAGATTGGGGTACAAAATGCCAGTCTTGATGAATCGGGGCCAAAGTATCTGATAACTCAGCCAAGCTGCTTTACTAGTTCTCTTTAGATTATACAGACCCACAAAATAGGCTAATGACAGGGTATCCTGCTGCTTAGGCCTCCAGGGATCAGGAGTGATGTGTAGGGGAATATTTCTGCATGTGTTCAATTTTTTTCGCAGTGCCCCCGCAGGGGAAGTGAAGCATTACATGACTCCTATTAGTTTTAAGGTAGGGATGACCTGCGGTGCTGCATTTTGGGGGAAGTAAAGTTTCTGCAAAATTCTTGAATGAAAATATGTATCTTAAAATGTAATACAGGTAAGAAAAATCGCAATTTACAACTGTGTGTTCTGAGCTGATCACATGCAACTGCCAACTGAATGTGAAGTAGCTTCTGATGTAACATAAGCGGAAATTACTAAAAGACCCAGTGGAAGATTATGCACAGAGACCCCAGAGCCTTTGATAAACTTCCAGGTAAGTATATTATGTGCTATAAACAAAAATGTCTAAGGGTACGTTCCCACAGTCAGTAAACGCTGCGGGTTGACGATCGTATATCCATCCACAGCATCCAACCCGCAGATGTTGCAGCATAGTGGATGGGATTTCAAGAAATCCCATGCCCACTATGCGGGCACGGACGCCTCCGGCTTCCCTGCGGAGACGGACTTGTGGCTCGTCTTTCCAGACTGCAGCATGTCAATTTATGGTCTCCGCTGCGTAAATTACTCATAAATTTTCATTAGATGCGGTAAAACTACATTATCTTTCTAGTCACGTGCGTATTAAGCGAGAGAACGCAGCTTACTCCGCATGTGTACTAATTTACATAATGTCGTACCTTGTTTCAGCCGGAAGTACACCTATACAGCAGTTCTTGAGATCAGCAGCTGATCACGAGAACTGCTGTGCACGTGACCGCCGGGGACGGGGTTATTTTCGGTCACTAGCCAAGTGCTCACGATCAGCTAATCGCGAGAACTGCAGTGCACATGACCGCCGGGGACCGAGTTGTGAGCATCTTCAAGCTCTGCTGTGTCTGGATGTCAGGCTGAATGGTGGCAGAATACCACCGTTAAGCCGAAGGTTTAGTTAACAAAAATAGGGGGACCCCACGCTATTTTTTTTTGGAGGGGATCCCCTATTTTTGCTAGCCATCCAAGGTAAGCAGACTGCTGCGGCCTGGTATCATCAGGCTGGTAACGTTCATGGACATTGGATCCTTACCAGCATGAAATACCAGTCCTAGTAGTCTGCCTTACTCTGTCTGGTTAACAAATATTATACAATAATTTTTTTTAAATTATTATTTATTTATTAAAAAAGAGAGGACCTCTCTCTATGTTTTCCTCCACTTCCTGTGTCATGTACTTCTGGCTGTGTCACAAGATTCACCATTATGTAAATTAGTACACTGTAGTAAGCTGCGTTCCCGCACTTAATACACATGTGACTGGGAAGATAATGTGGTTTTACCGCATCTAATGAAAGTGTATGGCTAATTTACGCAGCAGAGACTGAGCATCTCCACTACATAAATTGCCATGCTGCGGTCTGGAAAGACGCATGTCTGTCTCTGCGGGTGAGCCGCGGGCATCGGTGCACGCATAGTGGGTACGGGATTTCTTGAAATTCAATCCTCTGTGCTGCAAAAACTGGACGCTGTGGGTTGGACATTGCAGATGTACGTAGCGTCCAACCTGCAGCGTTTACTGACCGTGAGAACTTCCCCCAATATATCTGCAAACAGGAAATGACTTGCTTTTTCCTTCCCAGAAGCCAACTTTCAATTAGCTTTATTTAAAGTGACAAAAAAAATGCATGCAATAAAAAAACGCATCAAAAACGCAGGTGACCTGCCAGTGACCTCAGATGCAGATTTGGTGCCGATTTCATCTGCGTCAAATCCTGAACAAACACTGAGCCATTCCCGATCATGTGCACGTACCCTAAAATGCGGACACACAAAAACTATGCTGATTCAATGTCTGTGACAAACCCCCACATTCAAGGAGTTTTCAGAACTTTCCTACAAAAAAGTTTCAGATTATACTATTGTTTAAGGGGTATTCTCATATTATTACATTACTTTCGTTTGTTAAACATAATGAAAGAAATTTTGCAATTGACTTGCTATTTCTATCAGATGTCATTCTCTTGCTCTGCTCTTGCTTTTATCTAACAAAGTGTACAGCTTGTTTCCAAGGAACCTGGCCCCAGATCCTGGCCGAGTGTGCACAGTAGTTACATTCCAGGAGGTGAGCTAACTCCTAACATTCCAGCCACCTCCATCCAGCCCATTACTTTCCACACAGAAGTCAGCTGCTTACTTCATTCCCTCTCCCTCTTAGCTTCAAACAGAAATCTTATCAGACCTGTAGAAGAGCAATCCCTGAGCATCAGCAGTTTCCAGAGCAGTTTTCTCTAATCACAGCTCTCACTCTCCTGAGCCATGAGCTTGTTGAATGGCCATGTTATCTCTATATGTTAATATAACCATAGCAGGGAAGACAAAAGACTGCACTGACAGACAATGTGTTGTACCAGAATGAAACTACTCATCAGAACTTAGGGCGATGCATCCGCCTCCCAAGCAACAAAGAAGTAAGAAGACTGTAAGGAGACTGCAGAGCTATGAGCTGCTCAAGACACAACTGGAGAACACCATTTCAGTAATATACAGTTATTTTTATCCATTTTGATCAAGATATATCTATTCGATCAGCTTGGATCCAGTTGGATAAATACATGGGTGGATCAATTCTTCAGAAAGGATGATGAGGAAAAGGCTTTTTATTTACAATGAGTTTCAACTCTGTATCAATGTCTTTTTCAAGTGAAAAAAAAACACTTGGCGTCTAGAATGGCCACTATAAATTCACAGATCTCAAACTAACCTCCAAGTATAAGGGAAGTTGAATGGTGACTATATTTTTTAACAAATTCATATTTTGAAGGTGCCGGGTTACATCTCTTAGTAAATTCAATGTATGAAGGAAAAAGGGAAGCAAAAGCAGCAGAGTGAGAGGCAGCAAAACAGATGATGCTGATTTCATCTGGCTTGTCACAGTGCTGGATTCACAGCTACATTGTTCAATACTACTGTATAATTTCCTGCAAGCATTTGAAACTTCGATCTACGAGCTAAAGACCACTGAAACGCTACCGATCATCAGAATAGGGGTCACTTGTCTCCCATTTAAATGAATGCTACTCCATTCAAATTTTACAAGATTGACAAAAATAGCGAACACGTGCTTAATTATTTATTCAGTTCTGTAGTGTTTGGAACACTCATGCAACCAAGACAAAATGGGGGAAATTTTGGTGATTGGTGGCAGTCTCTGCAGTCAATCCATGAGTGATCTTGTAGGTATCCAGTTAAATATCCCTTCATTTTGAAGACTCTTCATCCAGTGCCCCAGATCTTAGGTTCTGGATTCGGCATGTATGATTTAGTTATCTGAAAAATGATGTTTATTATTGTCTACAAATATTCCCTTCCTCCTGACACTGGCTCAATAAATGGAAACTGAGATGTAAACTAATTTTTTATTACATTCAGTAAAGTTGGTTTTAAACTGATATGTAATTATTATACTTAAAGTAAAGATTTTTTTTCTTTATTCATTTCCTGAAAAACAAATGATTTTTTTTCCCTTGGCCTTCCAGAAATTCATAATTAGCAGACACTTATTATCCTTTATGTGTCTATTTGTCTAATGAGCACATAATAAACAAATAACAAAAACCAACAATAATCTAATTCCGTTGCAGAGAACAAGACGACGCTCTCCGGGCTGTAGGGAAACTGGAAACCAAGTAAATCTATCTATCTATCTATCTATCTACTATCTATCTATCTATCTATCTATCTATCTATCTATCTATCTATCTATCTATCTATCATTATCTAAGTTGGTTGACCTCTCATTGAGGATCTTTACTGAATTCCATGTTGGATGTTAGCTAGTTTTCTCTTACATGGTACATGACAGCAGATACATGCTGCACGATCCATGTGCAGCATGTATCAGACACTGGCTATGATTTCAGCCATGAATGTTTGATTCTGAAATGCTGCTGTGTGTCAGTGAAAAACATCTACTATATAATCGTCTAATTCTGTCTGTAACGAAAATCCTGCGTCGCTGATTGGTCGCGCCCAACTGGACGTCCCGCCCACCTCTCTGCTCAGCTGCCTCCGGATTGGATGTGGGTATTGCTGGGGTATTGCTGGGGGAGTGGTGCGGGCACGCCCCTTGGATACCCGACCGCAGCCTTAACAATGTCACAGGGACTGTCACAGAACCTGTGTTAGAGAGCAAATGGAGGGGAAAATGAGCAAATGGAGGGGAAAATAATTATTGCGGCGTGATGGCACAAAGTGTGTGGGCGGCAGCGGCCCTGCGTAGTTCACTCATGTTTACTAAACAAGTCCTGTCAGTCACAGTGTGATGTAGTTCAGTCACGTTTACTGGACAAGTTCTCAGTCACAGTGCGACATAGCTCACTCACGTTTACTGAACACGTTCTGTCACTCACTACTACATATTCTAGAATACCCGATGCGTTAGAATCGGGCCCCCATCTAGTACTTTAAAAGCAACTGGGGATGCAACTGAGCTGTAGACTAGTCATACAGGCACGTGTCCGCTGGCTTCTCCCCGCCTGCTACGAATTATTGACAGGTCTCTCCCTATACACACAAGGGGAGCGGGCAGGGGGAGCTACCCAGGACTCGCCTGTCCGACAGCTTTTCTTGTGCGGTTCAGTCACCAGATGGTTTTTAAAGTATGTTTTTTTTCTGAATATTTGTGGTAAATTCTCTCTGAATGTTGTGTGTCTATGACACTGACTCGTAATACCATTGAGTTTTTACAAGGTTTCTACTCGTATGAATGTCACCTATGTGATGATATCTTTATACATATACATACACAGAGTCTCACAGGAGACATCAGAGAGGCATAAAAAAAATGGAAAACTGCAACAGAAATGTCAATTGAAAGGGGAGTTGGGATGGTCATGAAAGACAAGCAATCATTCCGACTGTGAGCGAGAAGTAATTACAGCTACATAAATAAACCGGAGGAGGAAAAAAAATCTTTGGAAAATCTAATTACCATACAGCGCTGTGGGTTTCAACCTTGGCCAAGTACAGACCTGATTTACGCTCTGTCATAAAAGCCTAGAGAGTTGAAGAGCGCTCAGTGCTACGGCGTGGCACAAGGACAGTCTCCAAGGGATGAGGAAGTCTGACCCTAAAGGATGCGCTCAGTCATTCTTCAACGAGTCTCTCTGCTAATGACTTCTTGTGTGTCAGTAACAGGCAACGTCTTAGAATGCCTCGGAAGAACTCTTTTACTGCTGGTCAACAAACAAGGACGATGATTTCCTAATGACCATGTGAGCTAAGTTTATTTTCAGAAGTCTGCGGAAGACGTGGGACAAGAGAGGAGAGAAGTGTCACACATGAGTCACATTTATAGACCTGTATATCGTATGCGTAAATTTAATTGAAAAATGGTCTTCTAGACGGGTGGTCTTCACTAAGAAGTTGAACAAAATGCATTTAAAAATAACCTATGGATATGATATCACCACAAATAACATCACATCAAGTCGTGATACGTTATCGAAATCTGGTCAATTAAAATATACAAATTTTATCTCATATTTCAACACCTTCTATAACTTTTTTCATTAATGTTCCAGAATTTGGATCACCTTCCAGTGTTGTTTTTTCATTCTTTTTGCCTTTCTAATATTTTGTTGTGCTGAGTTTAATGAATGTTTCTAGTCTGGATTAAGTTTTAGAATCACATCTTTGCAGTCCGTTATCACTGTGATAGAGGCTAACATCATAATCTAACATAAAATGAATTCAAGTCTCAAGGTCCAGATGAATTACACCCCAGAGTACAGAAGGAGATAGCAGAAGAAATTTTTGAACCACTCTCCATAATCTTTGAAAATTCTTGGAGAACAGGAGAAGTCCCAGAAGACTGGAGAAGAGCAAATGTTGTTCCTCTCTTCAAAAGGGGAAGATGGACCCAGGGAACTATAGGCCAGTGAGTCTGACATCTATACCAGGAAATGAGTGGAACAGGCTGCCACAAGAGGTGGTGAGTTCTCCTTCAATGGAAGTCTTCAAACAGAGGCTGGACAGACATCTGTCTGGGATGATTTAGTGAATCCTGCTTTGAGCAGGTGGTTGGATTAGATGACCCAGGAGGTCCCTTCCAACTCTACCATTCTATGATTCTATGAGGCTCAACCCCAGAATATGCCTTGATGAGACATTTGACCATAGGACTATTGTTAGTTCTGCAAATGGTAAATTATTATGCACAATAGAGAGTAAAGAACATTACTTCCGTATTGTGGCCATACACATTAGATTAATATTGACCAAGGGCAACTGTTTTTTGGGTGTTGACCAATCATCTAATGTGTATAAAGAACATTCAACAGGAATGTTACTTTTGCTCTCATAGGAGTTAAGATGCCACCAAAACCAATTTTGATATGCATTTGAAAAAAGTAATATGAGGGTTAAGAAGAGATGTCAACCAAACAAGCTATGGCCATAGATAGCAAAACTCAAGTTTTCTTTTTCTATAAACCAATCTTGATTACTAGAGTTGTGCAAAAAGATTTGCAGAACTTTGGTTAAGCAGCCATGTTGTTAATCCTGGGTTGCCAAACCAAGGCACTGCAAACCTCCTATTATTGCCTGCAATGGTGACTTTTCTGATTATTAGGTCTCTGTAATGTTATATATTCTCTGTGAGGCAACATAATTACATCACAGTCTTAGTAATCAGAAGAGGCAACGGGGATACAGCAGGCAGTCGGAGAAGGCGCGGTGTTTTGGTCCAGCCTTCGTGGACTACCAATGGGACTGTTGAACCAATGCCTTTAGAGTTATGTTTGTTCAATTGTATTGATTACGCAAATGAAATATAATACAAAGAATACTAATGATAGGTGACCAAGCTTATAAGTCCAAAGTTTACCAAATTGGATGATTTCAGCCATAAGATTGATTGTCAGGTAAAAGTAATAACTGCTAATCATTTTGATGTCTAATGACAGTCTGTCATCATTAGAGTTAGTGCGAATCATTTATTATAATCCAGTCCATCATCCAGGTCAGTAATCAGTAACCAATAGATGGGAGCCGTGAGAACCACTCTTACGTCCTGGCATCTACGGCCTTTCTTTTTTTTGATAAGTCGGCTGGTGCAACATCATCATTGCGGCATAACACATGTAATGTGATACCTGATCAGCTGATCAAAAGAACAGGTGGTTTTCAAGGCTCCCATACAGTGTTCACAGATTACTGATTTTGCCAGTGGACCAGCATCAGTTAAAAAGTTGGACATGTTAATATTTTTGGCAGCTAGTTGCGAGCTTAAAAAGGTTCTTTCTCCTTTGCCAGGTTTCATTAGACATGTATGGCTAACTGTATTGGACAAAGATATCTAAAATATGTTTGGTTGATTTGGCATAATGACTGACAATAGTTCAATCAACTGAAGTTCAACCATCAACCTATCTCTCTCTGAAGTGTATGGCTACTTTACGGTTGAAGATAGATCTGTAGTTTAACCTTCAACCTACCTTAGGTAGGCCACCTTTGGATGAAGATAGACTTGTAGTTGAACCATCAACCTACCTCTCTTTAAAGTGTATGGCCACCTTAGAATGAACATAGATTTGTAGTTGAACCATCAACCCACCTATCTTTAAAGTGTGTGGCCAACTTAGGATGAAGATAGACTTGTAGTTGAACCATCAACCCACCTATCTCTAAAGTGTATGGCCACTTTAGGATGAAGATAGACTTGTAGTTGAACCATCAATCTACCTCTCTTTAAAATGTGTGGCCAACTTAGGATGAAGATAGACTTGTAGTTGAACCATCAACGTACCCCTTACTAAAGTGTATGGCCACCTTAGGATGAACATAGATTTGTAGTTGAACCATCAATCTACCTCTCTCTAAAGTTTATGTCCACCTTAGGATGAGAAAAGAAGAACGTCATCTACAGATACAAATAGAGCTTTTCCCGGGTCTAAATTACAGAGACATACAGATCAAGCATATTTATTTAAGTTTGGGTCCTACCATAAATTTTTGAGGCTGATGAAGAATTGATTTTAGATCAGTGAAAGCTGTGACATGAGGATCTCGATAATGAGAGTACTCTGGTCAAGTTGTGTACTGTACCATTACTGTACCATCTGGAAAAATGTGCAACCAGATACTCATTAACATCTGAATGACCCCAAAGAGCATAAGACATTTAGAATAATAGCCGGCGTGTAGTTTATAGGCCAGGCCACAAGTGTACAAAAGAAAGTAAACCAGAAAACTGGAAAATACATTGCCTTCTATGATATACAGATGATCTTCATCGTTAATTACAGTCCCAGTTGGTAGTGAGGACCACAACATGACTGCTTTTGATTGAGTCAGGGATGATACTTCTCTCCCTAAATAGGTGCCCTAATTAAACTAATAATATTAATAACCCCCCATTCCTAAATGTTCTCATCCACTCACAAACCCAACAGATTCTCAGAACTAATCAATGAATTAATCAGTTACAAGGACGGACATTAGGAGAGCATGAAATTAATGTGGAACGCCTCATCTCAGCCATATGCTTCTGCTGCCCTTCCAACACTAGAACTGTCCATTCAGCTTTAATATACTTTAGTTCTATAATGACCACTATATATGTTAAATGAGAATTATGGAGTCATTGTGGAATATAATAATACATATACATATATATATATTCCACTTGGGAACCAAATAATGTATCCCCTGCATTATTTAGCTTATAGTCTATATAATATGCACAACTCGTTTCAGCAGCTACTTGTCCAACACTTACAGTATATGATTTCATTAGTCACCAGTCAGATTTAACCAGTTCATAAACGAGGAAAATGCAGAATAAAAACGATGCAATTTTCTGCAAAGAGGTAAAATATTTATCAGACCGACAGCATGAAAAGCCATTAACTGCATGTAAGTCATCTGCGTACTCAGAAATTGCCACTGCTGGGACTTTGGAGTTGGGAGACATTTAGCAAAACTATGGGGGAGTGGGGTACCAAAGCAAAAAATAAAGCCACTGGATTTACAGTGACTTGCAAAAGCATTCATCCCCTTTGCATTTTTTGTATTTTGCTACCTCACAACCTGGAATTTCACTTTTTTTTGAGGGTTTGTGCCAGTTCATGTAAAGAACATTCCTACAACTGTGAACATTTGGTTTTCTTTTTGTGGTGAAGCCAACAACAAATAGGAGAAAATAAGTGAAAAGTTTACTGTGCAAAACTTTTCACCCCCCTAAAGTCAGTACTTTGTAGAGCCTCCTTTTGCGGCAATTACAGCTGCAAGTCACTTTGGATAAGTCTCTATGGACTTTCTACATCTTGCCACTAGGATTTTTTCCCGTTTCTCAAGGCAAAACTGCTCCAGCTTCTTCAAGTTAGTTGGTTTCCTCTGGTGAACAGCAATCTTCAAGTCTGACCACAAATTCTCAATTTAGTTAAGGTCAGGGCTTTGACTAGGTCACTACAACACATTTACACGTCTCCCCTAAACCACTCGAGTGTTGCTTTAGCAGTATGATTTGGGTCAATGTCTTGTTGGAAGGTGAACCTCTTCCCCAGTCTCAAATCAAAGACAGACTGAAACAGGCTTTACTCAAGAATATCCCTGTATTTCGCACCATCCATCTTCCTCTCGACTCGGACCATTTTCCCTGTCCATGCTGCCAAAAAACTTCCTCACAGCAAGATGCTGCCACCACCATGTTGCAATTACATTGATTTATTGGGTGGCTATCTCTAATAGGTGGCACCAAAGAGCTGGCTTTCTTCTTGGAAGAGAGCTAATGTGCATATCATAGACCACCAAATCCTAAAGGTCTAAAGGTGTATATATAGCTTTCCTTCTTTCAGACAAATCCTTTTTGAAATCCTAGACAACCCCTTTAAATGTATTCTTTGGCATTTCATAATATTGTTTATGGCCTTCACCATGGCTTCTTCTGATATCTTGTTGCATTTTTTCCATAGGGCTGCATTATTATTACCAAGAGGGTCATGACAAATTACAAAGATTCAAAAGACAAATTCCACTACATCAGTAAATCTATACAGCCAATATGGCGTCACGAACATCAAGAAGACGAGTTTTTCTGTAAGTTTGAGTGGAAGATGATAGATCAGCAGTACGTTTCTGAGTGTAAAACAGTCCAATGACCTCCGCTAGTGAGAAGACACAACGTCTGATGATGAATCGGATGTCCAGACGTCTCTGCCTGCTGTGGTCTTACAATGTCTGGTTTATATTCATACAAAGTATGCTCTAAAAGAATCATTCACATCAGACACAAGGACATGAGGACATGATCATGGATTCAGGTGATGTCACCAAACGTTCAGCCCTTACACACATATTGCTTGCTTGACCTCATTTAAAATTAGGAATTACAAGGAAAAGCTTCATAACAGTGATCAAATCTGTCTCTTCTCCTGTCCTCAACTTCTAGCAAGGTTCTTTCACTTCATCTCTATGACATGTTTTACATACCGGATTATTCTGCCTTTTCCGATTACCTCTATTCTTTACCATGTTGGTGATATATACAAAGGGTAAAACAGATGTACTGAATAGATGCCATTTTCTCTCACCCAAAAAAAACCTACTTTTTCTCATTTTTATTTTTTAACTTTAATTTTTTTCTTTCTACTTGTGTAAAAAAGTTAGACACCAAAAAACATTAGACCAATGTGGTGAATCCTCCCTTTCAATGGGGTTTGGCCATTAAGTGTATGGGGCGCTTGAAGCAGGTGGTCAGGAGAGATGTCAAAGGAATGTCCCTTTCGATTGCACATTTTTCTCATGAGATAACCCAAAGGCCAATAGTCGATCAGTGGTTTTCTATAGAAACACAAAAAACCTCTTGGCCCAGCGAGAAGATTTGTGGGGCCTAACTATCGGCTGAAGCACATTTTCCTGAAGCCATTTTTTGTAGACAGACTGTAATCAAAAGGGAACATAATTGGGACTGCTATCAAGCGCTGAAACAATAAGGGTCAAAGGTCACCAAATCTCCTTTTTCCCAAACATTTTTTAGAAATTTTTGATGTTTCACCAATTATTTAAAAAGTTTTTGAAAAGAGAAAAGATGCCAAATTATCCCAAAATTTTGCCCTTTGTTTTATAAAAAAAGGTAAGGGATGGCTTTAATTTCATTGCTTTTTGCCCTAAATATGAATCATATTTCCTTCATTTCAAAAAATATGGGGGCATTGAGTCCAAAAAAAATAAACAGCCTTTTTTGTACCCAACTAAACACCCCGGCAGGGTCAAGATAAAAATTTTATGGGGGAAAATACTAATGCAGGCTCAATTTT
>JARQOD010000001.1:960810278-960881310 GCA_033576555.1 Oophaga sylvatica
TTTACTTACGCTGAAGGTTTTATCGCTAGAACATTATCATTGCTCTGACTAGATGGAGCATGCTAGCAAGTCCGACTCCGGACACAGAATTAAATGATGTGTCACGTGTCCAGCTGTGTGCTGTTGTTTACTTACACTGAAGGTTTTATCACTAGGACATTATCATTGCTCTGACTAGATGGAGCATGCTAGCAAGTCCGGCTCTGGACACAGAATTAAATGATTCATGTCCAGCTGTGTGCTGTTGTTTACTTACGCTGAAGGTTTTATCACTAGGACATTATCATTGCTCTGACTAGATGGAGCATGCTAGCAAGTCCGACTTCGGACACAGAATTAAATGTGTCACGTGTCCAGCTGTGTGCTGTTGTTTACTTACACTGAAGGTTTTATCACTAGGACATTATCATTGCTCTGACTAGATGGAGCATGCTAGCAAGTCCGACTCCGGACACAGAATTAAATGATTCATGTCCAGCTGTGTGCTGTTGTTTACTTACGCTGAAGGTTTTATCACTAGGACATTATCATTGCTCTGACTAGATGGAGCATGCTAGCAAGTCCGACTCCTCCCACTCATGTGATAAGCAGCTCACTGTCTACAGACAATGTACACAGAAAGCTGTGGAATGGGCGGGATTAGCTTTCCCAACTCTGCGAAAATTGTGCCAGAATGACTGCACTAAGTGATAAATCGTTGGATTCTGGGTCTCTTTGCCTACATCATGCTGCCCTCAGATGAGGTAGCAAACACCTGCTGACAGATTCCCTTTTAGGCTATGTTCCCAGCATGAGCTTCCGGTGAGTTTTTGATGTTGCAGATTTTTGCAGCATTTCTGGACCCATAAAATAAAATAAACTATGGTACTTTTTTTTTTTTTTTTAAATCTGCAACATCAAAAACTCACTTAAAGCTAATTATGGGAACGTAGCCTAATAAGCAGCAGCGTGGAGGACTTTACACAGCAATACTGAGCGGTGCGGCTGTGAATCCAGATAGAACACATAGTAGAAAGCAGCAGCGCTTGCCTATGTGTGTCTTTGCTTTACTCTTTCCTTCTGATCCTCCATGTTTCTTATATTCATTTGTAGTATTTATTTATGGACAGGTCATTTATTTAAAATATTGCTCTATATTTATATATATATTATAAGCAACATGTCTTTGGAAAGAAAAAACACAAGCCAATATACGGGAAATACATTTTACCCAGAATTGAAAACTAATAAGAATTGGAAACTAATCCCAATAAATATAAAAAAAAACTAAAACTGTCTAATAGGGTTAGAGTGAAACAGTCAAAGGTTTCAACGTGAGACATCTTAATGGAAGAAAACATGACATTTCAGGCTTGGAGATTATTGCCTAGCTTATGTAATTGAAGGCTGCTTCTCGTCTTCACCTGAGGCGTGCAATAATCTACCATAAGCACACATTCTCACTGTGTCATATTGCTGGAAAATAATCCTACTCTGCATTCGGAGATATGATACTTCTATCTTCCCAGCTGTATATTTTACCTTCATCAAAGCTCCGGCCTCGTCTCCGAACGCGTAGGAGATATTACAATTATCTCTATGTGCCTTTTCCATTTTCTTGTTTACAAGACTGATCCTCAATTGAGACCCATCTTTTTTTATCAATCTGTTAGGGCAATAGACACTTGAATTTTAAAAAAAAAATGGACCTTTTTATTATTTCTATGCTAGAGACAATGCATTTACCCTGTAAAACAAGTCTGATCTTACCAAGAAGAGAACGATATTGTGTATGATACCATTTATTATTATTATTATTTTTTTCCATGATATCATAGAAGTTCAGTGTTCAATATCATAATCCATAACTTAAAGTGGATCTTGTCAATCGATTCATGCGGCCCGAACCACGGGAAGCGTGAATCAGAGCCTGCCTGCACGTAAACAGCTAGGTATGATGGAGAATTTCACAGAAAATAAAATATAGTGTGAAGAGAAGACCCGGCCGGGGACGATAGGAAGAGGTGAGACCAGTCCAATGTTGCCCCAGTCCGGCTTCTCCCATCTCCGCCCCATGTGATTGACAGGTCGCTCCCTTGTAGAGTGTATGCTGGCTTACTTCTCCTGTAACTGTTGGGTTCTTCAGTATTGTCTGTACTTAATTGTAAAGTTCTGCAGATTATGTTGGCGTTATATGAATACAATAATTATTTTATTGATTGATAGGTCAATTTATTATGCAAAAACATGGAAGCGACCCATCAATCTGAGAGTGGAGCAGAAAGAAGCCGGCCAGGAATGGCATCAAACGACTCTCGTCTCATGGTCGCTAACCGGCTCCTCAAGTTACGTTTGATGTTGCAGAAACGTCACCCAGCACAGTGTCTCAAAATTATGCTTTGTTTTTTTACTTTGTATAATGCAATTCATTTCTTGCCACTTATCTCAGAATATGCTGGGACAAAAGTAAAAGCAGCAAAGGACAAATCTGTGAAAGCATGAGTTAACGATCTGGGATATTGTATATAGAGTAATGAGAGCTAGTCCAAGAAGAGAAAGAATTAAAATGCATGCAGGGAAGATGAGATTCTTCAATAACTAAAGCCGGCCAAAAACACTAGATGGCTGTCAGTCGATCACTCAACTAACAGCCATCTTGGTCGGCTGTCCCAAACCTTTATTTCTGGGAAAACCAAGTCCGAAATCTGATAAGTCCGATTAACATCTCTCCCAACAATCAGTTATTCGGGGCCCATATACGCATTAGACTGTTGGCCGAACCTGTTGTTACTGATACTTTTGGCTGACATAAGTCCAATGTGTAAAGCTACGAGCAGAAAGAGTATATATTGGGAAAGGGTGGGAATTTAAACCTAAGGCACCCTGCCAAAATTATTTGCTTTCAAAACCTTGCAAACATAATTTTGTACAATATGATGTAATATTTAATAAGTGAAGGCTTCATATCCATAGGTTTCACCGTGCTTTGATATTGTGTACAATGACTGTAACTAATTACAATCACTTGACCGGTTCAATTAAAAAATAATCCTCCACATTTCAATGTGTATATATGTTGTATAAAGCATAACTAGGTCTCATATATAGATGCTTCTTCTAAATAAGTCAATAAGGCAGGAACACCATTGTATTATGTACAGAAAGCAAAAACCCGTCTCATTGCCTAGTGGTCAAACAAGGTATTGCAAGAATAAAAAAATTATATATATATATATAGTATATATGCAGAACCCTTATAATCATCAGATTGCAGTAGAAAGAATAAGACCAATAAATGACTATTTAGTAGATAAATGAGTGGAGGGCGGCATAAGGGGAATCCATCAAGCCTTTGAACTGATGTTCTCATAACAAAAGAAGTAAATATGGACACAATCTATGTAATAAAAGAGGAAAGGAAGGGAAACGCGTTGTTTTAATGCTCTGTCTGCAGTAGGGGATATGTTCGGCAGATAGATTTGCCTATAGAAATGAGTTAAATTACAACTTGAAACTCTAACATTTCTCCAGTAAGAAGTCAGAGAAATACTGTACAATTTTCTTCTTTTTATTACTCTAAACAAGAGATAAAAATGGGAAACCATAGGAGGCTAATTAGTGGTCCATAATGCTGCTGTAACCAGTGAAATAATCTTTATTTTCAAATGTCAAATACAGGCAAGAACCTTATAATTAGCTGTAAAGTTTAAGTGTCAATTTATCCAGTCAATATGCACGAGCATCTGACAACCGTATCTATCAGCCAGGAGTAATTGAGCTGAGTCCTGCTTTAACCTGTTGCTTACTGAGCTGGAGCAAAAAGATATAAGAATCATTCAGATTTTAGTAAACTATACTAAATAACGTTGTCTCCACTGTGAGCTTGAAGGAATTAGTACTTTATATCAAGTGACTTGTAAAGTGCAGGAAGGGAAATGAAAAGTACAGATTGCTTACATAAAAAATTATGCTGCATGATTTTATTATTACTAATATTACGGTTACTACAACAATACTACTGTACCACAGAACCAAGAGAATATAACTACTATAATACTGCCACCTATGTACAAGAATATATCTACTATAATACTGCCCCTATTTACAAGAATATAACTACTATAATACTGCCCCTATGTACAAGAATATAACTACTATAATACTGCCCCTATGTACAAGAATATAACTACTATAATACTGCTCCTATGTACAAGAATATAACTACTATAATACTGCTCCTATGTACAAGAATATAACTACTATAATACTGCCCCTATGTACAAGAATATAACTACTATAATACTTCCCCCTATGTACAAGAATATAACTACTATAATACTGCTCCTATGTACAAGAATATAACTAATATAATACTGCTCCTATGTACAAGAATATAACTACTATAATACTGCCCCTATGTACAAGAATATAACTACTATAATACTGCTCCTATGTACAAGAATATAACTACTATAATACTGCCACCTATGTACAAGAATATATCTACTATAATACTGCCCCTATGTACAAGAATATAACTACTATAATACTTCCCCCTATGTACAAGAATATAACTACTATAATACTGCTCCTATGTACAAGAATATAACTACTATAATACTGCTCCTATGTACAAGAATATAACTACTATAATACTGCCACCTATGTACAAAAATATATAACTACTATAATACTGCCCCTATGTACAAGAATATAAGTACGATAATACTGCCACTTATGTGCAAAAATTTATCTATTATAATTTTTTACTCTTTATACATGCAGTATATCAGGACATGTAGAATACACAAAGTAGTTTTGACCTCAGTATTGAATTTATTTGTGGGGAAAGCTAAAATCTTTAAAAAGTCAAATCACTAAAAAATTCTAAAATTGTAGGAATAAGTAAAGTTTTGGATTAGAAGAAGAAACTTATTAGGAAAACGAAGATATTTTGGTCTCCTTGATCCATTGTTCGTTGGCTAACGCCTGAATATGAGATCCCGACATCCAAGTACAATGCAGTCAATGAAACTTTGTAAGAGTGCAATTCTCCTTCTGCAGCCGGTGTGCACTATACAAAGAAGAAATAGAGTATTATTACCTGTGTACAACACATCCGATGGTTTTCCTCAAATATTACTCCATGGCCTCCGGGGAACACTTTGTAATTTTATAGAGACAAGCAAAAAGGCTTTAGAAATGCGTTGTATATTTCACCCACGCCATTTAAGTGTCCTGTGGGGAGGTATGGAACCAACTGTCTATTTATCTCAACTTGCTCTGGAAATTCCAGTCTCAGCAGCAAATAGTTACTGTTTATTTCCAGCGTCTCGTTGAGGTACATTAGTCGGGATGACCAGCAAAGACTGCACAGTAAGTGGCATGGAGAAAATAGCTGAAGGGAGACGGGTTAGGTAAAATATACATTAATCTCTTCTCCCCGTGAGCTTGTCGGTAAACTTGGAATTTCCAGACAGACTTAAATGACTCCAAATTTTAGCCCAAAATCTTTTGCCATCCCATCAACCATGTCATTGTTGCATACACAATGGAATTATTATGATTATTATTATTATTACGACCTAAGAAAACTAAAAACAAGAGACATAACGGTGAAATTTGCTAAAATTTGCCTCTAGCGTGACAGAGATGCCACACACCCGCAGCAAATCCAAGGCTAAAATCCAAGAGTTAGCCTGGTATGGAAATACATGATGGAATTTAAGCCGGCGTGTGAACAAAGCCTTATGGTTTATCTCAAGGACTAGAGACACTAGCTCGGAGTGGAGTTTTGATCTCAGAGCTTTAAATTCTGGATAGCAGGTCAGATCACTGGTTTATTATTTCAGTAAACATTACTGGATACATGACATAATGAAATTGAAAGGGAAGTAAAGAAATTAAGCAAGAATGTGATTAAAATGACAAAATAAAATATGCGAACCGACTTGAAGTGAATTGAAATTTACCTTGACTATAATGAAAAAAATGGATTTCCCATTATATAGGGCTGGAAAGTGATTTAAAATGCTGTACTCAACCTTCTTGGCCTTGTCTATAACTGTGTCCTCAGATTTCCTGTAACTCTTCTTGGCCTTCTCTATAACTGTGTCCTCTGATTCCTTTAACTTTCTTGGCCTCTCTATAACTGTGTCCTCTGATCTCCTGTTACTCTTCTGGCCTTCTCTATAACTGTGTCCCTGATCTCCTGTAACTCTTCTTGGCCTTCTCTATAACTGTGTCCTCTGATCTCTGTAACTCTTCTTGGCCTTCTCTATAACTGTGTCCTCTGATCTCCTGTAACTCTTCTTGGCCTTCTCTATAACTTGTCCTCTGATCTCCTTTAACTCTTCTTGGCCTTCTCTATAACTGTGTCCTGATCTCCTGTTACTCTTCTGGCCTTCTCTATAACTGTGTCCCTGATCTCCTGTAACTCTTCTTGGCCTTCTCTATAACTGTGTCCTCTGATCTCCTGTAACTCTTCTTGGCCTTCTCTATAACTGTGTCCTCTGATCTCCTGTAACTCTTCTTGGCCTTCTCTATAACTTTGTCCTCTGATCTCCTGTAACTCTTCTTGGCCTTCTCTATAACTGTGTCCTCTGATCTTCTCTAACTCTTCTTGGCCTTCTCTATAACTGTGTCATCTGATCTTCTCTAACTCTTCTTGGCCTTCTCTATAACTGTGTCCTCTGATCTCCTGTAACTCTTCTTGGCCTTCTCTATAACTGTGTCCTCTGATCTTCTCTAACTCTTCTTGGCCTTCTCTCTAACTGTGTCCTCTGATCTTCTGTATTCTTTCTTCAATCTTCATTCACTAGACCCCATGATATCACGTGGGGTGCAAAACACATTAATGATGTGAATCCCATCCTACTTGATGACATAGTTAACAGAAGTCCTAGCCGGAAGGAAGATAGCAGGTAGAGGAGATGATTGGAAGACCAGTGGTGGCGATACAACTCTAGTCTCCCAGCTGCTACCTAACCAATGGTTTCCTGTACCACCACTGGTCTTTTTTTTGCACCACTGCATGCACGGTTCATCCCAGTATAGGACTGCAGCCAATCAGAGGTTGCACTGGTGACCAATCAGCTAGGCTAATGTTTCAGCTGAAACCATTGGTTGTCAGCCCCATCATGGGCTGAAATAACATGCCATTCTGTGGGATCTAGGTGGCTGCACCATAACCCTCCACTTTTATCTATTTTACACTCATCTATGTGTCATTTCTTGGCTTATGTCATCCATGAAGTGAAGTGAAATGGATTTAGTGTGACATTAATTTGGTCCATTCTCACCAACTTCTAAAGTTCTGAAATTATAGTATGCAACGCCTCCCATTGTTAATAGTACTTTGGAAAAATGAGCAAATTGCTTTAAAGCAAATTGAATTTGTCTATATTTTTTTTAAAAAAGCATTCGCCTCCATCCAAACTTTTAGTGATTCTTTTGTGTGAAATCTGCAAAATCGTTTCCATGTTGCCGATTTCTAGAGGGCAGGGAAGGGGTAAAAAAAATTAATAATTCTAACCTTTCCACTCATCTTTTCTTCAGCTGAAGCTTCCTGTTGAGGCTTCCACACAGCACCCAGGGGCCTCTCTACTTCTGCACCACTTGAGTCCACCATCTTCACTCAGGGACGTGACTTCTGGTGCCAAATAAGCCTCTGACATCACAACGCATTATATGGTGCCATGACATCACAACACGTTTCGCCCAAGGCCTAGACAGCACTTTGGTAGGCAAAATTCATGACGTTAGAGAAGCACTCAGTGCCGGAAGCCCGAGAGCAGAGTAAAGATGGAGGAAGATGACATCGTGTGTAGTGCAAAAGTAAAAAGGAAGTCGGAGGAGGACCAGACAAGGGCTTAGTTGGGGAAAAGTAAGGGCCTTTTCACACTGCGTTCTTCACCATTTTCAGTGTGTCCGAACCTCCACAAAACAGGATTCAGATGTATGCCACATAATGGTGCCAATGGCGTCAACGTGTGCCCTGTCATCATTTTTGGAGTATTTGCCTACTGGAGGTAGACACTCAGAAGTAGTAGACAGTATCTGAGTTTCTGCCTCCAATAGGCAAATACACCTGAAAATGAGGCACAACAGAGCACACGTTGACTTCATCAGCACCATTATAGTCCATGACCATTGTGGCACATATGGCCAAATCTGTTGCCATGGTTAGAACGTAAGCCCCAACGGGACCTACGATCAAAGAAAAAGCCCAGTGTGAATGTACTGCAAGCCGGGTGGATTTTTCACAGTGCATCTTTCATGTTCGGGGGTCTTGAGGAACATTCTATTCGTATAGAATAACTTTGTCAGATACTATATTAATACAAACATATTTTGGAGGTAATGTCCCCTAGATGCGTTTTTTTTTCCAGGGAAGAATAACTACATAATATGGCGCCATACAGAGCACCATATGGCGGCACAGGGAGTGACTACTGACAGTTCTTCAAATGACTCGGTTATGTACATTAGGCACAGCGCTGCGCCGAATGTTATTCTAAGCTCAAACCTGGATACAGACGCCCCAACAGCTGCTTAATAGTTAATAGAAGTCAATGCACTTTAAGCTGGTCGTATATTTTATTTATTATACATTTCACTTTAAAGATAATAAAAGAGTGGCGGCGATGACATGACGGCTCTCGTCTCCCAGCCGAGGATGAGCGGAGGTGAATTTAGCATGCATTTTAGATTTAAATGTCTGCCGATGATAAACAGGTGTCCTTGGGATTTTAAGATTCCAGGGAAATGTGCTGTTAATCTTCCCCCGAGAGCAACGTTTTACAGGAATATCAAATCTATGAACATGCTATCAGGTGACATAGCTGGAAACAACTTTCCTGCACGTCTTTCCAGAATTTGAAAAACATGGCTGCTGTCTTTTAAAAATAGCAACCCTACTGACCATGAGTTGCTCCTGGTTATCTTTGAAGTCAATGGAGTCTAGTTGTAATACCACACTCAACCTATGATCAGGGGTGGCACTGCTAAAAAAAAAGGAGCCATGTGCTTCTCACCTTGGACAACTCCTTTAATGCGTAAAAATTCCCTATTGACTAAACAGTTTAATTAAGGACTCATAAATTCATGACTTTAGGAAAGGTCCTCAACAAGATTGCTGAAGATCTGACACCTGATATCCCCACGATCTACTATTACTAGGTCCTTCTGTGTAATGTCCGCTCTCGGGTACTTCACATCCACTCTTGTTCACTTCAATAGGAGCTGGACTACATCACCTGAGAATGGCCACTTTGTGGTGTACAGATCTGTGATGGCCAGCTACATCCAATGTTTACTGGTGTGAACTGTGGCACAATGAGTGCTTCATGTTGGACCCCCATCAATTTGATATAGGGTAGATCAAAGTCCAAGGCCACACTTTAAAATATGGTGACCTTTTTCTCAGGAGCCTTAGTGGTTGTTAAGTTTAGAAAATACATTCTCATATATCTTATTTTTAAGCTATGCCAAAAATGGGAGGCCCACTATTAGAGGGTTAGCCTATGAGAGGGGCTACAATGATTACTTCCCACCTGGGAGGACTCAGCATGTCTGTGCATTACACAGATAGCATATTAAATTCAACAGTAAATGTGTAATGCTCTATTTCCCCTGCGGGGGAGCTGCAGGGAAATTAAACATTTGATGATAGTTTTCCTGACATATAAATGCTGATCACTAATGTTTCCAGAAGTAAGAAAATGGAATGTGTAAAGTTGTCAACTCTGTTAATTGTTTTTTATTCATGTCGTATTACCATTGAATATTCGGTATCATGTCATTAATATGCGCATCATCTGATTAGGAAGGAAACATGAGCTGATAAAGGTCGATTTTCATGTTTGCTTTGCAGGCAGACAAGTTCCAGAGCTCCAGATGAGTTTGGTATCTATTAATGTGCCTCATCAGATCTTTACATGAATGACCCCAAAAAATGTGCATCTAGTGTAAAGCTCAAACCATTCATTTTACGCATGACTTGTGCCTGACACAGATTGTTATGGAGTGGAGTGATTTCCAAACAGAATGGAGACTGAGAATATAGGGTAAGGGCAAAAATCAACTGGAATAATGTGATATCATATGTTTTACAGTGTGCGATTGTAATAAAATTCTGAGAATGGCAACTACGGACTGAATGATGTGTGAGAAGGTGGCTACATGCTACATATAAAGTATGACCATAGGACCATAAAAACATAAATTAGCATCAGGCTACAAATAATAAAAAATATTCTACTTAACAATAAAAGTTTAGTACAAATTAATGTGTTTTTATTTCATTATTATTATTATTTATTTTTTTAAAATTCATGCGTTTTGCCAAAAACTATCCAGAGTTTGTGTTTTGAGAAATTCTAAACTGCTAGATTTCTTGGATAATGATTACAAATCTGATATTTTGGTACATCCTAAGCTGCTGATATAAGCCTAAAAAGAAGTTAGTTATTTCCTCCAATATACTATAAATACATAGGGTGGAAAAAACACCTTGCCTCACCTGTCCCACCACCGCAGCCACAGCCCAGAGCTCCATTACCATGCACTATACCAGTTTCTTCACTCGGTGGCGAGTAGACCTCAAACGTCTTGATGTGCGTCATTCATCGCAGGAAGACCCGGCACCAAGTGAAGATGTCGGAAAGGTTGAAAAGAGGGATGTGCACTGACTGTGGGAGTCAGCAGTGTGGTTAACCAGATGAGGGGCTGTGACAACGGAACAGGTG
Organism: Oophaga sylvatica; assembly: GCA_033576555.1. NCBI lineage: Eukaryota > Metazoa > Chordata > Amphibia > Anura > Dendrobatidae > Oophaga > Oophaga sylvatica. Next base: position 960,821,006 of record JARQOD010000001.1, read on the forward strand.
AGCGACAAGGTGACTGTGATTTTTTTCACTCCTTTTTCGACCTCTGTAAATTAGTAAAATTGTGCCACCATTTTCCTGAATTTGCATGAAACAAATTGCAAAAAAAATGGATTTAGGAGCAACCAAAATTTTTTCAAAATTTTATACGAATTAAATGTAGCCCGAAACTGATTAACTTATCTCCACTGGGTTACAAAAAAAAGATCAATACAAGATTAATAATAAATTAATATCAGTATTATTTTAAAAATTGTTGGAGGTCCAACCTCTATGACAACCATCAATCACCAAAATGGGGCACTTTTATCCCGTTAGAATGCATTGACACTACGCCAGCTCGGCAATTGCTCCATTTATTCTCTAAGTGACTTCCTGAGAAATCCAATATTAAAAGGGTCCAATTTTGGCAACTGGTCGGGGGTCCTAGCATTAAGACTTCAAAAATCTAGAATTATCATCTATCGTTTGGAAATATAATACTTGCCCTCCCTGACCCTTTTAATAGCAGTCATATAGCTACTTGCTATGGCAAAAATACAGGGAGCGGAACAGAGAGACTGAGCACATTTGCTTTCAAATTAACGACCGGTAGGTACAATTTTTCCATAATTCACATAGCATACTTCCAAAGTACTCATTTAGAAGATAACATCAAAACATTAAAAAATAAGCAATAATTTCATCAAAACATCTCCTCAACCTTGTACAAAAGGAAAAATAAAAGAAAAAATTCAATCTAACCCGTAAATACATAATATCTTATACTTTATGGGGCTAAATTTGAAATTATTTCTGTAAATCCCATTTGACCCGTACGCTTTACTCGCTATTTGACACTTGCATGCTTAAGAGGGGGTCAGAAAAACATAGAGAAATTTCAAAAGAAAAAGGAACCCGCATCTCTCAGCACTCTTCATGAGATGTTCTGAGGGAAAAGTAGACATCAGCATTGGAATGGATCGGCTCAGCTCCAGAGGGACGTCTTAAATGTCCCGGGTCACGGAGCCAAATTGTGTCGAGATTGGAAAAAAAAAACCTCTGTTTGCTATTTAGTACATGACAGTTCCTTGCTAGGAGTAAAAAAACAAAATGAATGATGTTCTGCTTCCTCTGGTGGCGTTGTCTACAAGATTTCTGAGAAAAAGAAATTACTTGTTCTCATGGTGCTTGGAGGACTATTTGTTAAGGACTTTCCACTTGTAGATGTGATCCCGGAATAGAAGCTGACTAGTAAAAAAGGAAATTGTATAACTTTAATGGGAATTGTGATATTTATTGCGGTGCTATTAATTTATAGCTGCGCTGGCGTATAAAGAGGAATGTTTAGTTTAACCTTGCTACTACTTTGTCTTTGTGAAGTAAGTTAGTTGGAAGAAAGTGGAGAAGTCTCTCCACAATTTTTTTTTATACTGCATGCCATTGAATTTTCCTCATTTTCTAGTGCATTTTCATTTTTTTATACTGTTTTTAAATTATTTTAATATTTATTACTGTTAAGAATGAAACCATTAAAAATTACCAATCTGCATTGGTGTTCTAGAACGGTGGACCCCAACCTATCTAAAGTCACACTCAGCTCTGAAAGAGGGTCAGGGTTCATATTCAAGGCACTGCAGAACAAAAAATACAAAAAGTAGTAGTTTACGTTATTATTATTATTAATATTTCTTGCCTCAAATCTCCTCGGATTGTTAAAAAAACACAAAAAACACATCTTATTTAGACCATACTAAAACGAAAAATCTGACAGAATACATGAAACATCTAAGAAGAAGAATCTTGGCCATGTAACACTTTCAACTCAGTATTTTGCCCTTAAACGATTGACCCAGCTGTTTGATTTGCGTCTCTTAGCGAGTCGCCCGCTGAGAGAGTAGAGTCCAGAAATGATCACATCTGCCTATTATCACCAGGTGATCAGCGCAGTGCGGTATGTGCACTTTCAATGACGATTCTTCTATGCCTCCTAATTCTTTTTTTCAGCTAATTAACTTTAGATGTCGTCCTTTCCATCACTTTTTATCGCGGATTTTGCTGCATTCTCCTTTCTGACTTTTTATCAGCTTTTACGTTGAACATTTTTGATGTTATTGTTTTATTTACTTCTATGCATCTATTAAAAAAAAGTCTCGAAACGATGCAGTTTTCATTCCGAACACTTGGCTCTTTATCTGACCAGATAGTTCCCACCAAGGTCAACATCTGCAAGGAGTTTGTATGTTCTCCCCATGTTTGCGTGGGTTTCCTCCGGGTACTCCGGTTTCCTCCCACACTCCAAAAACATACAGTTAGGGAATCTAGATTGTGAGCACCTTCGGGGACAGAGACGATAATGTGTGCAAACTGTAAAGCGCTGCGGAATATGTTAGCGCTATATAAAAATAAAGATTATTATTATTATAGTTCTGTGTACATTGTGGGCAGGATCGGTAGTAATTTTTCTTTAAATTAAAAAATAAAATAATAGCTTCATCTCTATGTGTTAAATAGCATTTTCATTAATTAAATTAATTATTTGATACATTAACATTTATAATATATTATATTTTAATAAATTAATCAATTATTTTATATATAATATTTTCCTACAATCTATTTCTTAGAATGCAAGAAATTCTAGTTTTTTTAAATGCCGTTCATACAACCGTCGCAATCTTTTTGCACAACTCTAATCATCATGATCATAATAATGTTAGTGGTCTGTTGTGAATAGGCTGGAAATGAGTTCTGAGCAGAAGCTCCCTCTGGTGGTTACAAACGGTACTGGACTGTCCAGTGAAGATTGTGAGGATTGGGAATCAGGTGTTACTGACTGGTCTTATATAAGGGAGTCGCCTTCCCATCAGGGTTGCCGGTGATCAATTGTTCTGGTTTCAATCCTTGATTCCTGTTTCCTTGGTAGCCTGCTGTGTCGTTTCTGAATCTCCTGCTAACAGATAAGACATTTTCTTCTTTTTGTTTTTGTGCTTGATTTTTGCATTTTGTCCTGCACTTCTGTGGGGGCCTTCAGGGTCCCCTCTGGGGGCTTTTGCCTCTCAGTTCAGTTCAGCCACTGTTGTTTGTACATTTGCTTTTTCCAGTTTTTTCAGTGGCTGCTGTTTTGTTTTTGGTTACACCAGAGAACTAATTTAGGTGGTAGAGGTCGTGTGATCTCAGGTGTTTTTGAAATTAGTAGAGTTGGTGCTTTTCAGGGTTTTTTGGGATTGCAGTAAGTGCCCTTCCTATCCTTTTCTATTTAGTAAGTTTGGGCCCCAACGTTTGCTCATACTATTTTTTGTCTGTGTCAGTATTTCTTCTTGTCTAACCGCCATTACATGTTTGGGGGCTTTCTATGTTGTTTGGGGATCTGCTCCGGGGCAGATAGCTTTCCTCTTTCTATCTTTAGGTGTAGTTAGTTTCTCAGGCTGTGACGAGGCGTCTAGGACCAACGTAGGAACGCTCCACTGCTGCCTCTAGTTGTGGTGGTTAGTCAGGGTACTGCAATCTCATAGTTTCCAACTGCTCTGGTGTATTTCCTTTTTTGCCTGCTCTCCTCAGTCACCAAATCATAACAGTATCACCGGCCAAAACTGAAAATTATATGGTACTCACAGAAGGGAAAAATATTGTGGAAAGAAAAAAAAAAGTTGTCAGAGTTGTCAGAGATTTTTTTTTTTTTTTTTCTGTTTGTTGCATTTTTTTCCCCCTCTGTATCTCTGGGTGCTGAGGAGGATTTTTTCTTTCTCTCTCAATGGAGTTTGCACAGTTGTCTGGCCGTGTGGATCAGCTTGCCACTGAAGTTGTGGAACCTAGGATTCCCATGCCAGATTTGTTTTTAGGGGATCGAGCTAAGTTTCTGAATTTCAAAAATAACTGTAAATTGTTTTTTGCCTTAAAATCTAAGTCCTCAGGGAACGCAGCGCAGCAGGTTCAAATTGTCATCTCTCTCCTGCGCGGCGACCCTCAGGATTGGGCTTTTTCCCTGACACCTGGGGATCCTGTTTTGAGTGATGTTGATGCGTTTTTTCAGGCTTTGGGGTTATTGTACGATGAGCCTAATGTCACTGATCAAGCTGAAAAAAACTTTGTTGGCATTAAGTCAGGGCTTGAGGACTGCTGAGTTATACTGTCAGAGATTCCGTAGGTGGGCAGTCCTGACCAAATGGAATGACGACGCTTTGGCAGCTCTTTTTCGGAAGGGACTGTCAGATAATATAAAGGATGTTATGGTGGGATTCCCTGTTCCCTCTGGTCTCAATGATTCTATGTCATTAGCGATTCAAATTGACAGACGTTTGCGTGAGCGGAAAGGTATGCGTGAAATAATGTTGCCTTGTGAACCTGCTTCTGAATCCATGCAGTGTGATAGAGTGGTTTCTGGGGCACAGCGTCATGAATTTCGAAAGCGCAATGGGTTATGTTTCTACTGTGGTGATGCCTCTCATGCTATTTCTGTCTGCCCTAAGCGGGGAAGATGTTTTGCTCGCTCAGTTGTCTTGGGTAGTGTTCAGACTAAGTTTTTATTAACTGTTACCCTGATATTCTCTCTGTCCTCATTTTCTGCTCAGGCTTTTGTTGATTCTGGAGCAGCTATTAACCTGATGGATTTTGATTTTGCTAAACGTTGTGGGTTTCCCTTGATACCCCTACGGAAGTCTATTCCCCTACTGGGGATCGATTCTACCCCTTTGGCTGAGAATAAACCTCAGTTCTCTACTCAGGTGATAATGAGGGTAGAACCTGATCATCAGGAGAGTTGCAAATTTTTGGTTCTGTATATTCTGCATGACATTATCGTACTGGGTTTCCCTTGGTTACAGTCTCATAATCCTGTTTTGGATTGGAAATCTGTGTCTGTTACCAGTTGGGGCTGCCAATGTGTTAATACCAAAACTCCTGTTTTTTCTGCCTCCCCCCAGGCTCAGGATGTTCCTGACTTTTTGATTGATTTTTCTGATGTGTTTAGCGAAAGTAAATCTGCATCCTTACCTCCCCATAGGAGCTATGACTGCGCTATTGAATTAGTGCCTGGTAGTAAATTCCCTAAAGGTTGCCTTTTTAACTTGTCTGTACCTGAACATGACGCTATGCGGTCTTATATCAAGGAGTCTTTGGAGAAGGGTCATATCAGACCATCCTCTTCACCCTTAGGTGCCGGTTTTTTCTTTGTGGCCAAAAAGGATGGTTCATTAAGGCCGTGTATTGATTATCGTCTCTTGAACAATATTACTGTGAAATATCAATATCCGTTACCCTTGATCTCTGATCTGTTTTCCAGGGTGAAAAACGCTACTTGGTTTACCAAGCTTGACCTCAGGGGGGCATATAACCTTATTCGCATTAAGCACGGGGATGAATGGAAGACGGCATTTAATACCCCTGAAGGGCATCTTGAGTACCTTGTGATGCCCTTTGGGCTCACTAAGGCTCCTTCTGTCTTCCAGTCCTTCATGAAAGACATTTTCAGGGATTTTGTGGATAAATTTCTGATTGTTTATTTGGATGATATCTTGATTTTTTCCAATGACTGGGACTCTCATGTAAAACATGTTCGGACTGTGTTCCAGATTTTGAGAGAGAATGCTCTGTATGTGAAGGGATCAAAGTGTCTTTTTGGCGTTCAGAGGATCTCATTTCTGGGATTCATTTTGTCCCCATCTGTTATTGAAATGGACCCGGTCAAAGTTCAGGCTATCTGTGATTGGGTCCAACCTACTTCATTAAAGGCTCTTCAAAGATTCTTGGGTTTTGCCAATTTTTATCGTAAATTTATTGGTAATTTCTCTGTTATTGTTAAACCATTAACTGATTTGACCAAGAAGGGTTCTGATGTGGTGAATTGGCCTCCTGAGGCAATCTCTGCATTTCAGGAACTTAAGCAGAGATTCACTTCTGCTCCTGTTCTACGGCAGCCTGATGTTTCTCTACCATTTCAGGTGGAGGTTGATGCCTCTGAAATTGGGGCAGGTGCCGTTTTGTCCCAAAGAGATCCAGAGACCTCTAAAAGTAACCCTTGTGCCTTTTTCTCTCAAAAATTTTCTCCCACTGAACGTAATTATGACGTGGGTAATCGGGAGTTATTAGCCATGAAGTGGGCTTTTGAAGAGTGGAGACATTGGCTGGAGGGAGCCAAACATCAGGTGGTGGTCCTTACGGACCATAAGAATCTAGTTTATCTGGAATCTGCCAAGCGACTTAATCCTAGACAGGCCAGGTGGGCCTTGTTTTTCACATGTTTTAATTTTGTGGTTTCATTTCTTCCGGCACTAAAAATGTTAAGGCGGATGCCCTCTCGAGGAGTTTCCTGGCGGACTCTCCTGAGTTATCTGATCCTTCTGTTATTTTGAAAGCGGGTGTAGTTCTTTCCACCATCTCGCCCAATTTGAGACTGGCTCTGGAGGGGTGTCAGGAGGATAAGCCCGAGCGCTGCCCTGTTGGGAAATTGTTTGTCCCGGACCAGTGGAAAAAGAGTGTAATGTCTGAGATTCATTGTTCCGCGTTGGCCGGTCATCCCGGAATTTTTGGTACCAGAGACTTGGTTAGTCGGTCCTTTTGGTGGCCTACCTTGTCTCGTGATGTCAGGGAGTTTGTGCAGTCCTGCGGGACTTGCTCTCGCTCCAAGCCTTGCTCTCGTTCTAGTGGTTTGTTGATGCCATTACCTGTGCCCAAGAGACCATGGACCCATATCTCTATGGATTTCGTTTCCGACCTCCCTGTTTCTCAGAGAATGACCGTCATCTGGGTGATTTGCGATAGGTTTTCCAAGATGATACATCTTGTGCCATTACCTAAGTTGCCTTCCTCCTCTGAATTGATGCCTTTGTTCCTTCAGCACGTGGTTCGTTTACACAGCATTCCTGAGAACATTGTGTCTGACAGAGGAGTCCAGTTTGTTTCCAGATTTTGGAGGACCTTTTGTTCTAAAATTGGTGTTCAATTGTCTTTCTCCTCGGCGTTTCATCCTCAGACCAATGGTCAAACTGAGAGAACAAACCAGACATTGGAGACTTATCTAAGATGCTTTGTGTCTGCTGATCAGGATGACTGGGTCTCTTTTTTGCCTTTGGCTGAGTTTGCTCTTAATAATAGGGCTAGCTCTGCCACTTTGATGTCTCCATTTTTCTGTAATTCTGGGTTTCACCCTCGATTTTCTTCAGGACAGACGGAGGCTTCTGTCTGTCCAGGTGTTGACTCTGTTGTGGAGCGTATGCAACAGATTTGGGACCAGGTAGTGGAGAGGTTGTCCCTCTCTCAGGAGAGGGCCCAGCGGTTTGCTAACCGGCATAGGACTGATGGTCCTCGGTTTAAAGTGGGGACTTGGTCTGGTTGTCCTCAAGAAATATTCCTATGAGAGTGGCATCTCCTAAATTTAAGCCTAGGTTCATTGGACCTTATAAGATCATGGAGATTCTTAATCCTGTTTCTTTTCGTTTGCTTCTTCCAGGGACATTTAAGATCCATAACGTGTTCCACAAGTCCTTGTTGAAGAGGTTTGTTGAGCCAGTGGTTCCTACTACTGTGCCTCCTGACCCTGTTTTGGTTGAGGGCAATCTGGAGTATGTGGTTGAGAAAATATTGAATTCTCGTTTTTCTAGACGGAAACTCCAGTATTTGGTTAAATGGAGAGGTTATGGTCAGGAAGACAATTCTTGGGTGTTTGCTTCGGACATCCATGCTAGGAGACTCATCCGTGCGTATCATAGAACTCATCCTGACCGACCTGGTTGTTCAAATGAGGGTTCGGTGACCCCTCCTCAAGGGGGGGGTACTGTTGTGAATAGGCTGGAAATGAGTTCTGAGCAGAAGCTCCCCTGGTGGTTACAAACGGTACTGGACTGTCCAGTGAAGATTGTGAGGATTGGGAATCAGGTGTTACTGACTGGTCTTATATAAGGGAGTCGCCTTCCCATCAGGGTTGCCGGTGATCAATTGTTCTGGTCTCAATCCTTGATTCCTGTTTCCTTGGTAGCCTGCTGTGTCGTTTCTGAATCTCCTGCTAACAGATAAGACATTTTCTTCTTTTTGTTTTTGTGCTTGATTTTTGCATTTTGTCCTGCACTTCTGTGGGGGCCTTCAGGGTCCCCTCTGGGGGCTTTTGCCTCTCAGTTCAGTTCAGCCACTGTTGTTTGTACATTTGCTTTTTCCAGTTTTTTCAGTGGCTGCTGTTTTGTTTTTGGTTACACCAGAGAACTAATTTAGGTGGTAGAGGTCGTGTGATCTCAGGTGTTTTTGAAATTAGTAGAGTTGGGGCTTTTCAGGGTTTTTTGGGATTGCAGTAAGTGCCCTTCCTATCCTTTTCTATTTAGTAAGTTTGGGCCCCAACGTTTGCTCATACTATTTTCTGTCTGTGTCAGTATTTCTTCTTGTCTAACCGCCATTACATGTTTGGGGGCTTTCTATGTTGTTTGGGGATCTGCTCCGGGGCAGATAGCTTTCCTCTTTCTATCTTTAGGTGTAGTTAGTTTCTCAGGCTGTGACGAGGCGTCTAGGACCAACGTAGGAACGCTCCACGGCTGCCTCTAGTTGTGGTGGTTAGTCAGGGTACTGCAATCTCATAGTTTCCAACTGCTCTGGTGTATTTCCTTTTTTGCCTGCTCTCCTCAGTTACCAAATCATAACAGTGGTCTCCAACTAATGCATAAAATAAAGGCATTTTCCCAAAATTTAAATGTAGGTATTGGGACTTCTTCTGATCTAATGAATGAGGCTCAGAAATGCCCTATCATAATGAAGCAGTGCCTTGATGACACCCATTTATAGTTTATGGAGGAGAAAGTACAGAACCCGCCTATCTCTGACAGGCTCATAGACAATGAATGGACTGGTGGCAGGCAAGCACAACCACTGCTACAATCTCTGTTTTGGGGGGGATCAGTGGAGTCAATGTAGTTGTACTTCACTAATCTTCAAGTCAAGACTAGGGATGAGTGGACTCGGGGAAGTTTCGAGTACCAGAACTGTACTTGAACCTGAACCAGAACATGAACCCCATTGGGGACCTGAACTTTCAAGCTGGAAAAAAAAAACTCTGTACTTGAACCTGAACCAGAACATGAACCCCATTGGGGACCCGAACTTTCGAGCTGAAAAAATCTCTCTCTGTAACAGCCTTACCCCGAAACTAAGAACATTGCAATGGACTTCCGGGAGAAGTCCGTGTTTGGCATTTTGCACTAGACATTAACTGTCCAGTACGAACAACAAATTTATCTTCAGGTTCGCTCACCTCTAGTCAAGAGACCTATTCTATGAATAGATGATAACTTTAAATGTTGGGAATAACCCTTTAAGACTTCTTTTGTAATATATGAGATGACCATGAATTAAATTATGTGTAATAATGAGAAATGACACAGTGAAAAAGTATTAAACACATGAAGAAAGGGAGGTGTAAAAGCCATGGAAAGTCCTGACACCAGCTGACATGTATCAGCAATTAGAAAGCAAATCTGCCACGTGAAAAATAACATCAGCTGGTTCACCTGATGGCCTGTAAAATGGTGTCTCATTACCAAGGTGCACACAAGAAACATCTCATCATGAATCATGATAGGTAAAATCAGTAAGTTGTCTCAAGTCCTTTGCAACCTTATTGTTGCAAAACATACAGATGGCATTGATAACAGAAGATTTTCTAAACTACTGAAGGTTCTGGTGAGCACTGTTTGGGGCCAAAATCTGGAAACATGAAGAACATCATAGTTGGTTTTAAATATAGATGTAACTATTCTCATTTTTTTTCTTTTTCATTGTGACGTTATGGCACTTTTATACTCAGATAACAATGAAATTCTGGACTTTACTTGTATTTAAACATCTTATTCCAGAATAAATTAATGCAAAATAAAAGGAAAGTACTGTACGCCTGGGCTTAAAAACAAATATCATTATCCGGAAATATCCGCAGTGGAACATCAGACAAAGATTTTTATGCATTTAAATATCATTTTGTTAAGTGAGGCTGGTAAATTGGAACATTATAAGATGACCTTTTCTTTTCCGCCGATGCGATGTAACACATAGACCAATGATTTTCCATCATTTTCCCAGTAACGAAAATGTTTTATCTTGCACGACTCCTGTTACAGGCTGAAATATCTTTAGTCTATCGTATAATCAAGTTAAAGCTGCATCAAACCTTGATGCGAGAGCAGGGTTAAGGCCTTTGGCTTGTTTTTGCAAATAGCCGTGCACTTTATGTCAGGCCATGACACAGGGAGGTAAATGAAACTGTCAGTCTTAAATAAAGATGGAAGTTACAAAGCAGAATAAAAAAAAAACACAACCTGTGTTAACAAAGGTGTGATACCACCGCAGGCCTAGCGTCGGATCTGATTGCTTTCTTTAAGGAGTGTTTTTAGAGGACAGTGTCCAGTATTTGACCCCTCAGTACATATATAGTATAAATAAAAAATTATAGCAAGCTGAATAAGCACGGCTTAAAAGGTAACGCTATTAAAAATATCTAATTTTTACAAAAATTGTAATTTAGTTTATTTTTTATTTATATTTTATTTGTTAATTTTAGGTAAAAACAAAAAATATTTAATTTTCATAACCCATCAAAGGATGTACACAGACTATAAATATATATATAATATATACATATATATGTATATATATATTTATATTTATGCATATGTATACATATATACAGTGCCTTGCAAAAGTATTCGGCTCCCTGGAACTTTTCAACCTTTTCCCACATATCATGTCTCAAACATAAAGATACCAAATGTTAACTTTTGGTGAAGAATCAACAACAAGTGGGACACAATTGTGAAGTTGAATAAAATGTATTGGTTATTTAAAATTTTTGTGGAAATACAAAAACTGAAAAGTGGGGCGTACAAAATTATTCCGCCTCTTTAGCTTAATACTTTGTTGCGCCACCTTTTGCTGCGATTACAGATGCAAGTCGCTTGGGGTATGTCTCTATCAGTTTTGTACATCGAGAGACTGAAATTCTTGCCCATTCTTCCTTGGCAAACAGCTCGAGCTGAGTGAAAGTTGGATGAGATCGTTTATGATCAGCAGTTTTCAGCTCTTTCCACAGATTCTCGATTGGATTCAGGTCTGGACTTTGACTTGGTCATTCTAACACCTGGATATGTTTATTTGTGAACCATTCCATTGTAAAATTTTGCTTTATGTTTGGGATCATTGTCTTCTTGGAAGACAAATCTCCGTCCCAGTCTCAGGTCTTCTGCAGACTCCAACAGGTTTTCTTCAAGAATAATCCTGTATTTAGCTCCATCCTTCTTCCCATCAATTTGAACCAGCTTCCCTGTCCCTGCTGAAGAAAAGCAGGCCCAAACCATGATGCTGCCACCACCATGTTTGACAGTGGGGATGGTGTGTTCAAGGTGATGAGCTGTGTTGCCTTTACGCCAAACATATCGTTTGGCATTGTTGCCAAAAAGTTCGATTTTGGTTTCATCTAACCAGAGCACCTTTTTCCACATGCTTGGTGTGTCTCCCAGGTGGCTTGTTGCAAACTTTAAACAACACTTTTTATGGATATCTTTGAGAAATGGCTTTCTTCATGCCACTCTTCCATAAAGGCCAGATTTGTGCAGTGTACGACTGATTGTTGTCCTATGGACAGACTGTCCCACCTCAGCTGTAGATCTCTGCAGTTCATCCATAGTGATCATGGGCCTCTTGGCTGCATCTCTGATCAGTCTTCTCCTTGTTTGAGATGAAAGTTTAGAGGGACGGCCGTGTCTTGGTAGATTTGCAGTGGTATGATACTCCTTCCATTTCAATATGATTGCTTGCACAGTGCTCCTTGGGATGTTTAAAGTTTAAGAAATCAGTTTGCATCCAAATCCAGCTTTAAACATCTCCACAACAGTATCACGGACCTGCCTGTTGTGCTCCTTGGTCTTCATGATGCTCTCTGTGCTTCAAACAGAACCCTGAGACTATCACAGAGCAGGTGCATTTATAAGGAGACTTGATTACACACAGGTGGAGTATATTTATCATCATTATTCATTTAGGACAACATGGGATAATTCAGAGATCCACAATGAACTTCTGGAGTGAGTTTGCTGCACTGAAAGTAAAAGGGCCGAATAATATTGCACGCCCCCCCAGTTTTTGTATTTCCACAAAAATTTTAAATAGCCAATAAATTTCGTTCAACTTCACAATTGTGTCCCACTTGTTGTTGATTCTTTACCAAAAATTAACATTTGGTATCTTTATGTTTAAAGCATGATATGTGGGAAAAGGTTGAAAAGTTCCAGGGGACCGAATACTTTCGCAAGGCACTGTATATATGTGCGTGTGTATATATATATATATATATATATATATATATATATATATATATACAGCGTCGGACTGGAACACCTTGGGCCCACCAGAGAAAATCATTCTTGGGGCCCACTATGTAGCTACATAGAAATAAATACAAGATCACCAATTGAGCGGTAAAACACGCTAATATCCGGGTATAATATAAGGTAGTACACGTCTTAATTATGTAGCAGTAGTTGGGGTAGCCTCACTCATAGATTATAAAGCAGCCCCCTCATAGAATATAATGCTGCCCCCCTCATAGGGGATAATGCTGCCCCCCTCTTACGGTGTAACACTGCCCACTCAGGGTATAATGCTGCCCCCCTCATAGGGTATAATGCACTCCCTCATAGGGTATAACGCTATAGATATAGATAGATAGACAGATAATAGATAGATAGATAATAGATATGGGATAGAAAATAGATATAGAGATAGCTATAGATAGATAGAGATTTAAAAAAAAACAAAACACAATACTCACCTCTCACTCACGCTCCCACGCCGATTCTGGCGACGGCTCTGCTTCAGTGTCAGGAGCTGCCGTCTGCCAGACACACACACAGCGGGTGTGCGATGAAGTGACGTCATCGCGCACTGGCTGTGAGTGAGAAGCAGAGGGGACTGATGGGAGAGAGAGCATCAGATGACGCTCTCTCTCCATTCACCATTACAATTGAGGGCGGCGCCGGCCCTGACTTACTGCCGCATAGCGGCTGCCTGGGCTGAGGGCCCCTGTGGGAGCGGAGGGCCTCTGTGGGAGCGCAGGACCCTGGTTCCCCGGCCCTGATAGTGGGCAATCTTAGCCGCTAAAGTGAAATGATATTCACTGCATCCCACGCCCATGTGGACGTGGGAAGCAGTGAATATTCATTTCTCTTTAGCAGCAGGGACAGGGGCTCCTGCTTCCTGTCACCTGCTGCTGCTCCACTAGCACGGAGCCCCCATGGCAGCTGCGTGGTGTGCCGCTATTAGAGACATGCCACCGGCTGGGAGGCCCTAGGCAACTGGCCCCTGTATGCCAGCAGGTGCCAGGGCTCACCAGATGCCTGGGCCCACCGGAGAATCCTCCGGTTCTCTGGTGGGCCAGTCCGACCCTGTATATATATATATATATATCAGGGTCAGACTAGCTCAGTGAAGATCCATGGGATGCTTGGATTTGTGCTTAGTCATTGGTCTTAACATATAAAAGATAGCAAGCCTGTTTGGAATTAGGGACTAATTTTGAAGCCAAACACTTGTCAATTATAATACTATAATATATTATATATATATATATATATATATATATATACACAAGTAATCTTGAACACATCACCCATTTTCTAACTAAAAAAAGTATATTTTGCAACAATAAGGTTGCGAAAGTGCTGAGACAGCTCACTGTTTTTTCCCATCATGAGATATTTTGTGTGTGGTGCCTTGGAAATGAGACACTTTTTTATAGTCCATCAGATGTACTAGCTGATATTATTTTTCACTCTGTGACAGGATTGCTTTCTAGTAACCAATAGATTTCAGCTGGTGTCAGGACATTCCATGGCTTTTTACACCTCACATTCTTCATATATTTAATACTTTTTTCCTTGTGCCATTTCTCTTTATTACACATGACTTAATTTATGAACATCTCTGGTTTGATTTCACTGCCTTATATGCATATATGTTTATGTATGTATATATTTTTTCTTTGGGGCATTTTGTATTTATTATTGGAAGAATAGCTTTGGTGGGACAATATTCAATAGCTTGGCACCTAATTTTATATACAGTCATGGCCAAAAGTTTTGAGAATGACACAAATATTATATTTTCACATGATCTGCTGCCCTCTGGTTTTTATGTGTGTTTGACAGATGTTTTTATCACAGACAGAAATATAATAATTGCAAACATATGAGTAACAAAAGCTTATATTGACAGTTAGAATGTGTTAATGCAGCAAGTCAATATTTGCAGTGTTGACCCTTCTTCTTCAGGACATCTGCAATTCTCCCTGGCATGCTCTCAATCAACTTCTGGACCAAATCCTGACTGATAGCAGTCCATTCTTGCACAATCAATGATTTCATTTTGTCAGAATTTTTAGGTTTTTGTTTGTCCACCCATCTCTTGATGATTGACCACAAGTTCTCAATGGGATTAAGATCTGGGGAGTTTCCAGGCCATGGACCCAAAATCTCTATGTTTTGTTCCCTGAGCCATTTAGTTATCACCTTTGCTTTATGGCAAGGTGCTCCATCATGCTGGAAAAGGCATTGTTGATCGCCAAACTGCTCTTGGAGGGTTGGGAGAAGTTGCTCTTGGAGGACATTCTGGTACCATTCTTTATTCATGGCTGTGTTTTTAGGCAAGACTGTGATAGAGCCGATTCCCTTGGCTGAGAAGCAACCCCACACATGAATGGTTTCAGGATGCTTAACAGTTGGCATGAGACAAGACTGGTGGTAGCGCTCACCTTGTCTTCTCCCAATGAGGCGTTTTCCTGATGTCCCAAACAATCGAAAAGGGGATTCATCAGAGAAAATAACTTTACCCCTGTCCTCAGCAGTCCACTGCCTGTACCTTTTGCAGAATATCAGTCTGTCCATGATGTTTTTTCTGGAGAGAAGTGGCTTCTTTGCTGCCCTCCTTGAGACCAGGCCTTGCTCCAAGAGTCTCCGCCTCACAGTGCATGCAGATGCACTCACACCTGCCTGCTGCCATTCCTGAGCAAGCTCTGCACTGCTGGTAGCCCGATCCCGCAGCTGAAACACTTTTAAGAGACGGTCCTGGCGCTTGCTGGTCTTTCTTGGGCACCCTGAAGCCTTTTTGGCAACAATGGAACCTCTCTCCTTGAAGTTCTTGATGATGCGATAGATTGTTGACTAAGGTGCAATCTTTCTAGCTGCGATACTCTTCCCTGTTAGGCCATTTTTGTGCATTGCAATGATGACTGCACGTGTTTCTTTAGAGATAACCATGGTTAACAGAAGAGAAACAATGATGCCAAGCACCAGCCTCCTTTTAAAGTGTCCAGTGGTCTCATTCTTACTTAATCATGACAGATTGATCTCCAGCCATGTCCTCATCAACACCCACACCTGTGTTAATGGAGCAATCACTGAAAAGAGGTTAGCTGGTCCTTTTAAGGCAGGGCTGCAATGATGTTGAAATGTGTTTTGGGGGATAAAGTTCATTTTCTAGCCAAATATTGACTTTGCAAGTAATTGCTGTTAAGCTGATCACTCTTTATAACATTCTGGAGTATATGCAAATTGCCATTAGAAAAAGTGAAGCAGTAGACTTTGTAAAAATTAATATTTGTGTCATTCTCAAAACTTTTGGCCATGACGGTAAATGATCCCCAATGCGTCTGTGCCATGCTTCTATAAATTGCAAACTGGAACATGTCTTAAAAATAAGTATACACAAAAAAAGGAGAATATTTTTGAAATGTCACTTTAGATATTACGTCCAATGGTTCACAACCAACTTCCCTTTTTTATGACACACTTTTTAGAAGAAAGGTAAAAGGCTAAAACCTTTTTCTCTTTGACTTAAATTATTGCCCCCTCAGCCAAATAATTTGTGGAGTCTATAGTGTTGGCCTAACTACTGAACGGCTTCTAGAATATACTTTTATTGGGCAATAATAATGATATCTCACTGCGTATAAAGCATTAGCAGAACTACTGATCTCAAATGTTATATGTTTCAAAAAATGACTATTTTATTAAACCGTTAATATCTTTAGTTCAAGTACTTTGTGAAAAGATAAAATGTCCTGCAAGGGTTTGCAGCTATTTAAAGCTTTGCGGCTTCTGAAAATAATTAACTGTTGTGAAAAGTACAGATATATGAAGTTATCCAATTACATTTTCTTAGATTTTTTTTTACATTTATATCTTTAGCTTTTACAGTGCATTTAAGTCTTGGATTCTGAACAGTGGCCGACGAGTTCTCACTGGTCTATATTACAAGCCCCTAGAGAGTCGGCATTGTCATATGGCAGTTTTTTGAGGGTCTAAAGTTCCCTATTCATAATTCTAGGAGTACCAAAAAAATTTAAGGGGTTGTCAAGTGTAAACAAGTTAACTTGCAGATATGTGAGTGGTCACCCGGCTGCATCGGCGGATCCACAAATTTTTATCCCCCAATAGGGAACATTTACCCCCAATAAAAAATGGAACTGAACATTGGACCCTTGAATGTGGTTCCATTTATTCTTTATGGGGCTGCAATTCGTTGTTTGCCTTTTCCGACAGCCCCAGGCAGAATGAATGGAGCCTCAGTCATGAAACCATTTCAGCCCCATTTTTTTAACGGGAATAAAAGTTTCCCATTTGTTGTTCGGCGCAAGTTTCAGTCGTCAGATACCCACCGATCAAAAAGTTATCACCTATTCTGTGGATGCATGATAACTTGTTTTCACTGGACAACCCCTTTAAGGATGTTCTACAGTGATATTCATTCCTCGAAGACTTTCCTAATGTTAGCAAATGTTTTAAGTGCCTTACAGTGATGTCAAAATAAGCCTTCAATCAAAAGGATGAGCAGGAACGAGACTGTGATATTTTTAAGCAGTGACATTCTCATGCGTCTTGTCACCTTAGAAAGAATGATTTAATGCTTGTTTGGAAGTACACATTTTCAACACTTATTTTCAAGCTCCCTCTCTCTAGAGTGGGCACATGGACTGTTTGTATGGTCCATACGTTCTTTGATCAAGGCATTTGAAACGTACTGTTGTACTCTTCAAATCACTTTGCCTCTTATTAAACTTTCCCCTCTCTAATTCATCCTGAATGCAGCAGCCAGGCTTATATTCCAGCTGTTACACCATTTCCTCTACCTTAAGCCAGACATTGCACTGGTTGCTCATCCACTATAAAATACATCATGAATTCATTACACTTATCCACAAAGCTCTCCCCAGTTCCGACCTACATATCCTCTTTCATTTCTGTCTACCACACTACCTGTTCTCTTTGTTCTGCAAATGATCTAAGATTAACATCTTCCCTAATCCAAACTTCCCAGTTTTGTCTTCAAGATTTATCTCATGCTGAGCCAGTTTTCTGGAATGCAATACCAAAGACAATTCATAGCTTTCACAGTTTTAAGCATTTCCTAAAAGCACATGTTTTTGTACAGGTCTATCACCTCACCTCACTAATCTAACTGTTCCCTGTTCTCCTTCCCTAAATTTTCCTTTCTATCATCTATTCTCACACCCTCCAAACACTCACCTGTCAATACTGGCTGATGACCGGTTAATGTAGCTTTACTTGAATACCCTCGTTCATTCTAATGACTGCTGGACCATACACTACAAGCATATTTTTACCTTTTGTATCCCTACTTTTTATGAAGTCTAAGCTCTTGCGAGTAGGACTCTTATTCTTCTTGATTAGATTGTAGTGTCACTCTGTAATGTCTGATATTGTTTCTACATGTACTCTGTGAACTACAAAGTGCTTTGAATTATGTCATTCCCATAGAAATAAAATTATTATTAATTATTGATATTATATGATTTGTATGTCATGGGCAATGGGAGCATTGTCTGTTTAAGGAGAACCAGTACTTTGCATGATGCAGAATTCAGCTTTCAGCACAATTCAGCTTTCAGCAGAATTCTTTAAGATTCCCCTTTAGATCTTCTTGTGCAGCAAAGTGGCTATGGGTACAAAGTCCTGGGAGTGACTTCACCCATTTCAGTTCAGTTGCCCCAATAGTTTTGTTTTTTGCCATTTAGCCTTCCTTGCCTCTGATCGATTAAAGAGTTAATTATCAACCTAAGTTTCAGGTGCCCAAGAGAAGATTTTAACTAATATGAGTACACATAAAATCTACCATTAAAGTCAAGAGACATTCATGGAAGCCATTATCATCACAGCACAATTTCCTATACGTTCTAATGAAGAAAGCTCATGTTCTTCAAATAATTTATGGGACGATCTCTATTCTTCTCCTACAGTGTTCAACGTACAGTAATATAGTAAAAAAAAAAAGTATCTTGACACCAGAAAATGAGTATGTACTTATAGCATGTTTACAGCCTTTTCCTGTCCTGGATATAAAGCTCTTGTGAAATTTCCTATCCAGTTTTCCTCTTCATTATAAATTAATGCGCAACTTTCTATAGTTACTATTTTTTGCTATTTTTCCCTCTTGGTAAGAAACATATCTGAAAAACGAAATGTGAAAGAAGCAGATATTCCAGAGTCCCATTGACTTATTGCATTCCATTTAGCTTTCCAACAAAGTTCTCCAGCCTTGCCAATGGCTTTACGCGCTGAACGTTGACACTAGTCCCTATTTGTAGATGTGATACGCACAATAAAAAATATTATATTTCTACTGAAGCTGTTTGATTCCTACCGCAAAGCTGCTTCACCTGGCGTGCCCACACACTAAATGTATATTTCAGTAGCAGCCTGCCCTCCTTGCCTGAGCTCATTCTGGGCTTTATGAGATTGCATTCCCTCAGTAACGCAATTAAAGAAGAATCTACAACCCTCATCGTCGTTATATTTGCATCAGTCACCTTCAACCTGCAGCCTCCCTGCCATCGCTGGCTCATTTTCTAAACTGCATTCAGAATCAAAGGCCAACATGCCGTCTCAAATTAAAATAGGAATATGTAATGAACGGCACCGAGAAATAATGGTGCAAAAGGCAAGCAGCAGCTATTTGTAGACTCTCCTACTGAAGACTAGCAAAAGGAGAAATGATGAATTCTCTGCCAAACAGAATAGTACATTATGGTTAGGGCATCCGTGTGTCCTCCTGGTTTTCCCAGGATATTTACACTCGGAATTCGGCTCTACTGACAATTTACTTTGATGGATGGACATAAATCATTTCTTTCTTGTTTATTCCAATTGACATTGGCTACAGATATTCCTACTGCCTAGTCATACGCTCAAGAAAATCTCGCGAAAAAAATAAAATCTCCTAGCTAGTGATGAGATGAGCCATAAAAATATCCACTAGCCACTAGAGAGTAGTAGATCGGTTGGAAACAAACTGAAGGTTGGAAACATACTGAATTCACACTGAATTTTCCATCTGATAGTTCTTAAAGTGAATGTCAGGTTTCTCCCTGCTTGCTGTCCTGGATTGACCGGTCTCTGCCTATGCGCTCAAGGTGGCAGAGACCGCTAATCCAGGGCACAAGGAGAAGCCATTGGTGATCTACCTGCCCGACTAGTCTACATTAGCCAAAGTAATTGAGGGAAAAGGGGGAAAGGAAATTGTCAGCTAACCCGTAGTAGATGCGCCTTACTCGGTAGGTAAATCGCACAGGGCCGTCTCAGTCTTGAACGTCAGCCATGAATGAGAAAAAATGAGAAAGGGGGATCCTCCAGCGATGAAACCAGAGAAACTGGCATAAAAATGTAGATACTTTATTAGAACTTATACAAAGACATAAAAACAGGATACCAACTGACATCGACGCTTTTCAGC
The DNA here is from genome assembly GCA_033576555.1 of Oophaga sylvatica. Lineage (NCBI taxonomy): Eukaryota > Metazoa > Chordata > Amphibia > Anura > Dendrobatidae > Oophaga > Oophaga sylvatica. Next base: position 960,840,752 of record JARQOD010000001.1, read on the forward strand.
AAACATCCTTAATCAAGGTATGTTACTCACTAGTCTACATTGGTACAAGGCGGTTTTTAAAGTATATTTTTCCCTGAAATGCCGCATCATTTCAGAGTCAAATATACTCGGCAGAGTTAATACAGCCAGTATTTGCATGTCTCCTTTTATTTTCAGCTTATAAATGGACTGTCTTACATCATAATCACATTACAGCCTTGTTCTTTTCACCTAATTTGTTCAAAAACATTGGTTTGATCTCCAGTTGGTTTGATCTCCAGCGATTTGGCAGTATCTAACAACACCTTTCCCAGTATTTGCAAATCTCCTGTTAGTTCCTATGCCAGACAGGTGAAGCATCTGTCCCCCATTAATATCTTGACTAACCCATTGAATGATTTTAGAGAGTATGGCAGATGGGTCATGCTATCACAGTCCTGCAGATTGGATGGAGTTTGATATTATGTCCAATTAGATCTAATTGTCAAGTCACATTGTAGCAAGCTTACTGTTTAATTCTTTCAAATGGCTCAGAAATACAGAATGAAAGGTCTATGGGAACTCATCTGCAGTAGATGGAGAAGAATTCTGAACACTTCTTGGACTCTCTTTTGGACCTCACTAATAAGTTATTTCTTTACTCCTTATTTTATACAAATATTCAGAAAATATTTAGTTGACCACTGCCTAGCTGTTAATTATATAGGTTGCCTGTGCCAAAACAGTACAATTTCCAAATTCTGACCAAAATGTAAAAAAAAGAATAAAACACAGACAAACATACCTCAGTTGGGTCAAGATAAGAGAAGCAATTGGAATTGAAACAATGTTACATATACAAGAGTGCTGTTGGCCATCCTGTTGGCCAAAGTTAGGCATCCTGCCACAATGGGATATGTGTACCCAAGATTAAAGGTAAAAAATTACACATCTGTATCTAAAATGAGCATTCTGGGAGAAAGGGGAATGGATACATTATTCATTGCCTATCCTTAGAAAAAATTAAGATGTTATTAATAAGGATGCTACTCCTAAGATCAACGCCATACAGCAATTAGAAGTAATTACATTCGAACATAGAGTTTTGCCACCATTTTGCTGTTGACTCTGGCACCGAAGTTCATCTAGGACATCGAAAAAAGATAGATCTCTGTTGTTCCTTCATTATGTTCATTGGTGGGGTCATCGGGAGGGTTAGGTCTCACACAACACACGTTGATTACCTATTCCACCGATAAACCATCGTTTTTCGCCAATAAATACTTTGATTATTGGGCTAATTACAGCAGCCAATATGCCCATATTCCATATTTTTATATAGTCAATGGTAGCGTTGGTGTGAATTGATTCACAGAACCGATTCAAACAGCTCCGTTAATATTCTGTGGACACTGGATGTGAATCTTAAGAGCCTCCTCTAACATTATTGCGATATTATGCACGTATGACATTGTGCCAGGTGGCTAATATAAGGAATAGCCAAACTTGCCTTCAGAAAAGAGGTGGTCCTCATGACTACTCTCCAGTGCCCCAACATTACTGACAAAGCCAATGAGCCAGTTGATTAGCATCAGTGGACTTGAGAACCTTATTCACTTTAGACATCAAGACACAACGGATAGAAGTCTCCTTGATCAATTGTACTTAGAGTTCAAACTTTTTGAAAACTTTGCAGGAAGAGAAGTTGTATTTTCGAGCAGAACCTATAAAAGAAACCACTGCAGCAAATCTTTCAGCAGGACAGACTATTACCATGCTATGTATAGATTTACAGGAATATGGAGGAATTTAATGCTGAGGAGTATCCCTACTTCGACGTCCTCCTCAATCGTCGGCTGTTTGCCAGACCACAGTCTGGATGGAAGTGGTGCTAAGTTCCATCAATAAACCCTCACACAATTAATTTATCTTTAGCTGTGGCCCAGATGTAGAAACAAAGGCATGTTATGGTAAATAACGTTGAATGTCCAACTGGTTTGACTTTTCTAAGGGAGTACTAATTACCAGTACAGAATAATATAGCAATTTATGTTAGCAAATGGTTTTGGATTCCAAAAGATTTCAAGCTTCAGTATGGTTATAATTTTTTTTAATTATTATTTCTTTTTATGTTTTTTTTATGAGTATTAATTCATATTACTTATTTTACTTGCACTTTGCCTTCAGAAGGGTGTGCGGATCACTTATTTCGGAAGCCTTTCACAGGAAATGTGATGTGCATACGTAAAAATGGCTTCCTCTGCAAATACAGTCTTTCCTAATAAATACTTTAAGCCCTACACAGATGAAGCCACCTCTGATCCAGTTATCAGCAACTGCTTAGGAACAATAGACGAACAAATTATTTTCAGCAGTAATAGCAGAGAGGATGGGATTAAGAGGGGAATTTATAAATCTCTAAAATAATAAGTATGGAATATTTGTTAGTCTTTGTCAGGAGTAGTAATCTCTCTGAATCGTTATAAAACAGCTGAAGTGATCTTAGAATGAAAAGAAAAATGTTATTTAACTGCTTCCCGACTGCCCATTGACCTTAAACGTCTGTGTGGTCCCGTTCCTATTATGTTCTAGAACGTCAATTCATAGGAGCGCAGCTTCACTTGATCGTGTAGCTGCAGGAGTGAGGATCTACTGTCAGGAGTGAGGATCTGGAGTCCCCATAGAGAAGGCAGAAATGGTTTATATTAACGTCTCTGCCTTCAGCACTGCTCTATACATAGCGCTAAAGAAGAGATGAGTATGCAGTAATAGGAGATGCTGATGGCACTTCGTCCTCCAAACAGCAGTCATGTAATCGCTGTGTATAGTGAGGGAGTAGGAGCTTCTGGATCATGGGAGACCTAAAAAGCTATGTTAAGCAGCCAGAAGACTGCATTTCCCCTGTAACTGGGGCTAATATATCAGCCCCAGTTACAGGGAAAATAAGAAGATAAAAATATTTCAATATTGAAATGCTCTTCCCAAAAGTCTTCTTTGAACATATGTGGGGAGTCAGGGGGGAAAAATTGTGCAAAATGTATAAATAAAAAATAACAGGTAAAATAAATAAATAAATAGATTAAAAAATAAAGATACCACTATCAATTATTATTAGCCCCCCACCACCTAAAAAAACGTGTCGAATGTATAAAAATAATTGTTATAGAATGGGACACAAAGATATAAATGTATGTTAGTGGTCCAGTGTGGTCTTAAAAAATATTGCCTAAAATCTGCAAAAAATAAAGAGAGGCTATGACAGAGACTTAATAATGAAGCCCCATGTATCATGAACAAAAAAAGGTACAAAAATTACTTTAACATCAAAATGAAGAAAGTCTATTTTAGAATTCTTTAAGGCACATGTGAAAAAAAAAATCACAAAAATGTTCCTGGTCAAGAACGGGGGGACGGGGGTGGTAGATGACCCTTGAACTGAATTAACTTATATCACCTCTTGTAGGATTTTCATTTTTAATTTGTTTATTTATTCATCTATTTTTTTACTTAGGTTGTTTTTTCATTTATTTACCTAATTTATTATTTACGCATGTACATTTTTGTTGTTTTGTTCATTATTTAATTTATGAATTAGCAATTTGCACCCTAGAATTAGAAAAAGAAAACAAAACTTTGAGTTTATATAAACTTTACTTCTTTTTTTTAGGCATCGATCTTTTTTTTTTTACTATATTACTTTTTTTTTTATCCATTTCATTTTTCATCACATTGTCAGGTATTTATAAGAGCGTTCTGTCAATGGCTTTAGGTATTTGCATCAGAGGAGCTAATGCAGAACTTCTGAGCACAGTTTGTCTTCTGTTTTGCCTATACTCACTGTACTCTCTCTTCATTTCTTTGGGCTATGTATCTTGTTTTTCAATCATTGCTCAGAACAAGCCGTATGAATTTCAATTCATTTATTTCTTCTAGATTGATGACACTTTCTGCTAAATTCTGACACAGTCTCAGATTCAACTTGGGCTTTAAGTAAAAAACCGGGGTAGGATGATTTTAGGGAGGTTTTCAAGAATAAAACACCCACAAGATGTTTGAAAGCTGAGCAATAAGCTGCTGTGTGCTGGAGGTTCTAGACGTGCTGCTGTGTCTATCCCTATTCTTATCTTTTCTCACTTGAAACATGTGTTACATAACATATATTGTGCTAATTCTTACTGGAATTCTGTATTATACTTCGGAGCTGTAATTTTATTTTCTCACCATGCAAACAACTAAAACCCTCACTGTCGCCTGATCCCTCCGCCTGGACTACTGCAACGCTCTATTACTTGGCCTCCCCATTACTCGACTATCCCCTCTCCAGCAGCCAGGCTCATCCATCTGGCTAATCGGTACTCGGACGCGTCCGCTCTTCGCCAGTCCTTACTTTGGCTGCCCATTCATCATAGGATCCAATTCAAAGTACTTGTTCTCACCCACAAAGCTCTCCATGGTGCGCCACCCCATTACATCTCCTCCCTCATTTCTGTCTATCGGCCTAACCGACTGCTGTGCTCTGCAAACGACTTTCGACTAACCTCTGCACGAATCCGTACCTCCCACTCCCGACTCCAAGACTTCTCCCGAGCTGCACCAATCATCTGGAATGCTCTACCCCAAGAAATTAGGACCAGCCACAACTTGCACAGTTTTAGGCGCTCCTTCAAAACACATTTGTTCAGAGCGGCCTATCACGTTCTCTAATCAGTCATTTTATATGTAAGTGTGCGTGTGTAGCTCATTCACTATCTCCATCCATCCCTTACTCCCTCAAGATGGCTGGACCATCACTGTTAATTTACACACCTGTACTTTGTATCTCCCCCACCTCATTGTAGATTGTAAGCTCTCACGAGCAGGGTCGTTTTAATTTGCTTTAATCATTGTTTTATTGTTAAAGTTGTTACTTTTGACTGTAGTGTTTGAAACTGTAAACTGTAAAGCGCTGCGGAATATGTTGGTGCCATATAAATAAAGATTATTATTATTATTGACGTCAAAGCTGAAATCTAACGGTATTCCCTGATTTTTTTTTTTTTACTTTATCCTGTTCTTGCTTGTGACATGTAGCTTGCATTGCACCTTGTATGAGATATTGATTGTAACTTGCTTCTGTATTATACTTCAGAGCAGCACTCACAATTCTGCAGACTTCAGAGCTGAAATCTTTCAGCATTCCTGCTTGCTCATTGTAGTCTATTCTTATTTGTGCCACGTGATTAGCAATTTTTTGTATAGATTTCATTACAAGCTACACCAGATTCGGACTTACAGTCTGCATTATACAGTACTTCGGAGCTGTATTCACAATTCTGCAGATGTCCAGTTGAAACCACTCATCCCGGTATTGATTATGCCCAGGCAGTGTACTCTATTTTTAAAGTAACATACTGTACTACAATATATATATATTATATATATTATATATATAATGGGTTACTTTATATGAAAAACATTAGTATATGTATGTAATCTCTCTCTCTCTATATACTGTATATATACACACATATATGTATCTAAGGAACAATTATAGTAGTATAGTATGTTATATCTGTTTGTTGATTTCTTTGTGCCTGATGGTTTGTATGTTTCTATATTGCCTTTTTTAATCTTGGGTATCAATAAAAGTGATTTTTACTACTTTCTATCCTATTCTGCCTTCATTATAGGTATTTGCCTGTATACTATTTGTATATATTTTTCTCCTTAAAACTACAGATCTGCTATTTTGTAGGCAGTTACTAGAGGAAAAGTAAAAATGGAAGACTTTATGTTCCTCTTTTTTTTTAATATAAGTTTGTAGCTGGAGTTACTTACAGCTGCCGGAGACCTGAGCGCCAGGTCTTTGTTCCTTTCACCCATCACACTCACTAAATAACTTCTTGCCTGTTGCCTAGAGAGCTCAAGCAAGCAAACTATGACATATTAGGATGGATATGTTGACACTGAGGCTGCTACTCCTTGTGACATGACCTAGATACTAATGAAGGTGTGTGGTGAGGACGGCTGTTTCATTGAAAGTTATGTCTAGGCTGAGTTTTATTTCACATGTCAATTGTACTATATCCAAGTATGCGCCACTGAAGATCTTTTTTTAGCCGCTACATTGACACCTTATATATATGTATAAATATATATTTTTGTTCTCTGCTGAGATTCTGCAGCTCTGGAGGACAGAACTGGAACCTAGCTGCCAATTAGCTTATATTGTAGAAGCAGGCGCTGGGATCCATGAGTCTTCCCAGAGCCAATGAAGACTGAGTTGGGCGTAAAGTGAGTGGGAGGGTTGTACATGCAATGAATGACATAGCGGTAGGAGTCAGAAGTGTTGAGATGATTTATTATAAAATATGCAGGTTATTTTAAGGCACTGTTAAAAGGTTTGGTAATTCAATTGCTTCAAAATGGCTGCTGTAAAAAGGATACAGACATCAAGGATAGGTCTAATTACTATAATAATCCTCGCAATTCCATAAGGTATATAATAAGGGTAGACTTTGCTCTCAGAAATGTAATTCATATAACAAAGGTAGAACATAGTTGGATCTTATTTTCTTATTTAAAATTCATCACTGCTATCCTTTAAGTACTTTTCATAACTTATACGGTACTCATCTTGAGTAACAGCATCATATTTCAGAGCTGCAATCATAATTCTGTAGACCTTAGGTCTAATTAACTGTATCTCTATATACTCAGGTTGCTGATGGCCCATAGATATTAGACTAATTTTGGCTACACACTCCGATACACACCGGTTTGGCCGATGGTCTAATATGTAAGGCGCGCGGATGACTGATGGTCGGGAGAGATGTTGATTGCGCATGTTTGATTTTGGACTACCGATCTCATCATTCTCCCTGAGATAAATTGGTGACCGAAGTGTCAGTTTCTTGTATAGAACACAAGAGCACCTGGTCCAAGGAGCGTTCCTCTGTTTGGAAAAGTCGGCTGAGATGGCGGACAGCCAAAAGATTGGCAGATGCATCCTTCGGCCGACAGCTATCTAGTGTGAATTGCCAGCCTTAGCATAATTTGGGAAGTTTGCTCTTTAAAAAAAACACTGCATAGTCATTTATTATAACGTTTATTGCATATTTTTTGCATTAAACTTGCTAATTTCCCAATATAACCTGTAGAAGTGTCACTGCAGTTCTGGAATGGATGAAACAATGGCCATACATTGCCAACATAACTCAAATGTCCAACAACAACCATTGACCTAATTGCATTGGGGAAAGTTTGATAACTACCATGGATGGAGATGAGTGGCCATTTGGCAGGTTTCATCCGAAATGTCTTTGGTCAACATTTTTTCTGTACTTTGCTCTGCTCTCAACAGGGCAGATAAGTACGCCTGCGTAGGAGCGCGATGCCGGGGAGCCATGAAGCAAGCAGGAGGGCAGCATCGCAAGAAGATGGGAGGCGCCGGACCAGGACCTGCGACACCCATCGGACCGGACCACCCTGCGAGTGAGTATAATGGTTACTTTTCTTCTCTTACAGGTTGGGTCGGGGGCTTATCTACAGCATTATAGAAGGCTGTGTATAAGCCCTGAAAGGCGGTGGTCGTAACTCGTATCGGCCAAACCTGGTGACGGGTTTACTTTAACGCTGGACTAAGATAGACATTTTGATAATATCTTCCTTAATTTATGCTTTTTTAGTAAATTAAAAAATGCAAAAAACAATAAAATATTCTAAGAAAAACACCGTAAAGACAGCTAAGTAATCTACTACAGCGCATAACGATCATGACTCAGGGCCGAGGTTCATTAGCATTTTTGTATTTTTCTCAGTTGTCCATAATTGATTCTTTGTCCTTCCTGCCCTACTTATTGACACAGGTTGTATATCTAGCTCATTGTGACTTTAGCTGGTCTGTGTAGGTTTGCATTAGTATCCAGAAGCCTCTTAATTCCTAAATCAAGAGTGACTGTCCTACAATTCCAGTGTTGTAAGAGCAACTGGACAAGAAAGCCTTGGAGAGCTTCAAGCCTGAATGGTCACCATGATGCTGCAAAACACAAATTGTTTATCCCAGGTAGAGCCTGGATTTAATAATTACTTTAAAAGGCGATATCAGCATTTTCACAGCAAAAGAGACTTTATCCTAACATGGACTGAAAATGCCAGCAATCACACTTGGCTATTTGCATCCAAAATATAAGTAAAAATTTCTGTAGATATTTGAACTCAGGATGGACATGCTAACTAGAGATGGGCGAGTAGTGAGATATTCAGACTCGCTGTACTCGTAACAAGTAGATCCCAATACTCGAGTATTCATTATGAGTATAGCGAGTCCAATGCAAGTCAATGGGAAATACGAGTGCATGCGAGTAATGGGTGCATGCTTGTTTAAAGCAGGGGGTAATCGTGAGGAGAAAGATGTGTGTGTGTCGGAGAATGTGTGTGGGCAGAGACAATGTCTGTGCTTAGAAAGTGTGCGGGGGTCTGTGTGTATCTGTGTGTGTCTGCGGGGCTATGTGTGTGTGTGTGGGTCTGTGTGTAGGCAGGCATCGTCCGATGTGACTACAAGTCCCATCGGCTATGTCTGCTACAGTGACAGCATTAGCAGATAATGGGACAGTAGTAGTCCCATCATCCAGCCAAAACACATACACACATAGAGTACATACTCACCATAGCTAATTTCACGAAGCCCTCGATCACCTGGAAAAAAAGTAAAATAATAAAGAAACAATATACTCCCTGTTCCGACGTAGTCCATATAATAACGATTGTCCCATGACGATTTCCCCTGGAGAGCGATCACATCAGCAGATGTGATGTACAGTGACCGGAGATAATGCTCCCGCTGTGGATCACTCTGCTGCCCTGGTCACCCGAGTTCATTCTCACTTTACGGCACCATTGCTGCGTGAGAAATTTCTCACGCAGCAATGGAGTGCCGTAAAGTGAGAAATTTCTCACGCAGCAATGGTGCCGTAAAGTGAAAATGAACTCGGGTGACCTCGGCGGCAGAGTGATCCACAGCGGGAGCATTATCTCCGGTCACTGTACACCGGAGCACCTGGAGAGCGGTCACATCTGCTGATGTGACCGCTCTCCACGGGAGATCGTCATGGGACAATCGTTATTATATGGACTACGTCGGAACAGGGAGTATATTGTTTCTTTATTATTTTTTTTTTCCAGGTGATCGAGGGCTTCGTGAAATTAGCAGTATATGGTGAGTATGTACTCTATGTGTGTATGTGTCTTTTTTTTAACTATTAAACACATTAGCCAGATGATGGGACTACTACTGTCCCATCAACTGCTAATGCTGCCACTGTAGCTGCATAGCCGGATGGGATTTGTAGTCCCATTGGACAATGCCTGCCTATACACAGACCCAAACGCACACACACACACATATACAGCCCCGCAGACACACAAATACACACAGACCCCCGCACACATTCTCTGCACACAGTCTTTAGAGCCTACGAGTCATAGGCTATGACTCATCTATGACGCTGCGCAGCCAAGTAGGCTGCGGCATTACTGTCATTGGCTAACAATGCTGGGCGGGAGATATGAATATTGCGAGGCGAGTAGTGAAATACTCGCTATGATTCGAGTACCGCAAGTACCGCATTACTCGCCGAGTACCGAATCCTAACGAACATACTCGCTCACCCCTAATGCTAACTTATATATGCAGATATGTCTATCGTCACCGTTACATTAATTTTGTTGTTGTCCAGTTTTTCATGATACAATACTCTCAGTATGCCGCAATTCTAGTCACAGACACTGAGGAGACACGTATAATATAGGCATCTCCTGACAGAGTATCGTAAAATATGTCTTTTTCAAAGCTGGCTATCTCACAGTACTTGTGTCTATATTTTGTAGATGATTGGCACTAGTTGACATTTTGGCATCTTTCACTATTATTATATACCTAAATGTAACATTATTTGAAGAATAATCAGCAACTTTATAGAAAAAATCATGAATGAGCAGAAGCAAAGTCACTTGCTAATTATCTTGTTCATGCTTTGTAGATGATGACACTATCGTGACATCTCTCTTACTATTACTTATTGAAAAGATGGCTGGATTATGCACTTCAAACACTTTTTATCTTTGGTGTTACCAGTATTTATTTCCTTATAGATTGTAAACTCTTTTAAGCAGGGTCTTCATTCCTCTTGTTTAAATTTTACAATTATATAATGTCTGATATTGTTTGTACCTGTACCTTCTCAATTGTAAAGTGCTGTGGAATATATTGGCACTATATAACTAAAATTATTATTATCTATCACTGTTATGTATCAGATTTTTATCCTCTACTCCACTAATTCAGTAGAAGCAAAGTCACTTGCTAATTATCATGTTGATGCCTTGTGGAGACTGACACTACTTGGCATTTTGGCATCTGTCACTACTAAACAGTATATATATTTTATCTTCTATTTCACTAATTGAGTAGACAAAAATTCACCAGGTAAATATCATGTCCATGTCTTACAAATGATGACTGGCACTATTTGGCATTTTTGCATCCCTCACTGCTACATAGCTGTATTTTACCCTTTATCCACTAATTGTATAGAAGCAAAATTACTTGTTTATTATCATGTTTAAACTTATAGATGATGACTGGCATGAAATTGCATTTTGTCATTATTCACTACTATTTTTTGTCCTTTACTCTTTATTTCACTAGTTGAGTTGAAGAAAAGTGACTTGCTAATTATCATGTTCATGACTTGTAGATGATAACTAGCAATAGTTGGCATTGTGGTATCGCTCTTTCACTTATTTATTTCAAAGATGGCTGGAACATACACTTTGTGCAAACACTTTAAACCTTTTCTGTCATCGGTATTTATTTCCTTATAAATTGTAACTCTTTTGAGCAGGGTCTTCACTCCTCTTCTTTAAAATTTAGAATTATATAATACCTGATATTGTTTACATATGTATCCTCTCAATTATAAAGTGCTGTAGAATGTGTTATAACTATATAAATTAAATAATTATTATCTCCTTGTTTTTTACCCTCTATTTCAATAATTGAATTGAAGCAAAGTCACTTGCTAATTATCTTGTCAATATCTTGTGATTACTGACCCTACTTGGCATTTTGATATCTACCTGTCACTAATATATGTCTGTATACTTCTCTTACATTAATTGAATATAAAGTAAAGTCAACTGGAAAATATATCCATGTCACATATATGGTAACTGGTACTATGTGGTATCTCTTGCTGCTATATATATGTCTTTTACATTCTATTCCACTAATTGTGAAGAAACAAAGTCACTTGTTTATTATCATACTTAAACTATATAGCTTATAACTAGCACCAAATGGAATTTTATCACTATTAACTACTATTTATATCTTTCATCATCTAGTCCGCTAATTGAGTATATGAGTAGAAGAAAAGTCACTTGCTAATTATCATTCACGATATTATAGAGGATGACTGTCACTAAGTTAGCACTGTGGCATCTCTTACTACTACTATGTACCTTGTATTTATTACGTAGCTTGTACATTTTCGCTTTGACAAGTTGTTCTTTTCACATTCATCCTGGCAAATCCACCAAACACTGTTCCACCATCATGTAGTAGCCAATCCTAACAATTTTTCCCTTATAATTTTTCCTCAGCTCTAAATTGTATAAATCTGAGACACCATCACACAGAGACACACAATAATCCTGAAATACATTTCGAACAGCGGCAAGTTAATAATGTGCTTTAAATTGGACAAAATGACTGTGTTTATTTTATCTAATTTCATTTCTCGTATTCAGCCGAGGAGTGGAAAATATGATTAATAGGCTTTAGAAGTAGAGCTCTGATAGAAACTGAGGTGGTCTTCATAGAGATGGGATTACGTTCCTCTAATGGGCCTGATTTATTGTGTAAAAAGTACAATGCAGTGTACACAACGCTACGCGCTAGGGATCTAGAGGGACAGACAATATGAAGTCATAACAGATTTATTTCAGAAAATACTGTGGGGTGTTTGGTGGATGGAGAAAACAAAGATTCGACACAAGCAAACCTCAGCAGGCAGAAATTACTATAGATTTAGAGAGAAACCATCGGTACACTAATATTTCACTGAAGGTATCATCATGTTATATTTTCCTTTATTTAGCTACAACATTGAAAATTATATAACATTGTGACCCGACGCATTTAGAGTATCCATAAAAAACACATGACAATGGGCTGGGAAAAAAGGGAAAATTGCAGGAGAAACTAAAGGGAATGTTAAAGTAATTTAAAACATAGAAAATTACCAAAGTGACAGCTTCATGGCTTCAAGATATAGCAATTAGGTCTCCCATCTACCATGTGCTATTCATAATAGTGGTGTCTTCAAGGAGGCACCTTTGGGAATCCTACAACTCAGCCAATGGAAATTACATTAGATACAAGTTTTCTTTATGAAAAGTGATCGATACATACTATTAAAGCATTGATCAAGGCTGAAACCAAAATAGAGTCAGGTGCCCAAAAATTATTAAGAGGCGCATGACTTTTTGTATATTTGTCACATCTTTGAGAAAGAGAATGCGAAACGCGCGTCGGGGCGGTCCCTAGGTAATATTGAACTGCACTTGCACTTTATTATGGGCAAATTTCCTTCAGTGAAATAACTCTTGACTTAATGAGCATGTGGGTTGTATCTCTATGAGTCATCTCTTTATACTGCCTTTGCAGGGACAGGAATATTATTAAGACATAGATGCACCTTGTATTCTTTTTACTTTTTGTAGGTGCTCTGTCATATAACCATAGGGACTCATATGTTAGACCCATTACACTGTCTCCATCCCGCTATGATTATCTATGAATATTGCAGCCAATTTCTGACTGTTCCCAAGGTGACATTTGATGTTTCCTTCTTGATGTATACCTCTTGTTTTTATGATTAATAAAAATATTTACAATTTATACCTATGAAGTCAGCACTCCATTCTTTTCTAGTTTTTTACATATCTGTATGCTATGAAATGAACTCCATGACAGCTATGAGTAAATCTACATTTTACACCAGGTTATTGGTGTACATTATAGTACATTTATCTATGCAAATGGACTGTTTGGAGAGGAAGAAGAGGAGGACTTAAACTCTAGTGCCAACTATTGGAAGTAGCAATCCTAAAAGTCAATATCAACCCTTTAACGAGCCTTGTCACATGATTTAGGATAAAGGTCAAACCAGAATCTCAATATGCAAACACATGTTTCAGGGTGTTGCTCCTCCTCAGTGCAAAGAAATAGATTTGATTTTGTTGTATGAAAGGCCTCAGACTGGGGTTTAAAGGGTAACGTTTCTACTTGTGGAGAGTCACATGCTTGACATGCCAGTGTAAGGAGACTTATAGGCCATGTGATATTCCTCACTAAATTAAATATACAAATTGTCTGTTCAGAGAGGGAGATAACTTGAACTCTAGTGCCACCTAATGGAAGTCTCAATCCTAAAAGTCAATAACGTGTCAATATTGACTTTTAAGATTGCTACTTCCAGTAGGTGGCACTGCTGTTCACTCTCCATAAAGAGAAAAGTTACCACTTAGACCTCACACAGTGATTGTCCACTACATTTTTAGGTATACATCACCCATTTTTGTTAAACTATTGGGCCAAAGCAAAATAGAAAAGTGTTTCAAACTTTTTCAACAAATGCCTCTTCCACCAATCATTTGCTTTTTAAAAAGAAGCATAGAATAAATTATATGAGTAATAACCGTTCATGAAAATTCCAAAAGTTGTCTACATGTAAATTGATCAATGCATTCTACATGGAAGGAATTTAAGAAATTCATCAAGACTGACCTGCTACTAAATATGGCACAATTTTAGGCTGCCCATGCATCACAAAGTTAAATCTATGACATCTGAACTGGCACAGATTTCATCTACAATTTACTTCAGTTTTTTGGGCACACAGTACAATAAAAATATTTTTGGGTTGGTTGGGGACAGCCCTTTTTCCTAATCCAGACCCACTTTTGTTTTATTTAAAAAGTGGGGAAAGAGCAAAAACATCAATTTTTTTTTTTTTTGTGTACAACTAGTCCTTGTGTAAAAATTCCAGACTTTTTGACATTAGAAAACTAATGTAAAGAAAATAGTAAATCCTCCCTTTATATTTAGTCACAATGATATCTGAACATCTTCTGATATTAAATGTCTCAAAAGACCCTTGTAACTCGCCTGATAACAGAATGTCTTTCTAATTGTCCAGTTGGGATAACTGCTTTAAGGATACATTCCTGTGAAAACTAATATTTAAGGGGTTTTAAATCCAATTACATTTTTTCTTTTTTACTTTTTTTTTATTTTATTATTTATATAATGTATTTGTAAGTTTGAAAGGATTCTATCAGCAAGTTTCTGCTATGTAATCTGAGGACGCCATGAGGTAGGGGCTGAGAATTCAGGGATGTGTCATGTATTAGGCTGTGTGCTGTTGTTTCAAATCAGTGAATGTTTTATCACCAGCAGATTATCACTGTCTGGACTACAGCCTGGTCCGACCACGCCCCCTCCTTTGATAAGCAGTTCACTGTCAATAGACAATATACACAAAAAACTGTGGAGTGGGCCGGGTTAGCTTTCTAAGCTCTGCTACTTGCTACATCTAAAGCTCTGATTGTGCCACAACTGCTGCACTAAGTAATCTAAGTGATACATCTCTGCAATTAGGGTCTATTTCCTACATTATGCTGCTCTCAGGTGAGGTAGAAAAAATCTGGTGACAGATCCCCTTTAAGTGGCCATTAATCCCCTTAATAACAATTGTATTATATATTGATCTATTTTTATTAATGTTGCTCGCATCACGGATAAGAATTTTTAAAATTTTTTTCTGTTAATTGTGTTTTCTGATTTAAAAAAAATAAATAAATTTACACCAGGAGTGGGGGAAGGGTACTGCATTCAGTTTTGCGTTGTCAGTTATCACTTTTCAGCCATTATTCTTGCAAACAGAGATGATGAATGCAAAAAAAAGGAAAACGTGAATCACTGTTATTCACAGTGAATCTCAAACCTGATGAATTCTTACACCTTTCCTTGCAAACTAAGTCATTCCATTATATCCATTTCCCTATAGGAAACAATTGGCATCTGATTTGGTAAAATCTACCTGATGGACTGGAGTTGCTCTTTAATTTTGCCAATGCATTAAACCACCAGAAACTAACGCATGCTATTATGAAAGTTCCTCCATGGATATCTTCATTGATGCATCATCCAATAACTCTAAATATTAAAGGGGATGTCCAAGATCAAAAATAAACAAAAATGGCTGCCGGATAGTTTATCAATCGGCTAATTAATCAATGCTGCATAAACTTGTGGGTGTAGTCAGTGGTAACTCTCAGTAATATGTCCCGTGAAATAGATAATACATAGCAATAAGGAATTCATCAATGGAGTACCAGAAGTGCGTAGAACACATTAACTGAGTTTTCTACGGCAATTTGTACAACAGAAAAGAATGAAGCCCCACCATTTAGCGTCTTCTGTAGGACGCAGGTTTTTAATTGCTTACAATATCTTTTAATAGATCAGGATAGCAATTTCATATTGTCCCTGTACGGTTTGTCTGTGAGACGCGGATACTCTGCATTTATTGAGTCTACGCTTAGTTAGGAGCTCCGGGAAGATGACTCTCATGTGCGAATTACATTGGAAGACATTTGGTTCTGATAGTGGATTTAAAAGTAATATAAATAAAGGTAAAGGATGGATCTTAAAAGGAAGAAGTTGACGGGTTTGTTTTATTATTTTAAGGCATGGAACATATTTAAGAATACTGTGGTTTAAAGACCATTGGTTGGAATAAGAAAAAGGTTCCTCAACTTCAACTATGCCCATAATAAAACCGACATGTCCATCATAAAATTCAATATGACCTTAGGAGTAAAGTTTCTTCTTATTTTGGGCCATGGTGGTGTAGGAACTTACAGGCCAACAATGCTCCCTTGGGAATTAATATGTAATAGCTATCCAGAAAGTAGAACTGGAACCCTATTGCACCTACAGATGGACAGCAATTTATAGTCATGTGCAAGGCTCTTAAAGAGTTGACTTTTAAGGTATCCACACTAAACAATATCGCTAACGAGATCGCTAAAACGTCACTATTTGCGATCCGTTAGCGAATTGTTCAGTGCGCAGCTTCAGCGACGAGCTTCCTGCTGTATCTGCTCGCGCTGGAATCGTCCGGACCCTATTCATCGCTGGCGCTCCGCTGGTAATATCAATCGCTGTGTGACCTTTCTTAGCGATTTAGGGGTACTTTGTACGCTAAGTCGTTAAGAAGATCGCTAACGGCGATAGCGTCGTTAACTATTCGCTAAAGGGCCGCATTTAGCGATATAGAACAATCCCGCTAGCGATCGCTTTAGTATGTCGTTATCGTGATCGCTAGCGGATTGTTTAGTGTGGCAGTACTTTAGGATTGCCATTTCTATAGGTGGCACTAAACTTCCAGTCTTAATCCTCTCTGAAGAGGATATTTGCACATTTAAGTTCCCATGGAGTGTTGCCTGGCCTATAACTCTCCCTAAGCTGATTTGACACTTTTCACAATGAGAAACTTTAACCCTTTGACTCCTTGTAAGAGGCCTCGTACCCAGCCAAATCAGATCTTCTGCTTTGCACCCCAAAACATGTGGCTGCAAATGGAATTTCTGGTTTAGCACCTCATCCTATGTCATGCCGCAAGACCCTTTAAAGGGTCAATAATGACTTTTAGGATTGCTAATTCAAATAGTTGCCACAAGACTTTCAGTCTTTAATTTGTCAAGAATTTGCCTAAATATTTAAAAATATTTGTGTCACCTGAAATATTTCCACTCATACAGTAGATGTGACTTGACTCAATCAGAAACCACACGCTCTTGGTGGATCGTTTGTTTTGATGCTAAAATGTGATCGTGTTCTCCAATGTTGAATGAGGTTTGAGAACATTTGACTAGACTTGGGTATTTCTATTTTAGAGGGACAGAACAGAAATTATCAATTTGAGTGGAGATGCCCAGGTTTGGCATCTAGTCCGGCCCTCTGTTGTAGTTGGTCTTTATTTCGGAACCCGACATTTTACTAGGCTCCACAATATCATGAAAACCAAGACTATTTTTTTCCCACCAGTCAGTACACATACACAGAAATAGCTTGATTGGTTTACCTGTATACAACCTGAGCATCGTCCAGTATATAACACAAAAATGAGGTCCCAAGGTTCAAGTCCAGCAGAAGACAACCTAATTTTGGAGTTAATTTTGGATTTTGCCACTTGGAACCATTTTGTATGAAGTGGTTAGCAAACTAAAATTAGATTTCAACATATTATATGAGGATGAAATATTGGCCTTATAATTAATTACTCTGGGGGCCTCTGAAAACAAAGTCACTGCACAGATATCTTCCCAAATCTAAGTATGGTGGCTCAGTGGTTAGCACTACAGCCTTGCAGCGCTGAGTCTTGGGTTGGAATCCCAGCAAGGACGACATCTGCAAGGAGTTTGTATGTTCTCCTGTGTTTGTGTTGGTTTCCTCTGGGTACTTCGGTTCCTGCCATACTCCAAAGACAAACTGATAGGAAATGTAGATTGTGAGCCCCAATTAGGACAGTGAAGATGATTTCTGTGGAGCACTGCGGAAAACAATGGTGTGATATAATAAATAATAATAAATTAGTAATTTGATAGAATTTTTGCATTGTTCCAAATTGGAAATTCCCAGATGACGCTTCATAAATGAAAAGTTCAGCAAGAAAAAGAATAAAATCACTTAGATTAACATTAAAAGATGTTTCAGTAGAATAAAAAAGGTCATAAGTTGTAGATATTGTATGACATGATTAATATATGCAGCCTGGCAGGATGGAATTTGTAGTTCTGCAGGCGCTCCACAGAGTTCAGGTCTTCTTTTCATCCTTCTTATACGTAAGGATTACCAAAGTGAATCAGTTCTAAATTTACAATCTCCTTCTTTACCTCCATAGAATAGACACAGTCATGCATGCAGGAAACGTGCATGGGGTTCAGTGAGCTGAGGAGAGCCAAAAGATCCAGCCTGCTATCGAAAGAATCACGGAAGATGAATGGGAGAGACAAGCCATATATTTCCAGACATAAAAAATAGACTGTCAGCACGTTCATGAAGCTTGGCCCACATCAGAATGAGCATGAACGGCGATGGCGTATTGCTAACATTTTCTGGTTTTCTGATTTCTGGCCTTCGTTGGGATTACGATGTATGAATGTTAAATCTACAGCCAAACTTGCGATCTTATCTTCAATAGTATTATAGGGTTATCTCACGGTTTTGAACTTGAAAATGTAAAATTCTTATAGAGTTTATTAGCAGAAAACAATGTATTTTTAATTATTGTCTTGCTCCTTCTTAACAAAACTTTTAAAAGGACAATGGAAGACGAAAGACATTGGGGCAAGTTTACTACAGCAGCTTGACCATAGTTCTGGAGAAAATCCAGCGAAGAACATTGACATCAGATATGACGTCGGTCAGGCTTGTTTTGTGTTAGCTGAACATTTTGTGTCTAGAAAAGTGGAATCCTAAAATGTGCCGATTAAATCGATGACGATTTTGGTGCCGGTCTACAATAGGCCAGCAAGATGGTCATCAAAAACATCCACAAATGGCACTCCTATAAAAATTCTCATTACTAGTCAACCTGCAGCATTATAGAAAATCTGAATCCACCAGAGATATATAATCCAAATAAAATATAAAACTCTATCCTCGCACAGCGACCAACCACCACACAACAATCTATCAAGAAAATGCATATAGCTATAACCAAAACGCAACTGTTAATCCCAATACCGATGTTTAGATGTCGGTACATTGATATAAAACTTGGACTTTCTCAATATCCAATTGGGTGATAATGTTTTTTTGCATAGATCAAAGCAATATACCCACCAGGAATATTTAGTGAGAAGTGCCTCGGCTGGTGACAACTTTCCATGCTGTCTCTCGGCATTCCAAAATGGAGCTGAGGGTATCTAGTAGTGATGACACAATGTTCAAGATATGCATCAAGTCCACATACAATCCACAATTCAATGCGTTTCTGAGCTGCACCTTCTTCCCCATCAGTGATTGCATGTTGACAGCAGCACCATCTTGGAACTTCGGCCCACCATGCACGAAATGGTTGTCAGCCAAATGATGTTTCAGCTAATCATTTGACTAGCAGCCATCTCAACCGACTCTCCCATACAAAGGCATGCTCAATATTTTTTATGAGAGATCCACCACCAGATCTGTCTGGCACATCCGGGAAATAAAAAGGATCGGCAGTCTGAAATTAGTCATGCCAGATCCTTACTACTTCTAACAATCAAATGCCCAGTAGCCTCCATACATACAGACTATTGGCCAAGTCCATCGATATCAGCAGGTATATTAGTCTAATGCGTACGGGGGCTTCAGGTGTAATTGTGGAACATCATCTACAGATCTACCACCGCTGGAAGTCAGAAATGAGGAATTCCTTCATTGGCCTGTGAACGTTCAATTGAAAGTAAATATGAGATTAATCATTTTTAACTTTTTGGCTTTTTTATTTCATAAATGTAAGCAGATCTTTGGCAAATCGATTCACCCATTGCATTCCTTTGGCCATCAATCTGGCAAATCAGAGAAATCGACAAGTGTAGTGACATTCTAGGGACCAAAAATATCTTGAATACATTTTTTTTTCAAAGGAACCAGGTGCAGATCATTGACTCACAGAAGAAACCCAATTAAAGGCATAGCTTCTAATGCAAGCATAAATTACCATTCTTATTACATTGCACACATGCTAGATTACATTGCAGCTCTTTCGCAGTAAATGCATGTTACATAGCACAACAAGTTGTAAAATTGTACCGAGGAATTATTATCCCTGACACCTTGTAATAAGTACATCCATCAAACATTCATTCCATGTCTCTGTTATCATATCATTGTCTCATGAGACCCCCAGCCTTGTCATCATTTGCCCTTTATAATTTATTTGCATCGTTCCTGCATGGGTATTTTCCACTTATTCATCTTTACAGTTGTACTTTAAATTAAATTGATCTTTCAACGGCACGTCAGAGAGAAAGAATTGTCACTGAGAGGGGAAAAAAACCCATAAATTGAATTAACAATGAGGGGGCCTTTGTTGAGTATTTGAAATGGCTTCCCTAGGGATCTGTGGAATAAAAGGTGTCAAATATAGATCAGTAGTTTCAGGGAGATGTTTAATGAATGGTAAGAAGGCTGGAGACCTATAGATAGATGAAAGAGACCAGCAGGATTTTCTTTTGCGCTGCCAACGCACATGCCAAAAGGCTCATCAACTTCTCTTGATGCACAATTATGCAGGTACCTTTTTTCTTGCCCTGGATAATATCAGACATTTGAATTAATGGACGAAGAATCTCATGGTTTAAACTAGGTCTTACGGATCACAGAACTAAACTTAGGGCACGATTTGCCATCTTCTTTTTTATGACTAAAATTGAAGTGGTGAGGACAAGACACCAAGCAGCCAACTAGACCATAGGAATGTTCTGAGCTGTGAGAATTGAGTGGGTTGATTTTTCTGGGAGATGGTGACCTGCCAATTCACGTCAGGACAGGATTGCTTGCGATAAGAGAAGTGCGTGCTGAGGAAGAGAATGGACATAAGTAAATCATAGACTGAGAAATATTCAATGGAACAAAGAATATAAGCCACCACCAAACACCACTGACTCTAACGTATTACTTGGTACAACACAAGGAATCAGCATTAAAATTGAACATGAACCATCTTTCTTTCCCTCAACATCATCTGTTGAGTCTGAAAAGTGTTGTCCGGTCTTGCCAAAATCTTTAAAATCAGCTCACTTTTCTCTAATGTGTTTAATTTTTTTTTACTGGCTTTTTACTCGATCTCTAGCCTTGATGATTGAACTATCTCTGGGAAGATCGATCTTGTGCAAACCTAGATAGGTCCACCAGTTATCTTGATAGTATCAAGCCATCAGGTTGCTGGTCTTCCTCTTTGTCTTGTTCCTTCTATTCTTCTGACCTTGATGTCTTTCTCCAAGGATTGCTCACGTCATATGATGTGTCCACAGTAGGTAAGTCATAGCTTGGTGATCCTTACTTCGAGTAGCATGCCTAGCTTGATTTCTTCCCAAATTGATTAATTTGCTTTTCTTGCCATCCATGGTATTGATAACATCCTTCTCCAGCACCACATTTTGAAGGCATTGATTCTTATTTTGTCTTATTCTTGTTTCTTTATTGTCCAGATTTCGCACCCGTAGATTGCCACAGAAAAGACCAAACGTTTTTGAGGGTCTCTTCTGTGGTAACATACTGATTTAGTCTATCTTTAAATAGGCTTCAATCATTTACTGAAAGCTTATGTAAATAGAATTTGTTAATTTTTTCATTGACAACATTCTTATGCCATGACCATGCCACCATCTCGAGTGAAATGCTATGAAACTATACAAAAAAAATTTAAAAAATAAATCATAATGGAAAAAAGTTCATATGAAATCCAAAACTTTAAAACTGAAACACTCTGCAGGGGTGCGATGGCAAAGCAGGAGATGGAAACTGGCTGGTGGGCATCAGCTTAAGTTCTCGAAATTGCTTGACCTCCTCAGATATTGTGCTCCAGAGGTGGATGCGGTGGGCCAAGCGCATTTGTAATGTTTACCAAGCAGATGGCAGGCAGGTGTTTCTTCTCATTTGCCGAACAGACCTGTAATGTCAAGCTGCATGGGGTGAGAGAGAAAAGGGAACGCTGTCTTCTTTTAAAGTAAAAGCCAAACCTCTGACCTTCTGGCCGACTGGCAGGCGGGAGTTCTTTATCTGAATTCAAGGCCTTTCGGTAGAGATGCCCTTGAGAGATTGTGAATATGCAACTCCAATACATTTCTTAGCATCTCAGGTGTGTTGTAGTTTCATGTGCACTGTATTTATAATGAGATAAAGCGCTGGCTCGTCCCTTGGGAACAATTAAACATGTGTTCCCTTTCAAAACTTAAAGGGCATGGAAAAAGCAGACTGTGTGTTCGCGAGGCTGTTTTAATCAATGGAACAGCGCCTGTCTGTCACTGCTTAATAAACTTTGATTTACAGTGAAATCTCTACAAGGCACAGACTAGTATGGGTTTTATTTCCAAGGGGTATTATGTTAGTCACGGATTTCTGGGGCTGATAACAGGGAAGTAGAGTGTGTTTTACTGAAAGTTTCCGTCTGATTAATGGCAATGATTATGCACAGCGCATTGTACCAGACAGAGGAAAAATACGTTGACAGGTAGATAGTGAAATCTCAATAGCATTAATCATTGAATGTTTTAGCATTTTAAATGCTTCGGAGCCTATACATATTAAAGTAGGCCGAGGGAGTCGTACATCAGTTTAGGGGGCAAGTATGTATGAAACATTGCAACGGCACAGTAAACAAATTGATCGAGAGCATTAAGCTAAAATATGGACTAAAATAAAGCCTTGATGTAACGATTGAAGACCACTGTAACATCCAGCTGTCATCCATGTTCTTTTCTCTTTGTTATGGGGAATTTTTTCCTTAGACGTCTATGTCAGCAGATTCCACTGTACAAACTGCACATAACTATATACATCTTGCACTGGTGTTTAAAATCCAGGTCAGAATGGTGAAGATTTGTGTTTTTAAAGTTTCATTCAAGCTCCCACCACCTAGCTCCTCATTAGCCTTCCTCCCTGCTGCTAATAAATCTCCATTCACCTAGCCTGATTGACAGCTCCTCAGTGTCCCTCCTCCCTGCTGCTGTTGAATCTTCATTAACCAAGCATGATTGATAGCTCCTCAGTGTCCCTCCTCCCTGCTGCTGTTGAATCTCCATTCACATAGCCTGATTGACAAATCCTCAGTGTCCCTCCACCCTGCTGCTGTTGAATCTCCATTCACCTAGCCTGATTGACCGCTCCTCAGTGTCCCTCCTCCCTGCTGCTGTTGAATCTTTTTTCACCTAGCATGATTGACAGCTCTTCAGTGTCCCTCCTCCCTGCTGCTGGTGAATCTCCATTCACCAAGCATGATTGACAGTTCCTCAGTGTCCCTCCTCCCTGTTGCTGTTGAATCTCCATTCACCAAGCATGAATGACAACTCCTCAGTGTCCCTCCTCCCTGCTGCTGTTGAATCTCCATTCACCTAGCCTGATTGACAACTCCTCAGTGTCCCTCCTCCCTGCTGCTGTTGAATCTCCACTCATCTAGACTGTGTGACAGCCCCTCAGTGTCCCTCCTCCCTGCTGCTGCTTAATCTCGATTCACCAAGCCTGATTGACAACTCCTCAGTATCCCTCCTCCCTGCTGCTGTTGAATCTCGATTCACCAAGCCTGATTGACAACTCCTCAGTATCCCTCCTCCCTGCTGCTGTTGAATCTCCATTCCCAAGCCTGTGAAACTCCTAGTGTCCCTCCTCCTGCTGCTGTTGAATCTCACTCATCTAGACTGTGTGACAGCCCCTCAGTGTCCCTCCTCCCTGCTGCTGCTTAATCTCGATTCACCAAGCCTGATTGACAACTCCTCAGTATCCCTCCTCCCTGCTGCTGTTGAATCTCCATCACCTAGCCTGATTGACAACTCCTCAGTGTCCCTCCTCCCTGCTGCTGTTGAATCTCCACTCATCTAGACTGACTGACAGCCCATCAGTATCTCTCCTTCTGGCTGATGAATTTCCACCCATCTTAGATGATTCAAAGCTCTTCAATATCCCTCCTCTCTGCTGCTGCTGTGGAATATCCACCCACTTGGCCTCATTGCCATCTCCTCAGCGACCTGCGTCCCTGCCTGTTGCTGAAATCTTACAGTGCTCAGTATAAACTGCAGATGTTAGTCAGGCTGGGAGCGTGGAGATTAAATACACTTGGACTTATGGATTCTCTCACTTATGAGCAGGACTCATAAAATGCTTATTATTTATGTAAGGATTACATGATATTTACAGTAAGTACACCAGTCTCATCAAGTCTGATATCAATTTAATAATCTATTCAGTTTGTATGGTGAAATCTACTGATATTTCTGCTTTTAAAAAGTTATGATGATTAAAGGGGTTGTCACTACATATACATACAGTATATACATGAAGAATAAATAAATAATGTATGATAAATGACGTATTATTAATAATTATATAAATGGGAATGTAAAATAAATTAGTGTTACTACTACTACTTATAATAATAGTATGGTAAAATAAATGGATGTCAGTCAGCTATTCAATTCTTCAATATTAATTTACTAAATAATAATTTATCAGAGTAGTTGTCAGTAATATAAAATACATTTCTATCTGTCTAAATTATATTTTACTACTGCTACTATTTCTATTACATCTTCACTACTACTACTACTTATTACTACTAATAATAATATTAGATTACTGTTTGCATGGTTATATATATGCTCGATGCTATCATCCTTAGTAATACTTGCAGATTTCAGTGTAATGTCAGAGTAATCACTATTAATTTGGATACTACTACTACTACTATTACTAATAATAATGTAAAATTAATTACTGTCATTCTGATTATTCAGATCTTCAATATTATCATGATTAGTAATATTTATATAAGATTAATTGCTATTAGTATTGATACTACTATTACTGCTTCTTCTCTTACTATTGATACTACTACTAATTTTTCTATTACTATTGATACTACTGTGACTTCTTCTATTACTATTGATGCCACTACTACTCCTTCTATTAATATTGATACTACTATTACTTGTATCTTGTCTATACTTCTTATTACTATTGACGTACTCTTACCTCTATTACTATTCTATTTTGTATTACTATTGATACTACTACTACTTCTATTACTATTTATACTACTTCTTTTATCACTATTGATACTACAATGACTCCTATTACTATTGATGCTACTACTACTCCTTTTTAATATTGATACTACTATTACTTCTGGTATTACTATTGATACTACTACTCCTTCTATTACTATTGATGCTACTACTACTTCTATTACTATTCACACTACTACTACTACTTCTATTACTATTGATACTACTACTAATTCTTCTTGTATTACTACTGATACTTACTACTACTTCTTTTATCACTATTGATACTATAATGACTCCTTCTATTACTATTGATAATACTACTTCTTATGTTACTATTGATACTACTACTTCTATTATTATTGGTACTACACTACTTCTTCCATTATTATTGATACTACTACTACCTCCATTACTAATGACACTAGTACTACTACTTCTATCGATATTGATACAATTACTTCTTCTATTACAATTGATGCTACTATACTACTACTTTTTCTTGCATCACTATTGATACTACTACTTCTATTACTACTGATACTACTACTACTTCTTGTATTACTATTGATACTACTACTTCTTCTTGTATTACTATTGATATTACTACTATACTACTTCTATTATTATTGATACTACTACTACTCCTTCTATTACTATTGATACTGCTACTACTTCTTGTATTACTATTGATATTACTTCTACTTCTATTACTATTGAGACTGCTACTAATACTTCTAGTACAATTGATGCTACTACTACTACTACTTCTTGTATTACTATTGATACTTACTACAACTTCTATTACTATTTATACTACTACTAATTCTTCTTGTATTACTATTGATACTTACTACAACTTCTATTACTATTTATACTAATACTAATTCTTCTTGTATTACTACTGATACTACAACTTCTATTACTATTTATACAAATACTAATTCTTCTTGTATTACTACTGATACTACTACTTCTATTACTATTGATACTAATACTAATTCTTCTATCACTATTGATACAACTACTTATTCTATTACTATTGATGCTACTACTACTATTTCTTGTATTACTATTGATACGACTACTACTTCTACTACTACTGGTGCTACCACCAATGATGTAAAATTAATAACTGTCATTCTGGTTATTCAGATCATCAATATTATCGACATTAGTAATACTTTTGTATATCAGAGTAATGTAAATTAAATGAATATATGTCTAATTATTTTTACTGCTACCACAATAATAATAAATGTTGTATCCTTATATGTAAGTATAATATAAATGCTGAAAAATGTCTAAGAATATCTGACATTATTGGAAGCAGGAGAAGCAGACCTATAATATTAATAATTCAGTAATCATCCTTTATATGATCTTTATTTGTCACCAAGGAAATAAAATCATGAATCCTGACAGTCCAGGATCATTTCTCAGCATTACCCTTCAAGCTGAACTTCAGCAGAGACGATATTCGTCCATTTTAGCTCGCGTATTATACCCGGATCTTGCTTTTTAATCCCACTGACTGTACTATAACACAGTGTAATTGTATTTTCTAAATTTCATTTATTCCCAGTTACGTGGAGACAATGTTCCATATGAAACAATGCCCTGGAAACAATGAGAAGGTTTGGTCCTGGCAGACACTGCTGATTGTTATACTGCATATTTTGTATAATATTTCATATTTTCTATATTTACGGTATATATGTATATTTTTTCCTTAGGTTATTTATATAAAGTGTAAATAATCTGGGAGATGTGGAGCAGTCAGTTCACAGCGCTATGCAGATTCCTCACCAATGATTCTGTCACTGTCATATATAGATACACTTATCGTCTCTTAGTCATGACTTTAATGTGCCACTTACAATCTCCATTTATCACATGAATGAGGAAATGGAGCCAAATGTAATGATCCATTGAAGGAAAATAAGTGGCTGCTGGAACCGATATCTCACTACTCTTGTTCCTCTGACTTTCAGAGTAATGTACTCTATGGAACCAACAAGCAAACACATTAAAAATGGTTGTAAGCTTTCAGAGCTGAACTCCTTCCGATGTTTCCTTCACAGGTTCCCTCGCACTTGTAGAGGTCGTATCACAGAATAAGAGTCCGTAAGATGCGGAGGTTCTTGTACCTGTGAAGGACACGCTAACCGGAGAGTTTCTATATGACGGGGTCAAATCATAAGATGCATCTGAATAACAGAAGCTTAGGCATGCTCAAATCATTATACTTTACCCCATCCATTTTAGTTGTCAGCCTTATTTCCCATTATTCACTCATATTTGGATGGTATCCCTTCCACGAAACACGATTTTACAATATATAATACAATCACTTTCTTCAACTTAAGCTAAGATGCAGTTAAATTACATTCCAGAGCTGCACTCACTATTCTGCTGGTGCAGTCACTGTGTACATACATTACATTACTGATCCTGAGTTACATCCTGTATTATACCCCAGAGCTGCACTCACTATTCTGCTGGTGCAGTCACTGTGTACATACATTACATTACTGATCCTGAGTTACATCCTGTATTATACTCCAGAGCTGCACTCACTATTCTGCTGGTGCAATCACTGTGTACATACATTACATTTGATCCTTACTAATCCTGAGTTACATCTGTATTATACTCCAGAGCTGCACCACTATTCTGCTGGTGCAGTCACTGTGTACATACATTACATTACTGATCCTGAGTTACATCCTGTATTATACCCAGAGCTGCACTCACTATTCTGCTGGTGCAGTCACTGTGTACATACATTACATTACTGATCCTGTACTGATCCTGAGTTACATCCTGTATTATATCCCAGAGCTGCACTCACTATTCTGCTGGTGGAGTCACTGTGTACATACATTACATTACTGATCCTGTACTGATCTGAGTTACATCCTGTATTATACTCCAGAGCTGCACTCACTATTCTGCTGGTGCAGTCACTGTGTACATACATTACATTACTGATCCTGAGTTACATCCTGTATTATACTCCAGAGCTGCAGTCACTATTCTGCTGGTGCAGTCACTGTGTACATACATTACATTACTGATCCTGTACTGATCCTGAGTTACATCCTGTATTATACTCCAGAGCTGCAGTCACTATTCTGTTGGTGCAGTCACTGTTACATACATTACATTACTGATCCTGAGTTACATTCTGTATTATACTCCAGATCTGCACTCACTATTCTGCTGGTGGAGTCACTGTGTACATACATTACATTTACTGATCCTGAGTTACATCCTATATTATACTCCAGAGCTGCACTCACTATTCTGCTGGTGGAGTCACTGTGTACATACATTACATTACTGATCCTGTATTGATTCTGATTACATCCTGTATTATACCCAGAGCTGCACTCACTATTCTGCTGGTGCAGTCACTGTGTACATACATTACATTACTGATCCTAGTTAGAATCCTGTATTATACTCCAGAGCTGCACTCACTATTCTGCTGGTGCAGTCACTGTGTACATACATTACATTACTGATCCTGAGTTACATTCCTATATTATACTCCAGACTGCACTCACTATTCTGCTGGTGGAGTCACTGTGTACATACATTACATTACTGATCCTGAGTTACATCCTGTATTATACTCCAGAGCTGCACTCACTATTCTGCTGGTGGAGTCACTGTGTACATACATTACATTACTGATCCTGAGTTACTTCATCTGTATTATACTCCAGAGCTGCACTCACTATTCTGCTGGTGCAGTCACTGTGTACATACATTACATTACTGATCCTGTATGATCCTGAGTTACATCCTGTATTATACTCCAGAGCTGCAGTCACTATTCTGCTGGTGCAGTCACTGTGTACATACATTACATTACTTATCCTGAGTTACATTCTGTATTATACTCCAGAGCTGCACTCACTATTCTGCTGGTGGAGTCACTGTGTACATACATTACATTACTGATCCTGAGTTACATCCTTATTATACTCCAGAGCTGCACTCACTATTCTGCTGGTGGAGTCACTGTGTACATACATTACATTACTGATCCTGTACTGATTCTGAGTTACATCCTGTATTATACCCCCGAGCTGCACTCACTATTCTGCTGGTGCAGTCACTGTGTACATACATTACATTACTGATCCTGAGTTAGATCCTGTATTATACTCCAGAGCTGCACTCACTATTCTGCTGGTGCAGTCACTGTGTACAATACATTACATTTACTGATCCTGAGTTACATCCTATATTATACTCCAGAGCTGCACTCACTATTCTGCTGGTGGAGTCACTGTGTACAATACATTACTATTTACTGATCCTGAGTTACATCCTGTATTATACTCCAGAGCTGCACTCACTATTCTGCTGGTGGAGTCACTGTGTACATACATTACATTACTGATCCTGAGTTACATCCTGTATTATACTCCAGAGCTGCACTCACTATTCTGCTGGTGCAGTCACTGTGTACATACATTACATTACTGATCCTGTACTGATCCTGAGTTACATCCTGTATTATACTCCAGAGCTGCATCACTATTCTGCTGGTGCAATCACTGTGTACATACATTACATTACTGATCCTGTACTGATTTCCCGATTACATCCTGTATTATACTCCAGAGCTGCACTCACTATTCTGCTGGTGGAGTCACTGTGTACATACATTACATTACTGATCCTGAGTTACATCCTGTATTATACTCCAGAGCTGCACTCACTATTCTGCTGGTGCAGTCACTGTGTACATACATTACATTACTGATCCTGTATGATCTGAGTTACATCCTGTATTATACTCCAGAGCTGCAGTCACTATTCTGCTGGTGCAGTCACTGTGTACATACATTACATTACTGATCCTGAGTTAATTCTGTATTATACTCCAGAGCTGCACTCACTATTCTGCTGGTGAGTCACTGTGTACATACATTACATTACTGATCCTGAGTTACATCCTATATTATACTCCAGAGCTGCACTCACTATTCTGCTGGTGGAGTCACTGTGTACATACATTACATTACTGATCCTGAGTTACATCCTGTATTATACTCCAGAGCTGCACTCACTATTCTGCTGGTGGAGTCACTGTGTACATACATTACATTACTGATCCTGAGTTACATCCTGTATTATACTCCAGAGCTGCACTCACTATTCTGCTGGTGCAGTCACTGTGTACATACATTACATTACTGATCCTGTACTGATCCTGAGTTACATCCTGTATTATACTCCAGAGCTGCACTCACTATTCTGCTGGTGCAATCACTGTGTACATACATTACATTACTGATCCTGTACTGACCTGAGTTACATCCTGTATTATACTCCAGAGCTGCACTCACTATTCTGCTGGTGAATCACTGTGTACATACATTACATTACTGATCCTGTATGATCCTGATTACATCCTGTATTATACTCCAGAGCTGCACTCACTATTCTGCTGGTGGAGTCACTGTGTACATACATTACATTACTGATCCTGAGTTACATCCTGTATTATACTCCAGAGCTGCACTCACTATTCTGCTGGTGCAGTCACTGTGTACATACATTACATTACTGATCCTGAGTTACATCTTGTATTATACTCCAGAGCTGCATCACTATTCTGCTGGTGCAGTCACTGTGTACATACTTTACATTACTGATCTGTACTGATCCTGAGTTACATCCTGTATTATACTCCAGAGCTGCAGTCACTATTCTGCTGGTGCAGTCACTGTGTACATACATTACATTACTGATCCTGAGTTACATTCTGTATTATACTCCAGAGCTGCACTCACTATTCTGCTGGTGGAGTCACTGTGTACATACATTACATTACTGATCCTGAGTTACATCCTATATTATACTCCAGAGCTGCACTCACTATTCTGCTGGTGGAGTCACTGTGTACATACATTACATTACTGATCCTGTACTGATTCTGAGTTACATCCTGTATTATACCCCAGAGCTGCACTCACTATTCTGCTGGTGCAGTCACTGTGTACATACATTACATATTTCTGATCCTGAGTTAGATCCTGTATTATACTCCAGAGCTGCACTCACTATTCTGCTGGTGCAGTCACTGTGTACATACATTACATTACTGATCCTGAGTTACATCCTATATTATACTCCAGAGCTGCACTCACTATTCTGCTGGTGGAGTCACTGTGTACATACATTACATTACTGATCCTGAGTTACATCCTGTATTATACTCCAGAGCTGCACTCACTATTCTGCTGGTGAGTCACTGTGTACATACATTACATTACTGATCCTGAGTTACATCCTGTATTATACTCCAGAGCTGCACTCACTATTCTGCTGGTGCAGTCACTGTGTACATACATTACATTACTGATCCTGTACTGATCCTGAGTTACATCCTGTATTATACTCCAGAGCTGCACTCACTATTCTGCTGGTGCAATCACTGTGTACATACATTACATTACGGATCCTGTACTGATCCTGAGTTACATCCTGTATTATACTCCAGAGCTGCACTCACTATTCTGCTGGTGGAGTCACTGTGTACATACATTACATTACTGATCCTGAGTTACATCCTGTATTATACTCCAGAGCTGCACTCACTATTCTGCTGGTGCAGTCACTGTGTACATACATTACATTACTGATCCTGTACTGATCCTGAGTTACATCCTGTATTATACTCCAGAGCTGCAGTCACTATTCTGCTGGTGCAGTCACTGTGTACATACATTACATTACTGATCCTAAGTTACATTCTGTATTATACTCCAGAGCTGCACTCACTATTCTGCTGGTGGAGTCAATGTGTACATACATTACATTACTGATCCTGAGTTACATCCTATATTATACTCCAGAGCTGCACTCACTATTCTGCTGGTGGAGTCACTGTGTACATACATTACATTACTGATCTGACTGATTCTGAGTTACATCCTGTATTATACCCCAGAGCTGCACTCACTATTCTGCTGGTGCAGTCACTGTGTACATACATTACATTACTGATCCTGAGTTAGATCCTGTATTATACTCCAGAGCTGCACTCACTATTCTGCTGTGCAGTCACTGTGTACATACATTACATTACTGATCCTGAGTTACATCCTATATTATACTCCAGAGCTGCACTCACTATTCTGCTGGTGAGTCACTGTGTACATACATTACATTACTGATCCTGAGTTACATCCTGTATTATACTCCAGAGCTGCACTCACTATTCTGCTGGTGGAGTCACTGTGTACATACATTACATTACTGATCCTGAGTTACATCCTGTATTATACTCCAGAGCTGCACTCACTATTCTGCTGGTGCAGTCACTGTGTACATACATTACATTACTGATCCTGTACTGATCCTGAGTTACATCCTGTATTATACTCCAGAGCTGCACTCACTATTCTGCTGGTGCAGTCACTGTGTACTACATACATTACGATCCTTACTGATCCTGAGTTACATCCTGTATTATACTCCAGAGCTGCACTCACTATTCTGCTGGTGAGTCACTGTGTACATACATTCATTACTGATCCTGAGTTACATCCTGTATTATACTCCAGAGCTGCACTCACTATTCTGCTGGTGCAGTTACTGTGTACATACATTACTGATCTGTACTGATCCTGAGTTACATCCTGTATTATACTCCAGAGCTGCACTCACTATTCTGCTGCTGCAGTCACTGTGTACATACATTACATTACTGATCCTGTAGTTAACATCCTGTATTATACTCCAGAGTGCACTCACTATTCTGCTGGTGCAGTCACTGTGTACATACATTACATTACTGATCCTGAGTTACATCCTGTATTATACCCCAGAGCTGCACTCACTATTCTGCTGGTGCAGTCACTGTGTGCATACATTCATTACTGATCCTGAGTTACATCCTGTATTATACTCCAGAGTTGCACTCACTATTCTGCTGGTGCAGTCACTGTGTACATACATTACATTACTGATCCTGAGTTACATCCTGTATTATACTCCAGAGTTGCACTCACTATTCTGCTGGTGCAGTCACTGTGTGCATACATTTCATTACTGATCCTGAGTTACATCCTGTATTATACTCCAGAGCTGCACTCACTATTCTGCTGGTGCAGTCACTGTGTACATACATTACATTACTGATCCTGAGTTACATCCTGTATTATACTCCAGAGCTGCACTCACTATTCTGCTGGTGCAGTCACTGTGTACATACATTACATTACTGATCCTGTACTGATCCTGAGTTACATCCTGTATTATACTCCAGAGCTGCACTCACTATTCTGCTGGTGCAGTCACTGTGTACATACATTACATTACTGATCCTGAGTTACATCCTGTATTATACTCCAGAGCTGCACTCACTATTCTGCTGGTGCAGTCACTGTGTACATACATTACATTACTGATCCTGTACTGATCCTGAGTTACATATTGTACTATACTCCAGAGCTGCACTCACTATTCTGCTGTCGGAGTTACTGTGTTTATCTTGTACTGCTTCTGAATTACAGCTTGCATTATTCTCCAGAGCTGTACTAATTATTAGTTTGCTAATTATTATTGAAAGTTGTCAAAAAACATGTTGTACCTGAGCACCTAAAATGCATTACATGTCTATACAGAACTTTGTTTAAAGACAACCCTCTCTATAAGCTCAGTGCTGACAGTGAACAACAGATAGAGTTGTACGATTTCAGCTCTGAAGCATGAAGGCTTATTAATGAGCTCTAGAGTAAAAATACTCGCCCAGAATTAGCACAAAATAATTAATATAATGTACTTAAAAAAAGGAAATAACTTTCTATATAGATTAATTCTAGAATCCCATCACTGTTCATACGACCCTCGGCCATTTGGTCGTCTTCTCAGAAGTAAATAAATATGCTACGGTCTTCTATAAAGAATCTAACAAAGGGATTAATGGAGATAATCGTCAACAGGGTTATTAAGACTGATTTTTTCTTCCCTATGACTTTTTGATTTCCCCAGCGCCTACAGAACGGTTAAGAGGCTTTTTTTTCTAATCTGGTATACCAGTTTGTGAAATCACAATCATGAACAGCGATATTGATTGTTTCTTAGAAACCATCGCAGCTGTTCAGATAAATTACCTTTGATATGTGACTTACTGTATGATATAATTACCACAACATCAAAGATTTTCTATAAATTATTAAGCGGCTGATACGCTTCATCATTTGGGCACGGCGTCGTATGGAGATGAGGAGCATCGAGCAGACGAGACCCTGGACTCCTGGCTCTATGGGCGCCCATCACACATGGGATCGATAAAGCACGGTGATCGCCATGCCGGTCAGATGTCTAAAAATACCAAAATTCTGCAATCGATCACAAAAAAAGCCTGTGCGGCACAATATCCTACCGCAGCGAGAGCGGTCGGCAATTTAGTACTTAAAGCCAGGTAATCACCGCGCGGTAATAATGGCCATAAGAGCCGGTGTGGAAAGAAATAGCACAGTCACAAGGTTTACTTTTGTGTGGTAATGTGCCTATTTCATGTCGAGGAGGCAGACAAAAGTTTACTCTATCGGATCAATATACCCCAAGCCTGGCCGTAGTTTAAGAGTTTAGACATCGTAGTATGGAATCATAGTTACCTATGATTGTTATTATAGAATGGAGTCAGACCTGCTATGGGGTCTTTGGTGAGAGGAAGCCCGGCCATGGTTGTGGGATCATTGTGGTTTCTTCTGATGAACAAGTATGTTTACCTCGAAACGCGTTGACTAATAATCCACGTTGCAACTGTTCCGGTCTCCTGCTCATCTCCGAAGCACTGGCAACTCATATTATTACCCACCGATTTCCAGCCTGCCAACTTTCAGCCATAGTTGTTCATGTACCCATTGACGTTTTGGGGGCAACAATCAAGTCTTCCATCTGCATTGTCACCAAGATACATAAAGAGGAGTGAAGGAGAGGAGGAACCTGCCCCATCTCCTCCCGGAATCATATTCTTTCTCATCGGGGTGACATTGGAACCAGAACCTCTGTCCAGCCACTGACTTTGTTGGCTGGGACCTATAGTGCCTTCTAGTCTGACATTACGAGTGTTTATGTTGTCAGATGTAGTCATCCACGTTTCCTACTTTGGCAACTTGGACAGCACCACATCTTACTAAACCTCCAAGCTCCTGATGGAAGCTGCCAGATGTAGTTCTGCGTCTCAGGTTCACACACCCTAATATTCATCGCCTGGATTTTCCTGTTTTTGACCTCAGTTCGTTTACTGACTATTTTTTCCCGGATGTTTTCGTAACTTGTCTTCTCTACTGATTTTGATCTGACTACCTGACAATTCCTGCCAGCCTGCATCACCGGTCAGCAGCAAACCCAGAGGCCCCAGCCCAAGAGGTCACTGTCTAAGTTCCTATCTCTGTACAGGGGTTAAAGAGTAAAGGTAAGGGCAAACTCTGCAATCTGGTAAACTGAGTGGGTAGCACTAAGTCTGTTTGTAGTAGCAATTTGCTTGGTGACTACGAACAGTGTCCACTCTTGTAGTACCAAAACTTTCCTCTACAAGTGTCAATGCTCTTATGAATTGATATGACAAACATGTAAAAAACAACACAGGAGAGGCATATTAATCAATTTTAGGATTTTCTTTTTTTTTATTTTAATTTTTTAATTTACTGTTTTTTTTCCCTCAGGGTATTTTCTATTTTGTTACCCTTTTTTATTATTGTTAACTTCATGCCATTTCTTAACTTTTTACTTATTACTTTACTGCTAAATGGAAGCAAAATATATACTAAATGTTAGGATCAGACCAGAATCCTGATTTGTTTACGATCTGTAACCATGTAGATACACAAATCCTAATAGGAACTGGTGTATTGGATAAATATTAGGAGATTAGGGTATTTTTAAAACTAGTTGCAACATTTATTTTTTTATAGGATCAGAAAAATGATTGTAGAAAAGCTGGAAAAATATTTATATCCTTATTACAATCATATATATCGATGTACCAAAAGAAAATCATGTAAAAATTAAAAATGCAAAATTAAGTACTCCAATCCAATACTATTATTGATCTTATTCTTATAGAATTGACAAAAGATGATCCTTAAGGACTTCTAGACAATCGGGCGTCTAAAAAGCTATTGTTCTGTTCTTGGTGACTATGCATCATCGACACTACAATGAGAATGTGCCATCCTCCTATCTGTGAACCAATGTTGCCCTGTATTTTTAATGATGTGTAACAGTGGACACATCAAATGTCCCAATTTCAAGATCTATGAATTATGGGTCTTTTGCTTCTAAACGTTACATTTCTCAATCTGCAAGTAATTTCAGTCTGAAGATCTATGGATTATTGGTCTTTTGCTTCTAAACGTTACATTTCTCAATCAGCAAGTAGTTTCAATCGGAAGATCTATGGATTATTGGTCTTTTGCTTTTAAACATTACATTTCTCAATCTGCAAGTAATTTTAATCTAAAGATCTATGGATTATTGGTCTTTTGCTTTTACATGTTACATTTCTGACTCTGCAAGTAATTTTAATCTGAAGTGTATGGATTATTGTTCTTTTGCTTTTAAACGTTACATTTCTCAATCTGCAAGTAGTTTCAATCTGAAGATCTATGGATTATTGGTCTTTGGCTTTTAACCCTCAACTGGTGAGGTGGGGTTTGCCACACCCCAGGAAAAATTTTTTACGGCTGCCATTCATTGAAAAATGCTGGATTGAATCATCAAAGTATTACATTTTCCGATACTTGTGGGTGTCAAAAATTTGTTATACTCATGTGTAATCAATCGCCAATAAGAAAACGATTAAAACAAGCGTGATCTTTGCATTTTCTGTAAAAATAAGAGATCTCTAAACACTGGGGTATAGGAAACCCCACATCACCAGTTGCGTGACAAAAACCCCACCTCACCAGTTGAGGGTTAAATGTTACATTTCTCAATCTGCGAGTGTTTCAATAAGAAGATCTATGGATTATTGGTCTTTTGCTTTTAAACATTACTGTACATTTCTTAATCTGCAAGTAATTTTAATCTGAAAATATCTGGATTATTGGTCTTTTGCTTTTAAACGTTACATTTCTCAATCTGCAAGTAATTTCAATCTGAAGATCTATGGATTACTGATCTTTTGCTTCTTAACGTTACATTTCTCAATCTGCAAGTAATTTGACTCTGAAGGTATACAAATTATTCATCTTTCGCTTTTAAACATTACATTTCTCAATCTGCAAGTAATTTCAATCTGAAGATCTATGGATTACTGATCTTTTGTTTTTAAATGTTACATTTCTCAATCTGCAAGTAATTTAGATATTTTGGCTCTCCTTTCTGGCAACTCCTTCGCATTATTTAAAGACGGCTAATTATTTTTCTGCTTAGACCAAATTTTGTTTTCATTTTTGGGAGCGATGTTTGGACAGTATATTTACAGTATTTTTTATATATATTTTTAAAATAGCTACAATAGGAATAAAGTATAATTTACTTAAAAATTTTAAAAAAAGTAAAAAAATAGAAAGGGACATCTATAAAAAAAAATATACAGTATTCATAGATTCAAAAAAAAAAGTTCCCGTGGGTCTGAAGGTAATTTAGTTGATGGGTTAATAACGCCGACAGCCAGTGGCCTTGCTCTAGAAGGTGACAAAAGAAGAAGGTTTTATATTGTTCTTTTGTAAACTCATGTAAAGGAGGATGTAGACCTCTGACCCGGAGAATCTTTTTTCCTTTTCTCGCTCTTTCATTTTCTTCCATCTTTTGCTGTTTTTATGGTGATGAACTATGTCTGATAATGCTGCTGCCTGTTACTAGGCAGAGATAGGGGGGTCATAAATTAAACTCTTCTACTCACACAGGAGCCATAAAACAGTATCCTACTGTTATAATTTATCAGAAGACAAGCACTGGTTTCCTTAAATAAGCCACGGTGACATTATTATGAGTTTGGAGAGACAGCTTCAAATTCTCCCCATCAGTGTTACATGCAGCGGGGCCCAGGGTTCATCCGTCACCAGACTTTTTGAGGAAGAAAGAAGTTAACTCTAGCCATTTATCGCCGTGTCCTACATTCCCTGACAATAGATCTTCCGGTGGTAAAGTCTTATGATCGTTTGTCATTTTTAATGCAAAATAATGACAATGTGGATCCATTCATCGCAAGCCCAAAAGAGGAACGTTTGGTGGGCGAAATCGGATTTAGAAACTTCCATACATAGTAAAGTAGCGCCATCGCTGAGCAGAGATCTTGATATCCCGGTAGTCTACGAAAGAAGGAATTCCTTTGTTTTTTTGTCTAACATATAGACCTGTGGTTATACTACATTTTATGGACACCTTCAGGGCATTTTTTCTTTACGAAATGCATGTAGTTTTGTCCTCATAAATTTTTTGCAATTTTGTTTCATGAAAAATTTATTTCTAAAAGCCTTTGTGTATTGATGTACATAGCTGGCTGCAGAATGAGTCAACAGAGAATCTATCAGGGAGCTTAGTTTGTAACCCTTAAATTTCTTCTTCCTACGAATGCTGTATTCATATAAATCAGTTTAGATAATGAGCTCACTTATTTCTCAGTTAACTCATTATGCAGCCAACCATGTACAGTGATGCACGCAGGCTGTAGAAAGCAAACAGTGCAAAATTTATAATGAAGTCTATTGGAAAAATTGAGATGTAGGCAAAAATACATGTATTTAAGTATAAAAAATAGTATGATGTCATGATGACATAATGTGATGTGCCCATGAATAGATTTAAAAGGAATCTGTCAGCAGGTTTTGCTGCATCATCTAAGAGCAGCATAGTAGAGAGAAAGAGACCCCAATTCCAGAGATGCATCACTTAGATTACTGAGTGCAGCAGTCGTGACGCAATCACTGTTTTAGATGTGACATGTAGCAGAGCTCAGAAAGCTAACCCCGCCCACACCACAGCTTTCTATGTACATCGTCTATTAACAGTGAGCTGCTAATCAGTGTTGGGGGCGGAGTTGGTCTAGCAGGCAGGCAAGACCTAGCCTGGGCAGTGATAATTTCCTGGTGATAAAACACTCATTGTATGAAAATAACAGCACACAGCCTAATGAGTGATACATTACTGGAATCAGTGTCTCAGCCCCTATCTCCTGGTGTCCTCAGATTACAAAGCAAAATCCTGCTGGCAGATTACCTTTAATGCAATTAGGCTATGGTTCCACGGTCCGGAACCATAGCGCTTTTGACGGAGCGGAAATTCCGCTCCGTCTAAGCCCCGCCCCCTTTCTGACGCGCGCTCTTTCCGGAGGTGTTCAGGACACCTCCGGAACACCTCCGGAAAGAGCGCAGGGCTGCATAGCCCTGTGTTAATTATGTTGCGGCGACGCACCGTCGCCGCAATACGCGAGGACATGCTGCGGTCTAAAAAGACGCGCCGCATGTCCTTTACGCAGGTTTGCCACCTGCGTATTGTTACGCATAGTGGAGACGGATTTCTTGAAATCCCTCCACTATGCTGTAACATCTGGACGCTGCGTGTTTGGCGCTGCGCCAGCGCACGCGCCAAAACAAGCGTTTCCTGACCGTGGAAACTCACCCTTAGATCATGCCAATTTGGGAGGAACATCACTATGGATATCAGGTCACTCCATAGATTGTAGGGAAATGTTACAGGATTAGCGTCATACATGTGTTCTGGAATACTTTGATAAAAATTAAAGGTCTCCCTTTCTGTGTGGGCTCTGCACCTTTGTTAGCGCTTATTGTTTCTACTTCTCTGAAAACAAGTTTTCTCTTATTCAGCACTTTGCTAAATTTTGGCAAATTTCCTTTCCTTAAAGTCTCACCCATATTCCCTGATGTCCCGGGTTGGCTCTCTTTCAGATGTCTGCTAATTAACATCTTCATGGTGTACAATCTGGAATGTGTCCGCTGAACTTTGATGTATGGGTGCGACCATCAGTTGCTAATGAGTTAGGACCTGCTAATTTAAAGGGAAAAAAGAGTTGACCTCGTTGGAGCCATCGCTATTCCAGGACAATGGAGTTTCCAACCCTGTCATTTTTCATCTTAAAAAAAAAATAATTTCCCCTTATCAGTCAATAAAATCAATGATTACAATAGTTTTCTTCGCTAGCCCTCCGATCCTCATTTTTTTTAATTTTAATGCTCAAAATAAAGAGGCCTTTTCAGTCCTTTTAGAATCTCTACTTTTGGAAATTTTTCTATTTTTATGAAATATCCATCCTTCAGCATTTTTCCTATTTTTATATGTCCTTACTGTTCTTCCGTTACTTCTCTTGTTTATTTATGATTTATTTATTATTTATAAATATTTATTAATTGACAAATGGGTGTTACCAATTGAGGGCGTTTCCCTCCCCTGTTTGACACAAACCAATCTGCTACCAGTGTATGGGAACATCCCTTTGATTACATGAATATTGTTGTTGTTTTTTTGTCAATTTATTCATAGAAAATACAGAAGAAATGATAGACGAACGGAACCACACTTATTTTTAGGCGAAAAAAAAAAATGCTGATTAAAATCATACTCTTTTTGCATGGACCAGACCTTAATTTTTCTAATAGAAACCTCCTACTCTCCTTCTTTCCTTCACACAGTTATTGAAAAGTAGCGTGCATTTATAGAAGTGAATGGAAAAAAAAACTGCATCCACAGCCACTTCTTCATTTCTGACAGTGTAAGATAAG
>JARQOD010000001.1:960881410-960936228 GCA_033576555.1 Oophaga sylvatica
GGAAGAAAGAAGTTAACTCTAGCCATTTATCGCCGTGTCCTACATTCCCTGACAATAGATCTTCCGGTGGTAAAGTCTTATGATCGTTTGTCATTTTTAATGCAAAATAATGACAATGTGGATCCATTCATCGCAAGCCCAAAAGAGGAACGTTTGGTGGGCGAAATCGGATTTAGAAACTTCCATACATAGTAAAGTAGCGCCATCGCTGAGCAGAGATCTTGATATCCCGGTAGTCTACGAAAGAAGGAATTCCTTTGTTTTTTTGTCTAACATATAGACCTGTGGTTATACTACATTTTATGGACACCTTCAGGGCATTTTTCTTTACGAAATGCATGTAGTTTTGTCCTCATAAATTTTTTGCAATTTTGTTTCATGAAAAATTTATTTCTAAAAGCCTTTGTGTATTGATGTACAAGCTGGCTGCAGAATGAGTCAACAGAGAATCTATCAGGGAGCTTAGTTTGTAACCCTTAAATTTCTTCTTCCTACGAATGCTGTATTCATATAAATCAGTTTAGATAATGAGCTCACTTATTTCTCAGTTAACTCATTATGCAGCCAACCATGTACAGTGATGCACGCAGGCTGTAGAAAGCAAACAGTGCAAAATTTATAATGAAGTCTATTGGAAAAATTGAGATGTAGGCAAAAATACATGTATTTAAGTATAAAAAATAGTATGATGTCATGATGACATAATGTGATGTGCCCATGAATAGATTTAAAAGGAATCTGTCAGCAGGTTTTGCTGCATCATCTAAGAGCAGCATAGTAGAGAGAAAGAGACCCCAATTCCAGAGATGCATCACTTAGATTACTGAGTGCAGCAGTCGTGACGCAATCACTGTTTTAGATGTGACATGTAGCAGAGCTCAGAAAGCTAACCCCGCCCACACCACAGCTTTCTATGTACATCGTCTATTAACAGTGAGCTGCTAATCAGTGTTGGGGGCGGAGTTGGTCTAGCAGGCAGGCAAGACCTAGCCTGGGCAGTGATAATTTCCTGGTGATAAAACACTCATTGTATTGAAATAACATAGAACAGCGCACGCCTAAATGAGTGATTACATTAACGGAATCGTGTCCTCAGCACCCTTACTCCTGGGTGTCCTCAGTATTACAAAGGCAAAAACGCTGGCCAGTTACCTTTAATGCAATTTTGATCATGCCAATTATGGGGAGGGAAACATCACTATCGATATCAGGTCACTCTCATAGATTGTAGGGAAATGTTACAGGATTAGCGTCATACATGTGTTCTGGAATACTTTGATAAAAATTAAAGGTCTCCCTTTCTGTGTGGGCTCTGCACCTTTGTTAGCGCTTATTGTTTCTACTTCTCTGAAAACAAGTTTTCTCTTATTCAGCACTTTGCTAAATTTTGGCAAATTTCCTTTCCTTAAAGTCTCACCCATATTCCCTGATGTCCCGGGTTGGCTCTCTTTCAGATGTCTGCTAATTAACATCTTCATGGTGTACAATCTGGAATGTGTCCGCTGAACTTTGATGTATGGGTGCGACCATCAGTTGCTAATGAGTTAGGACCTGCTAATTTAAAGGGAAAAAAAGAGTTGACCTCGTTGGAGCCATCGCTATTCCAGGACAATGGAGTTTCCAACCCTGTCATTTTTCATCTTAAAAAAAAAATAATTTCCCCTTATCAGTCAATAAAATCAATGATTACAATAGTTTTCTTCGCTAGCCCTCCGATCCTCATTTTTTTTAATTTTAATGCTCAAAATAAAGAGGCCTTTTCAGTCCTTTTAGAATCTCTACTTTTGGAAATTTTTCTATTTTTATGAAATATCCATCCTTCAGCATTTTTTCCTATTTTTATATGTCCTTACTGTTCTTCCGTTACTTCTCTTGTTTATTTATGATTTATTTATTATTTATAAATATTTATTAATTGACAAATGGGTGTTACCAATTGAGGGCGTTTCCCTCCCCTGTTTGACACAAACCAATCTGCTACCAGTGTATGGGAACATCCCTTTGATTACATGAATATTGTTGTTGTTTTTTTGTCAATTTATTCATAGAAAATACAGAAGAAATGATAGACGAACGGAACCACACTTATTTTTAGGCGAAAAAAAAAAAATGCTGATTAAAATCATACTCTTTTTGCATGGACCAGACCTTAATTTTTCTAATAGAAACCTCCTACTCTCCTTCTTTCCTTCACACAGTTATTGAAAAGTAGCGTGCATTTATAGAAGTGAATGGAAAAAAAACTGCATCCACAGCCACTTCTTCATTTCTGACAGTGTAAGATAAGGCTCCGTTGTGGAGAAATTTATGGGTTCCCCAAAACTGTAAAAAAAAACTATCATAACTTTCAAAAATAAAAAAAATCCTATTTTGTTGAATGACAAAATTATAGCTACCTGAAGTCACCACTAGAGGGAGCTCACTTGAGTTTAATGGGAGCTGAATAAATCTGTTTGTTGTGAGCTCCCCTAGTGGTGGCTGTTGGCAGGCCACATTTTATCACGTTACTCTATAAATGTATAATACAAAGAAGGAGCACTTTATAAGAAAAACTGAGCTCTGACTCCCTAAAAATGATATGGTTTATTTGAAAAAGAGTGAAGCCATCTTTTCAAGCAACTGATAAGGCATTATGAAAAGAACATGCAATCTTTAAGTAAACCCATAGCCGCAGTAGTGTCGTTTTAACCACCGAGCCATCATGTCTCCCAAGGAATTTATCTGAATAGAAAATGTATCAGTTTGTCTTTCTGATTTCCTACAACCTTAACCCCAGCACATCCCATGGGGAACATTGTAATTCAATGCAAGTGATAGAAATGAAGTCCTGGCTGGGAGCGCTGGTGACGTCACGCCGGCTGTCTGCCTCTTGTTCTACATTCTCCGCCAGGCAGACAGACAGGGACAAGCCGCGATCACTAACAGAACTCAAAATAACCCTTATGTGATTTATGTTTCGGGAGCGAGATAATCTTCATTAAGTAAGACCCACGGCCATTTTTCATTTTACTTTTCGCTACCTGGCATCAGAACCTTTATGGGGGGCACATGAGCAAATGAATATCTCTATAATATAATAAAACACTTTAAAGGGAATCCGTCAGCCCATATTTACTATGTAATCTGAGAGCAGCATGATGTAGTGGAGGAGACCCTGATTACAGTGATGTGTCACTTACTGGACTGCATTTTGCTGTTTCAATACAATCAGTGTTTTATCAGCAGGAGATTATCATTACAGGACTAGGTGTCCCGTGCCTCCTAGTCCAGCCATGCCCCCATTATTTTCCGGCAATAAAAATGTACACAGAAAGCAGCCAATCAGTAGTGTGGGCGGGGTTTATACAGGGCTCAGCATTCAGAGCAGTGCTAGATCACCAGCAGAGAAAACTGTGACGCTATCATAATCGCTGCATCAAAGAAACTAAGTGATACATTGCAGAAGTCAGGGTCTATGTTCCTACTTCATTCTGCTCTCATATTACATAGGGAAAAGGTTTCTTTTAAAGAAAGAAGTATTTTTTATTGATACTGAGGCCCATAACACACATCTGTCACATG
The DNA here is from genome assembly GCA_033576555.1 of Oophaga sylvatica. Lineage (NCBI taxonomy): Eukaryota > Metazoa > Chordata > Amphibia > Anura > Dendrobatidae > Oophaga > Oophaga sylvatica. Next base: position 960,884,972 of record JARQOD010000001.1, read on the forward strand.
ATGCCACAGCCCTATAACCAGGTGTATAATGGAGATGCTCCACCCTAAAAGCCTAGGGTTAGACTTCATGGACTCCCGGGACTCAGGGGCTCCATGTGACGTGCTGGCATCATGCATGGAAGAATAACATGTGCGCGAGCCCCCGGCTCTTGCGGTCTTTATGCACTTTTATGTATGTAATAACAACTAGGCATAGGAAATATATGGAAATCAATACCCAACCGTCTATTATGATCTATTACTATATTTGCTCTCAAGCAAAATTTCACCCATAAAACTGCAGCATCGTCATGATGGAGATTAGGACCCCAATGTGGAGAGCGTGTGATGAACGTCCCACCCAGGAGACAACATCCACTGCAATCCTAGACAGCTGTTGCCGCCATACACTACAAGTATCTGAAGACGGAAATGGCCTGCGGGCGCAAGGAATTGGAAAAGAAGTAAATACTTTTTGATTTAAGAGAAAATTAAAAATGTAATAACTTAGCTCCAGGTGCTTTCAATAAAGCATTTTGCTTCCTCTATGCCTAATGGTTCTCCATACATGGCCTCTATGAGGCCTAGCAGTGCCCTCTGGCTCTCATGGAGTCTTCATTTCATCCAGTCTTCGATAATGCGTTTGAGTAGGGATGCGCTGAGTATGTCTACAATCAAGTACACCAACTTGACACGTTTCATCAACTCGTAAGACGGTATTGATTTCTTCGCAAAATCATGGTCACTGCTTGTACAGGGTTCCTGCCCAGTCATGTGATGCTAACCGTCAAGTATCTCTCCTGAGGTGAGCTTCTTGCTTAAAGTCCCCCAACAGCAGTGGCAAAACGTACAGGGGACTGAGAAATTGAGTTGCCGCAATGAGCATGTGTCGGCCAAGTACCTGCACATGCCCAGAAGAAAACCATATACCTTTCCAGCCAGGGCTGGACTGGCCATCTGGCAATTCTGGCAAATGCCAAAAGGGCCTGTCTGGTCGTGGGCCGCCTTGTCTGCTACGTTGTTAACAGAATCTGTGTTCTCAAGACACCCTACTGTTAAGACTCGAGTTGTGATGAAGCACAAAGTCGCTGGCTCCATCACTTACCCCAGCAGACCACGGGTATCATTAGAAATATTGGTCTTGTAGTATATCTTGCTTTCCGCCATCCAGGGTAACATTAGTAATATATCCCATCTGGTTCTTGGGGACAGGGACAACATGGACCTTTGTGATTTCAAATGCCAGGCCCAGCCCATGCCTGTCTCCAGCTCTGATACATGAGGGCATTGTCGGACTGGAATGCCAAGGGCCCACCAGTAACATCAACTCCAGTGGTTCACTTTTCAGCTACTTGCAAATATGACGTCATCCTCATTTACAAAATTCTATATTTTGGGTTGATTGATAAATGAATAAGATGTCACCTTTGTCTTAACATGGTGAGTATTGTGCCAAGTACTGCTCATATAAGAGGGTGGCGGAGCACTCCTGCACAGCGGCCCACCAGAGGATTCTCCTGTTCTCCTGTGGGCCAGTCCAAGCCTACATGCTGATAATGTAACACTGCAGGGAAGGATTAAAATAATTGAGGATTTGTCTTAAGAACATTTCTGATATTCTGAATACTGGACTTTGTAATTTTTATCATGATGTTGACACTGAAGATGGTGGATGGAGTGAAGGAGCTGCGCACCTAAAGCCACTCGGAGATGCTTCTAATAGGATTTATTGACGGTATTTCCTATCCATTGGTTACACCGCGGTAAGTACAGTATTAGGTAATGTCTCGGGTGAAGACCCTTCATGCGAACATGCAGAAAATCCAAATGCATCACACCATAACAATATCATCGCTTAGAAAATAAACGCCTTATGTATAAAACCTGCAGCATACAGAACCCAAAAAATGGCGTTATGCGATACTCATTTTCCAACGTAAAATCTATTATGTCAAGAACGTCGCACCACAAAGGTATAAATGCCAACTTCTGTAATCATAAACCCACTCAATTCCTACATTTCTCAATATCATTCAATAACATCTCAATACTTTCACATTTTTAGCTTTAGAGTAATCAGTGGTCCAAATATATATCCTTGATCCTGGTGAATTACTGTGATAAAAAAATAGGTCTTAAATCAATAGAAGTCAGGGCAAGGCACCAAACAATAGCGTCAATTAGGAAAATAAGATCTGCCGGGGCTGGGAGGATAAAACAGCCGTGGTGCTCAGCAAATAGAAATAGACAAAGTATAATAATAAGGGAGAAGAACTTCCGGCCCTCACCAGGCTGCATACATGGCGTAGGACTGGGTGACGGTCGTTTTGCGCTTACTTCATTGACCCAGCTGCGAAACGCCTGTTACCCAGTCCTAATAATAAGTTAATATAATAAGATTGAAGAACTTGTGGCACTCACCAAGCTGCATAAAAAAACTATTTCCAAATTAAGCAATATCACGGGAGATATTTGCATGTAGGAATGGGTAACAGCCGTTTCGCATTCACTTAAGCTTCATCTGGCTCAGCCGGGAAATGGCTGTTACCCAGTTGCACACCATGTAACTCTTTTCTGTGTAAATAAACAAAGAATTTTTTATGCAGATTGGTGAGTGTCGTAAGTTCTTCTCTCTTATCATATTAACTTATTATTAAGACTGGGTAAAAGCCATTTCGTGGAAGAATCAGATGAAGCGTAAGTGAACGCGAAACGGCTGTTACCCATTCTTACATCATCTTTAACTCTCTCCCGTGATATGCACTTATTTTGTAAATAAATAAAAACAATTATGCAGCTTGGTGAGTGCCGTAAATTATTCTCTCTTATCATATTAACTTATTATTATTAAGACTGGGTAACAGCCATTTTGTGGAAGAATCAGATGAAGCGTAAGTGAGCGCGAAACGGCTGTTTCCCATTCTTACACCATGTAACTCTCTCCCGTAATGTGAACTTATTTTGTAAATAAATAACATTTTTTTATCCTGCCTGGAGAGAGCCATAAGTTATTCTCTCTTATCATATTACCTTATTATTAGGACTGGGTAACAGTCATTTCATGGCTGAGTCAGATAAAGAATAAGTGAGCGCAGAACAATTGTCACCAAGCCCTATGCCATGTAAATATCTTCCGTTATATGCACTTATTTTGGAAATAAAGTCTTTTATGCAGCTTGGTGGGTCCTTTTCTCTTATTATTAACCCTTCTGCAATTCTTGCACAGTAACGCAGAGTAAATGCTCCCCCCTTCTTTTCTTTATGGTCCAAGCTCAAGCGTCTGGATAGATTTTGTTTAAAGGAAATCCATCCCAAAGTTTTTTGCACCTAATTTGGTGACACTGTGACAGCATAATATAGAGACAGAAACCCTGATTCCAGCATTGCATCACTTATTGGGCTTCTTCCTGTAGTTTTGATACAATTACTGATTTATCAGCAGGAGATTATCAATAGAGGACTAGTAAACTTGCTTCCATGTAGTCCTCCATTTTTATAAGCTCTATAACCCCACTTCCAGGGACATTGATTCCAGTGATGTGTCAATTGCTGGGCTACTGGATTGCTGGCTGTAGTTTTGTCAAAAAATCACTGTTTTATCAACAGGATAATTTTACTCGAGGACTATAAAATTTGCTGCTAGGTAGGCCAACCACTGATTGGCAGCTTTCTGCCTATGCAGAGTGTAAACAGAAAACTGCCAATCAGTGACGTGGGTGGGGTTATACACAGCTTAGCATTCAGAGAACTACTAGATCTGTAGCAGAGAAAATAGGGATTTATCAAAATTGCAGCAAGTAGCCCAGTAAGTGATACGCCGCTGGAATCAGGGTCTCTGCTCCTGCATCATGCTGCTGTCGGATAGCAAAAATCTAGTGACAGATTCCCTTTAAAAGTGTTTTAAATATTGATTTTGTTGCAAATTGACTCATAATGAAATGAGCTTTAAATATTTAACCATGTGCTTTAGCTAATCCTATCAGAAGAGGGTATAAGCTGCGGGAGGGTGAGTGCGTCGGAGCACTCTGCTGACAAGGAAATTTTCTCTTTTTTTTCCCTCTTTTGTGTACAGTTTCCAAGCAGCGGAGGCAGGTGAGGTAAGCCTATTTTCCTGTAATGGTTTTATTTATAACCATCGGCTCTTACGTTGCGCGCTCTTCAAAACCACCTTGTGTGAATAATTGTGATCGCTTCTACATCAAACCTTTCCCTTAATGTTCCACCTTCTAGACAAGATGTGAATCCCGAGAAATGAAACTGGGTCTGCCACGCTGATTTGAAATAGAATTTATTATTATTACTAATGTTATTTTTTTTTCTCCGAGGATCTCCTGAATTCCTACAGGTGCACGCAATTAAATACTATTCATCTAAGTAACTCCGACATCCGAAAATTTCAAAGAAGACGTGTCTGGGGGATGGGATGGAATTTTTATTTTTTTTTATGCTTGGCAATCTTGTGTGATTTACGGCTTTGCTGAATTAAATCATTATACTAAATTATGACAGGGAGAATGAGTAGGCGAGGAGGGCGGTGGGCACCCAGCTAGATAATTTATTAATTTATTATTAATATTGGCATATCAGATATAGCAGAGCTGAGTTTATTGTATCAGATGGCGCTAAGCTTAGCTTTTGGCACAAATAATCATCACGTTATATAATTTTACATTCGGCCAGACTATCGTGTTATCTCTAATCAGGAAATAATTGGATCAGAGATGTTGCAGTTCAAGTAAATAGCTGCCGATCCGAAATTTGTTCGCAAGTCAGCAATTTCTATTGATTGGGGAGTAAGCCAGCGCCAGACTTCTCTGGCAGCAGCTTGTCTTTCCTGAAAACAAAAGAATTAGGCAGTGAAATTCAACATGCCCAATCATTTTATCAATTGACATCATCTATTGGGGAAGATCAGTGATCAACAGGTTTGGACATTAGACACTATGCAGTCAATCAGCTGAAAACTATTTTTCAGGGCTCGCCTATGAACACCTTTGTTTCTCCCAGGCTTCTCTGGCAAGTGATTGGACAGTTTGAAAATCCACATGAAAGTTTCCTCATGGGCTGTGACTACAGTTTCCTCATGGGCTGTGACTTCAGTTTCCTCATGGGCTGTAACTATAGTTTCATCATGGGCTGTACTATAGTTTCCTCATGGGCTATGACAACAGTTTCCTCATGGACTGTGACTACAGTTTCCTCATGGACTGTGACTACAGTTTCCTTATGAGCTGTAACTACAGTTTCTCATGGGCTGTGACTACAGTTTCCTCATGGGTTTGACTTCAGTTTCCTCATGGCTGCGACTACAGTTTATTCATGGCTGTGACTACAGTTTCCTCATGGGTTGTGACTACAGTTTCCTCAAGGTCTGGAACTACAGTTTCCTCATGGGCAGTGACTACAGTTTCCTCAAGGGTTGTAACTACAGTTTCCTCATGGGCTGTGACTACAGTTTCCTCATGGGCAGTGACTAGTTTCCTCATGGACTGTAATTACAGTTTCCTCATGGGTTGTGACAACAGTTTCCTCATGGGCTGTGACAACAGTTTCCTCATGGGCTGTGACTACAGTTTCCTCATGGGTTATGACTACAGTTTCCTCATGGGCTGTGACAACAGTTTCCTCATGGGCTGTGACTACAGTTTACTCATGGGCTGTGACTACAGTTTCCTCATGGGCTGTCACTGCAGTTTCCTCATGGACTGTGACTAGTTTCCTCATGGGCTGTGACTACAGTTTCCTCATGGGCTGTGGCAACAGTTTCCTCATGGCTGTGACTACAGTTTCCTCAAGGGCTGTGACAACAGTTTCCTCATGGGCTGTGACTACAGTTTCCTCATGGGTTGTGACTACAGTTTCCTCATGGATTGCTACTACAGTTTCCTCATGGGCTGTGACAACAGTTTCCTCATGGGCTGTGACTACAGTTGCCTCATGGGCTGTGACTACAGTTTCCTCATGGGTTGTGACTACAGTTTCCTCATGGGCTGTAACTACAGTTTCCTCATGGGTTGTAACTACAGTTTCCTCATGGGCTGTGACTACAGTTTCCTCATGGGCAGTGACTAGTTTCCTCATGGACTGTAATTACAGTTTCCTCATGGGTTGTGACAACAGTTTCCTCATGGGCTGTGACAACAGTTTCCTCATGGGCTGTGACTACAGTTTCCTCATGGGTTGTGACTACAGTTTCCTCATGGGCTGTGACAACAGTTTCCTCATGGGCTGTGACAACAGTTTCCTCATGGGCTGTGACTACAGTTTCCTCATGGGCTGTGACTACAGTTTCCTCATGGGCTGTCACTGCAGTTTCCTCATGGACTGTGACTAGTTTCCTCATGGGCTGTGACTACAGTTTCCTCATGGGCTGTGGCAACAGTTTCCTCATGGGCTGTGACTACAGTTTCCTCAAGGGCTGTGACAACAGTTTCCTCATGGGCTGTGACTACAGTTTCCTCATGGGTTGTGACTACAGTTTCCTCATGGATTGCTACTACAGTTTCCTCATGGGCTGTGACAACAGTTTCCTCATGGGCTGTGACTACAGTTTCCTCATGGGCTGTGACTACAGTTTCCTCATGGGTTGTGACTACAGTTTCCTCATGGGCTGCTACTACAGTTTCCTCATGGGCTGTGACAACAGTTTCCTCATGGGCTGTGACTACAGCTTCCTCATGGGCTGTGACTACAGTTTCCTCATGGGCTGTGACTACAATTTCCTCATGGGCTGTAACTACAGTTACCTCATGGGCTGTAACTACAGTTTCCTCATGGGCTGTAACTAGTTTCCTCATGGGCAGTGACTACAGTTTCCTCATGGGCTGTGACTACAGTTTCCTCATGGGCTGTAACTACAGTTTCCTCATGGGCTGTAACTACAGTTTCCTCATGGGCTGTAACTACAGTTTCCTCATGGGCTGTGACTACAGTTACCTCATGGGCTGTGACTACAGTTTCCTCATGGGCAGTAACTACAGTTTCCTCATGGGCTGTGACTTGACCTTCAGCTCAGAGGATTCATTGAAAGGGAACCTGTTAGAAGGTTTTTCCAATGAAACATAAAGTCACCACCTTTAATTTCTCTTGGACTGTATTCTACCAATATGCATGTAAGGCTGTGTTTCCACTATCAGGAAACACAGCGTATATGACGGAGCGGAAACTCCGCTCCGTCTAAGCCCCGCCCCCTTCCTGACGCGCGTTATTTCCGGAGGTGTTCAGGACACCTCCGGAACACCTCCGGAAATAACGCAGGGCTACGTAGCCCTGTGTTAATTCCGTTGCGGCGACGCACCGTCGCCGCAAGACGCTAGGACATGCTGCGGTCTGAAAAGACGCGCCGCATGTCCGGATATGCAGGTCTTCCGCCTGCATAATTTTGCGCATAGTGGAGACGGCATTTCTTGAAATCCCCTCCACTATGCTGTAACATCTGGAGGCTGCGTGTTTGACGCTGCGCCAGCGCACAGCGCCAAACACGCAGCGTTTCCTGATCGTGGAAACTCACCCTATGCCCCTAACTCCCCCCTGCATATCAAAGAAATACCTTTTAGAATTCTCTCATGTCATCTGCAAGTTGGTGCTGTCCGATCTGATTGGTGTTGTTGGTCTTTTCCCAGTTACTGCTCTATTCCCACAATTCCGTCCCGCTTTCATGATTGATGTGGATGATGCATCGTATGTCACTCACACAGCGCTGCAAATCTCACAGGTGAAGCATGGACCTACGTAGGCGCATTTTACTCTGCTGATAGCAGAGCAAAGTCTTGTAAAATGAATGCATGGGTAGAAGCAGAGCAAAGTGCAAGCCTGTGCTTCAACTGAGCAGGTCCGATACTTATCGCTGTGCGATTGCATTTATATAGAAGGCGCTGAACAAAGACCAGCAATTCCTATCGGACCGGCCAATTAGTATATGGTGTGGGAAAATTATATAAGGTATCTTTTGGATATGAATGGGGAGATGTGGGTTTATGACCAGCTTTCTGGTCTGTGGCACAAAAAGAGTTAAAGTTGGTGGCTTTAGTTTATATTGTGAACCTGCTGACAGGTGTCCTTTATAAGAATAAGACAATATACTAATCCATGAGCAGCAATGTTATACTTGCTGTGTGGGGAGCATTCATCCGATATCTGATTCTACACTTGTGCTTCATTGAGTTAATCTTATTGGTTACTGTGAAATTATATAAAAAAAATAATACTAAGTTTATATGTAAAGGATTTACTCAAGAAATACCTGATAAAGGTTCTGTGGGGGCGGTATCTGACTCACAGATTCAAAACACAAATAGAAGTACCTCCCCCGCAGAACCTACACCAGGCATTAGATAGTGTATCAGTTTTATTCTGAAATTTTTGTTTAATTTTATGTATTATTTTGTAGTATATGCTATTTTTTAGACACCTTAAGTCATCTATTTCTTGATGCTTTAGTATGGTAGCCAAAATTAAATAAAGAAAACACAAAATTAAGTAATGAAACTATCAGCATTTGTGTGGGCACTGATTTATCACGTTTATGTTAATACCTCTATAATTACCACCTCCTTAAATCACAATCTCCATTGTTTTGTGAGAGACATTACAGACTTACTGTCCCATTGGGATCAGTGCATGGTATGGTAGACATATGTACATCTATATGTTCAGCTTTGATGGAGGAGCTGAACAAGGTCTTTTAGCAGTTACCAAAATTCGTACAGTTACAAGGAGATGTTGTGAGATCTGGATGGCGTTGAATGTCCCCAATGCCTAGATACAGTCACTGGTATGGATCCAGAGCACTTCGGAAAAGTGATATACAACTGTATAGAGATATGAGTTGACAACTAGGTCACACCGACTGCAGTGAATGTTTGGAAGAGTTGGATGATGCCTCTGTCTAATTGATTCCCTTGGTAACTCAATGTCCCATGGAGAGCTTGGTCAAAGAAACCTTGGTACACTCAGATTGCTCAAAGTGCACATATATTCTGCGTTGTGCCAGTCATGTTTTGTAAAAAAGGCTACAAGCTTCAGACAGTCATGGAAATTTAGCAGAATGTAGGGCACAAAAATAATCGATGATCATATATCACGTAAGTCACCGGTTCACATGTGAGTCAACAAAAATGGTCTCAAACGGAAATGCCCTCAATTTTTTTGGAGAATATATGAACATTTTGTTAAGAAAGACAATGATTGTTAACACTTTATTTGTGGAATTTAAAGATGTTTTCCGCTATAATGATTGACTAAAAATGAACGTCCACTCTTTTACGTCATCTTGTCATTCTTTATTCTCTTTGTTATAGCAGATACCTAGTTCCTAATCTCCTGGTTGCGTCACTAAGGAAAGCATAGGTGCTCATACTGCATTCAATCTACAGATGTGTCTTCCCTTACCTCTCCGGGAATTTGGTTATCGACTCCAGTTTCTCATGATGCACACGTGATAGCTACATTTTTATCAGGCCGTAACTGACGTCACAATCACTGGGTGGACACATGTATAGATACATAGAGCATCCGCATCTCCCGACATTGTATTGCAAAGCGATAGTTTTTATTTTATCAGATTGGGTCATCTTGAGCCACGCATTTCGGGATATCTCAAGCCAAAAGAAGATTGTATGGAAGGACACATCAGTAATTTGGAGGGGATTTGGAGCTCTGCATCAGAAAAATGGAGCCGTGTCCTAATTTAAGATAGATTGCGGACCTTCGAACCTTTATTTAGAGAATGGTGTGGACAGTGGACGCTCATTCTAACATCATGGGCTTCGCATTTATTATGTGTTCTTCACAAGTCGGAATACATATCTGATGCAACGTCCAAGAAACTGTTTTGAATATTTCAACCAAGTAAGATATAAAGGATAATTAATACAATGTGAGGTACAAAGGATTTTAACAAGCAGTGATACTATATCAGTCATTTTGAAGGACAATCTATCCAACGATAATGGGAAGATGTAAACAACCGCATGGGAATAAACATCTTACAGAGTTAATCTCTCATATTCCTTCTATAGACCTACGGTATATGGCCATTGAAGGAGGTTCTCTTAAGTTGACATTGTTACAATTATTGATATTAACCATAATATCTCCTACACCAAAACATTCAGGATAATGGAGCCCCTTCTAGTCCTGACTTGGAATCTTCTCTTGCGTCGAAGATGACTTTCCTTCCTAAGTCATGTACTGAAGGACTTTACTTTATTGTATCTTTTATAGTTTTACATTCTGGTCTAATTATTCCAAACTAACCCTTTACCCAAACTATATACTAGATTTGTTTTTGTTTTTTTATCAATTTTTTGTTTTCTTAGACTCAACCAGTAAGTCAAAGTTATGATCACCTTCAAGCACTCCAGATTTGTCCTTGGGACAGTGGTTCATTTATGTCAAGCCAAGGTGCTCAAAATAAAGGTTTTGGTGAAAAAAAAAATCAATGGAAAACACCTACAAGACAACCTTGTCAAGATGGCCAAACTCATGACCAGAAGTCAACAATTGCTAAATGTGGTCTTGAGTATATATTCCAAAAAAGCTGAGCACAACTAACTAACAAAATAGTTTTTATGCATTTTTAACCATGTCAGACACCGGATTGCCAACAGCACATCTAGATGAAAAAAATGCACTGTAAAACTGAAGACTGACTTACCCCGGGCAAGGTCTTCTGTTCATGGAGAGCGCTCTGAGCTTTCAGGGCAGATTCTCTTTCACAGTATGTAAGAAAGGCGCAGCCTGAAAGAAATAGATAGGCGATTATAGTAAAAACTATTAGAAAAATGACATAAATCAATGTTATATGTAAAAATGTACAGTATACCATCTTGCTTTGCTCCTTTTTTTGTTGATAAATTTAACTCTCAGTATAAGCTGAATAAATATAAACCGTAAGCTCGCAAGGGCAGGGCCCTCTCATTTCTGTACCGGTCTCTGTCATTGTTAGTTTGTCCACCGTATTTTATATTTGTATCTTGTGTGTAACCCCTTTTCAGAAATAATATATATATATATATATATATGATCTTGCGTGCTCTTGCGCAGAAACTTTCCAGGCCTGATCAGAGCCAGAAGTCCCAGCTCTGTGCAACAGGCACAAGGATTTCAGAGTGAACAGCGACGACCACAAGATGCTCCATAGACCAGACGGACGAGCAACGGAGAGTAGTTGAAGGGCCAAAGAAGTGAGTAGCAAGGTGATTATATTATTATTATTATTATTATTATTATTATTATACATTTATATAGTGCCATTGATTCCATGGCGCTTTACATATGAAAAGGGAAAAATATAGACAGGTACAATAAACATGTGCTAGACAAGGGACACACAAGTACAGAAGGAGAGTGGACCCTGCCCGCGAGAGCTCACAGTCTGCAGGATATATATATATATATATATATATATATATATATTATAAAGATTTTTTTCATGTTTTTAACCTTTCGATAGTCCTTTATGATTCACAAAAATGATGGCTAGTGGCAGCCATTTTCTTGGATCCATGAACTACAAAAAAATCCACTGTTTGGCAAATGCAGATTTTTGTACATTTCAATTCCACTCAAATTTGTTTGCTCACCTCTATATCCAACTGTAAAGAATAATGACAGCTCAGCTCCTCCAACTCACTGCAAAGTGACCTCTGCACATGTCAAGGAGCATGCTCAATACACTGTACTGGTAAAGTAAAAACATTTTTATTCATTTCATTTTTTTTTTAAAGAGAATCTATAATAAGGTTTTTGCTGCCCACATCCGAGAGCAGTATGATGTAGCAGCAGACGCCCTGATTCCAGCCATGTGTCACTTACTGCGCTCTTTGTTGCAGTTTTGATAAAAATCACTGTTTTATTTGCTAAAGATCTTCCAGTTCACTTAACGCTGAGCTGTGTGTAATCACGCCCACGCCACTGATTGGCCGCTTTCTGTGTACACTGTGCAAAACTGCCAATCAGTGGTGGGGGCGGGGTTTTACAAAGCTGATGGATATGGAGGACCACATGACAGCAAGTTTACTAGTCCTCTAGTGACAATCTCCTGCTGATAAAAAGGTGATTTTATAAAAACTATAGCAAGTAGCCCAGTAAGTGATACCTCACTGGAATCAAGGTCTCTGTCTTTACATTATGCTGCTGTCAGATTAAGCAGTGAAAACCTTGTGAGAAATTCTCTTTAAATCCAGATGTCTACTGTCAAGCAAACAATTATTGGAGGTTGATCATCATGACAAGATGGATCACCCCATAATTCTAAAGACATGACTACAATGGGAACAATAACAATGATTTTTTTTCCAGGATATTCTCCAGTACTGTCTTGTATCCAATACATCATATAGTCCTCATGTGATAATACCCTATTCTAGTGTTAGGTTCCTGTTGTCGATAACATCAGTCCATTATCTGACAGTCTAAGACTATTATTTTTTAGGCTAAACTTATTTTTTATAGTATTAAGACTTTACTTTTGGCTAAATTTACCCAAGACTATATACAGAAAATTGAAGTGCTACACTAAAAAAAAAAAAAAATCAATATCTGAAATAATTAAAGAAAAAAGAAGATAACTTCCAGAGCCTTCTCCCTGACTGAAACATTATAAAAACGTTATTAACACAATATAAAAGAGAGAACACATGCGACTATTGCAGCCACGAGCCGCGAGTCTCTTAAATAAGTGTATAAATAAAGAGTAATTGTCTTCCTTCCACAATATCGGGAGATTCCACACAGTTCCACTAGGCACCCTGATGGAGATTATTTCATTATGTTTCACTGGTATAAATATTGTTGCTTAATGGTGTATACAAGGAGATACATCAAATCTGTAATTAAACTATATTGCCAGCAGAGAAGCATTACAATACTTCCCTTAAACTATTCCTTGTGTTATATGGACTTGTAACTTTGGAAAAAAAAACATTAAAATATTAACATTGACTAAAACTCTTATAAAGTTGTTTTAATGGGCAGGAACTTGTAAATTCAGGAAAGTAAAATTGGAATGGACATGGTAGTTAAGAAAAGTAAAGTAACAACAACCCTAAAAGCCCACTGTATCTCAGGAATCTAAAACAAAAAAAGCAAACCATTAAACGCAAAGATAGTAAAATTCCCCATGATTGAAACTACAAACCGTGTCAAATAGACATTTATTTTCAGGTGAAGTTTTAACCATTTCTTCAAGGGGTTGTCCACTACTTTACTTAAAAAAAAAAGAAAGAAACAAAATGAGCATATACCCTATAGTAAGTAAATAGTAAAAGTCCATGTAAAAAATATAGGGTACTTATGGTACTTAGTTAACACTATTTTGATCAAAAAAGTGTAAAAGTCATCACACCGCGACAAGGTGCACCAAGTTTGGACCGTCCTATCCTGTCTCTAGTATTAAAGCCTCACCTTGTGTCAGCCAACGTTAGCATAGAGAAAGGCAGAGCATGACCGGGACCCGACTATCACGAGCACCGCATTGCATTTGCTCACTGAGCCAGTGCATGTGTCCTGAGTAAGACAGACTGTACTCAAAGATGCCTGTGGAGCGGGACAGCAGCGGTGAAGATGCGTGCTTCAGACAAACAGGACCTGAAGCACGTGACTGCCAAGGGGTGGTGCCAGCCACAGGTCTCTCAGAGGAAGCAGGAGAAGAGAGAGATTGTTTCAGGCCAAATAGGACCTGAAGCACCTGCTGCTGGGAGTGTGGCCTAAGCTCTGAGAGATAGGAGCAGAAAGAAAACTCCTAGAAGGGTAACTACAGGACAAAGTTACCAAGGGGCATAGACAGAACGGATAGTCAGAATGTAGTCAAGGGGTCATAGACGGAGAGGGCAGCGCAGTACAAGAGAAGCAGGCAGAGGGTAGTCAGGATGTAGCCAAGGGATCAGAAAACCAGAATGGGCAAATACACAGTACCAAGACAGTAGACAAACTCAGAACGAAAAGGCGGACAGGGTCAAAACCAAACAAGCAACAAGATATAAGGCACAGGCATGCAGGAGGTCAACTAACTCAGCCGACGGAAGAAGTATAACTGACACCAAACCTAGGTCAATTGGCAACTAAATAGCCGCCCTCTGCCAGAGAGAGGCTGAAACAATTAACCCCTGTCTGATCAGGACGGGACAAAGACAAAATTCCGTCCTGGATCATGACACCGACTTTTCGGACACCTGCATATAGAAAGTCATGTAGATCAAATGCCTAGCTCAAGAGCGAGGCCACAACCCTATTTGAACAAAGTACAATCAACTTCAGCAAAACCAAAGGTATGTGTCAGGAGTCAGGACATAATTGGGTATATATGTACACTGTGTAAGAGCACGTTCACACTGTGGCCATTTCACACTACTTTTACTTAGAATAAAATGGGACCCTGGAGGTGCTAAGTTAAACAATAAAAAAACACCTACTGGACTTCCACTGCTCCTAAATATTGCAGCGAATGTCTTCATTTGGTCTCTCGGCATCCTCTGAAAGTGGGGAGAGAGGGGAGTTGAAGGATCAGGTGACCAATGCAGCCAATCAGATGGCTGCCATTGATTAGCTACAATCTGTTGAAGCGATGGAAACATGTATTTTAGCTTTGTCTTGTTCCTTGGAGAAAATGTGACTTCTACAGCTAATCGATGGACATTGATCGGCTGCATGGCCACTGTGGTCGCCAACACCCACCACCATCACAAAAACAGAAAGTCAGATCAGTGGTGGCATACACCAAGAGAAGTACATAGGAGTTGGGTTGGAAAGTATGTTTTTTTATGTTAGCACTATCATGAACCAATTTTTTGGTAAAAAAATAGCACTTTAATTGCTTTGTTAAGGGGAACCTCTCATGTAAAAAAGCTAGTAATATGCAGGTATGGGATTAACCTGCTGGTTAATAGCGTTCTTAAACCGTGCCACCGCTGCACTGGGGGCCCCGCTGCCAGGAGGAAATTTGCAATTATTCCTCCTGGCAAGTTCGGGCTTTCAGTCATAGGGGCGTGGCCAGCACAGTTTCAATCACCAATCATTATGCACTAAGCAATGACTAACGCCGCCCCCGCCCAGTCTATATGACTGAAAGCCAGAGAAGGCTGAGAAGAATAAAAAAAGCAATAAAGAATAAATGCCTGCCGAGGTTGAAACTTGATGCTTAGTGTGAATAAAGTCATAATTGTTTTTGAGTAGTGATGAGCGAACGTGCTCGGATAAGGTTTTATCTGAGCATGCTTGTGTGCTAACCGAGTGTCCCTGCGGCTGCATGTCTCCCGGTTGTTTGACAGCCCCAACACATTCAGGGATTGCCTGTTTGTTATTAACGACTCGAGTACTCTCAGGCTAGGTTCGCACGATGAGTTTTTAATGTTGTAGATTTCCTGCACCATTTCTACACGATTTAAGTAAAAATAGGTTCCTTGCATTTTTTCTAAAATACGCAGCATAAAAAAAACTCACCAAAAACTCAACGTGGCAATGTAGCCCGCTGTTTTGATTTTTTTCCACCAGCAACTAGAAATTACTTGTAGCACAGTACTGCAAGAGTTAGATCTGTTTTCATGTTTTTCAAGCTACGTGGATGCTATGTATGTATAGATACAGCAGCTGGAGGCCACAAAAAATCACAAAGAGGTCGTATCTGAGATAAATCTAAAAAGTTTAAAAATGCTTTGCTAACCTGGTAGTATACAGCCTAAGCATTGGCATACAGCTGACCGGTAAAATGAATGGAATATAACAAAAGGGTAAAAAAAAGATAAATTACGGAATAAACATGAATAATCCACGCTGCTGGTAAATAAGAATGCAGATCCAGGGTGTACAAATATATGATTGCGGTATTTATTAGTCAACGCGTTTCAAAGCATTCATATTTCTTCCTCCGGACATAACCATGTGTAGATACATCGCAAAAACAGGCAGAATTATAGAGATAACATTTTAATAAAAAATGTTCTTGGCGCCATTATTTGAATCCTATCTGTATAAATCTGTCTGTATTTGTGTATATGAAAACTTCGAAACGAGTCGAGCAAGTACGGACAAGTTTATAGACATACAATTCAAATAATGGAGACAAGAACATTTTTTATTCAAATTTTATCTCTATAATTCTGCCTGTTTTTGGGAAGTATGTACACATGGTTATGCCCTGAGGAAGAAATATGAAAACGGCGAAACGCGTAGACTAATAAAAACTGCAATCACATATTCGTACATCCATTCTTACTTATGAGCAGCGCGGGTTATCCACGTTTATTCCTTTATTCATCTATGTATAGAAAGGCATGCTCGATGCGTGGGGATCTATGGATCTGTTTAGAATATGACCCTGGAGCTTTCCCGGGTTTCTCCAATTATAAAGAAAACGATGAAATGTGGATAGACTCTTATCGAGATGGGAATTTACAAACAACAGACCAAAAAACGCAACACTGAGAAGGGAAGAGGAATATTCGACATTGGAATATATCATAAAAAAAAAAAAACGTGATATCATCCAGAAGAAGATGGAAAATTCCAGAAATGATTTGTCATAATTGTAAATTGTATTTAATGAAGACCCGTCATTAGCCCCACCAGACGACCATGTAAGAGTAATGTTCTATTAGTACATTTCTAGGATGCGATACAGTATTGGATTTTTGCTTGTACAGCCATGACGGATTGCCTAATTTCTGCGCTCTCACCAGGTGCGGCAGTGGCAGGTTAAACTCGATTAACCTGCTTAAACTGCAGAGAGTGTGACTCTTAGTAAAGTGCCCCACTGGGTGATAAATCGATGGGGGAAGATATGGATGGAAGCAGCGCAATCTCTTGTTTCTTAAATACCTTCAACTTCTTTAAGAACACTTAAAGGATGAAAAGGAAACATGCAGGATTGGTAGAAATCAGCTGTTGTTTGTAGTGGTCGAAGCACCGACATGGTGCGACCATTAGAGCGCGCACGGATTTTCGGTCATAGTGCTAGCCATTGAAACAACGAACTGGACTCTGGATGTGAAAAAAAATGGCAGCATGCACGATTTTCCTCTGCAAATCGGTCAACACTCACCTATTCAACTCTATGGGTGCGAGAAAAAAAAAATGGAGCCGCATCCAATTTTTACTGATACATTGCAGTTCTGTAACATCTAAAGCTGTAAATGATTAATAGCTGCTGTTAAAAAAAAAAAAAGTTTTTATTTTGACAAGTGAGAAAAAAATCCTCCCACTTTTCCGAACAATTTTTTTTGCAGTCATGTGAACATGCCCATACGGTTAGTCGCCCCGATGAGTATTTAATGATGCGGATTTGCGTTTCTTCTCGCATTCATCCCTGCTGGGTTCCATTTCATCCATCCTACTGTTCCGGAGATTCCTGGTCAGCCATAACAGTCCTCACTGTCCATGTGTCTTCCTACTTGCTGCATCAATGTCCGGGGTCCGTGTGCCCACTTGTACTTAAGGCTTAAAGGATCCACCTCACATGGTGAGCATTAACAATGTCCTACCATTCTCTATTCTAAGTTCATTATGATAGCTGATAGCATATCCCCAACCAATACTATTAAGAACTAAAAATTCTATTAATCGAGTTCTTAATAATCCATGCGTTGGGCTGTCAGTAGGGGCTGGAGAACGTATTATCAGTCTGAGCGTATTCCGACAAAACATCAGATCGCACCCGGACCAATGTTAGTGTATGAAGCCATACACATTTTTTCCTCAAGAAGCGCTTCACTCTGCACGGTAGTGCGTACCCCCCAGCGACTTCACTGGTTATTCCAATTCTCTACCACTCAGGTGTACCTGATCTTTCTTTGTGGTCCTCAAGAGCCAAAGATAATTTCTGATGAAGGCCTAATTGTGTGGCCGAAACGTCAAGTGTTCAATCAGTGGATGTACACAAACATCAATAAAATTGTTTCTATTTATTCTCGCATCTGACTTGGGTGTGCCGAATTTCATTTTTCTCAATTTTTTCCTCAGGCAGTGAAAAAAAATTGCTGCGTGCCCAAGTTTGATCTGACATTTGGATCACACTCGGCCATTGGACTGCACTCAGATGATTTCCGCGCACTGACATAATGGAAAAGATGGATAAATTAGGTTCTCCATTGTCTCCTCACAGTGTGTTCACCATATTCACTCTGATCAAACTCTGATCAGAGTTTGACCAGATAATCATTTGCATAAGCGAACAGATTCTCGGATGAGATCATCTACATCATCAACATCTGCCCTAATTGTGGCTTTCCTATAAATAACTGGTTTTGATCTCTTAAGATCTTAACCATAAAAATACTTTTTGAAAACTTTACATCAATTTTCCACCTGCTAATGAATAGGAAAAACAAAAACAGGCGGTTGTTGTGAATAGGCTTGAGATGAGTTCTGAGCAGAGGCTCCCTCTGGTGGTTACAAGCGGTACTGGTCTGTCCAGTGAAGATTGTGAAGATTGTGAGGATTGGGAATCAGGTGTTGCTGACTGGTCTTATATAAGGGAGTCACCTTCCCATCAGGGTTGCCGGTGATCAATTGTTCTGGTCTCTATCCTTGATTCCTGTTTCTCTTGTAGCCTGCTGTGTCGTGTCTGCATCTCCTGCTAACAGATAAGACATTTTCTTCTTTTTGTTTTTGTGCTTGATTTTTGCATTTTGTCCTGCACTTCTGTGGGGGCCTTCAGGGTCCCCTCCAGGGGCTTTTGCCCTCTCAGTTTAGTTCAGCCACTGATGTTTGTACTTTTGCTTTTTCCAGTTTTTTCAGTGGCTGCTGTTTTGATTTTGTTACACCAGAGAACTAATTTAGGTGGTAGAGGTCGTGTGATCTCAGGTGTTTTTGAAATTAGTAGAGTTGGTGCTTTTCAGGGTTTTCTGGGATTGCAGTAAGTACCCTTCCTATCCTTTTCTATTTAGTTAGTTTGGGCCCCAACATTTGCTCATACTATTTTCTGTCTGTGTCAGTATTTCTTCTTGTCTAACCGCCATTACATGTTTGGGGCTTTCTATTATCTTTGGGGTTCTGCTCCGGGGCAGATAGCTTTCCTATATCTATCTTTAGGTGTAGTTAGTTTCTCAGGCTGTGACGAGGCGTCTAGGACCAACGTAGGAACGCTCCACGGCTGCCTCTAGTTGTTGTGGTTAGTCAGGGTACTGCAATCTCATAGATTGCAACTGCTCTGGTGTATTGCCTTTTTTGCCTGCACTCCTCAGCTACCGAAACATAACAGTATCACCGGCCTGAAATTTAAAATTGTATGGTACTCACAGAAGGGAAAAAATTTGTGAAAGAAAAAACGGTTGTCAGAGTTGTCAGAGATATTTTTCTGTTTGTTGCATTTTTTTTTTTTTCCCTCTGTATCTCTGGGTGCTGGGGAGGATTTTTTCTCTCAATGGAGTTTGCACAGTTGTCTGGCCGTGTGGATCAGCTTGCCACTGAGGTTCAGAGTATTGCTGCATATCTTGCTAGGTTGCCTGTTGTGGAACCTAGGATTCCCATGCCAGATTTGTTTTTAGGGGATCGAGCTAAGTTTCAGAATTTCAAAAATAATTGTAAATTGTTTTTTACCTTAAAATCTAAGTCCTCAGGGAACGCAGCGCAGCAGGTTCAAATTGTCATCTCTCTCCTGCGCGGCGATCCTCAGGATTGGGCTTTTTCCCTGACACCTGGGGATCCTGTTTTGAGTGATGTTGATGCATTTTTTCAGGCTTTGGGGTTATTGTACGATGAGCCTAATGTCACTGATCAAGCTGAAAAAGCCTTGTTGGCATTAAATCAGGGGCTTGATGACGCTGAGTTATACTGTCAGAGATTCCGTAGGTGGGCAGTCCTGACCAAGTGGAATGACGACGCTTTGGCGGCCCTTTTTCGGAAGGGTCTGTCAGATAATGTAAAGGATGTTATGGTGGGATTCCCTGTCCCCTCTGGTCTCAATGATTCTATGTCATTAGCGATTCAAATTGACAGACGTTTGCGTGAGTGGAGAAGTATGCGTGGAATAGTGTTGCCTTGTGAACCTGCTTCTGAATCCATGCAGTGTGATAGAGTGGTGTCTGGGGCACAGCGTCATGAGTTTCGAAAGCGCAATGGGTTATGTTTCTACTGTGGTGATGCCTCTCATGCTATTTCAGTCTGCCCTAAGCGGGGAAGACGTTTTGCACGCTCAGTTGTCTTGGGTATGTGTTCAGACTAAGTTTTTATTAACTGTCACTCTGATATGCTCTCTGTCCTCATTTTCTGCTCAGGCTTTCGTTGATTCTGGAGCAGCTATTAACCTGATGGATTATGATTTTGCTAAACGTTGTGGGTTTCCTTGATACCCCTACAGAAGTCTATTCCCCTACTGGGGATCGATTCTACCCTTTGGCTGAGAATAAACCTCAGTTCTCTACTCAGGTGATAATGAGGGTTGAACCTGATCATCAAGAGTGCTGCAAATTTTTGGTTCTGTATAATCTGCATGATATTATCGTACTGGGTTTCCCTTGGTTACAGTCTCATAATCCTGTTTTGGATTGGAAATCTGTGTCTGTAACCAGTTGGGGCTGCCAATGTGTTAATACCAACACTCCTGTTTTTTCTGCCTTCCCCCAGGCTCAGGATGTTCCTGACTTTTTGATTGATTTTTCTGATGTATTTAGCGAAAGTAAATCTGCATCCTTGCCTCCCCATAGGAGCTATGACTGCGCTATTGAATTAGTGCCTGGTAGTAAATTCCCTAAAGGTCGCCTTTTTAACTTGTCTGTACCTGAACATGACGCTATGCGGTCTTATATCAAGGAGTCATTCGAGAAGGGTCATATCAGACCATCCTCTTCACCCTTAGGTGCCGGTTTTTTCTTTGTGGCCAAAAAGGATGGTTCATTAAGGCCGTGTATTGATTATCGTCTTTTGAACAATATTACTGTGAAATATCAATACCCGTTACCCTTGATTTCTGACCTGTTTTCCAGGGTGAAAAACGCTACTTGGTTTACCAAGCTTGACCTCAGGGGGGCATATAACCTTATTCGCATTAAGCACGGTGGATGAATGGAAGACGGCATTCAATACCCCGGAGGGGCATTTTGAGTACCTTGTGATGCCCTTTGGGCTCACTAATGCTCCTTCTGTCTTCCAGTCCTTCATGAATGACATTTTCAGGATTTTGTGGATAAATTTCTGATTGTTTATTTGGATGATATCTTGATTTTTTCTAATGACTGGGACTCTCATGTGAAACATGTTCGAACTGTATTCCAGATTTTGAGAGAGAATGCTCTGTATGTGAAGGGATCAAAGTGTCTTTTTGGCGTACAGAGGATCTCATTTCTGGGATTCATTTTGTCCCCATCTGTTATTGAAATGGACCGGTTAAGGTTCAGGCCATCTGTGATTGGGTCCAACCTACTTCATTAAAGGCTCTTCAAAGATTTTTTGGGTTTTGCCAATTTTTATCGTAAATTTATTGGTAATTTCTCGGTTATTGTTAAACCATTAACTGATTTGACCAAAAAGGGTTCTGATGTGGTGAATTGGCCTCCTGAGGCAGTCTCTGCATTTCAGGAACTTAAGCAGAGATTCACTTCTGCTCCTGTTCTACGGCAGCCTGATGTTTCTCTGCCATTTCAGGTGGAGGTTGATGCCTCTGAAATTGGGGCAGGTGCCGTTTTGTCCCAAAAAGATCCAGAGACCTCTAAGAGTAACCCTTGTGCCTTTTTCTCTCTAAAATTTTCTCCTACTGAACGTAATTATGACGTGGGTAATCGGGAGTTATTGGCCATGAAGTGGGCTTTTGAAGAGTGGAGACATTGGATGGAGGGAGCCAAACATCAGGTGGTGGTCCTTACTGACCATAAGAATCTGGTTTATCTGGAATCTGCCAAGCGACTCAATCCTAGACAGGCCAGGTGGGCCTTGTTTTTCACACGTTTTAATTTTGTGGTTTCCTTTCTTCCTGGCACTAAGAATGTTAAGGCGGATGCCCTCTCGAGGAGCTTCCTTGCGGACTCTCCTGAGTTATCTGATCCTTCTGTTATTTTGAAAGAGGGTGTAGTTCTTTCCGCCATCTCACCTAATTTGAGACTTGCTCTGGAGGGGTGTCAGGAGGATAGGCCCGAGCGCTGCCCTGTTGGAAAATTGTTTGTCCCGGACCAGTGGAAAAAGAGTGTGATGTCTGAGATTCATTGTTCCGTTTTGGCTGGGCATCCCGGAATTTTTGGTACCAGAGACTTGGTTAGTCGGTCCTTTTGGTGGCCTACCTTGTCTCGTGATGTCAGGGAATTTGTGCAGTCCTGCGGGACTTGCTCTCGCTCCAAGCCTTGCTCTCGCTCTAGTGGTTTGTTGATGCCATTGCCTGTGCCCAAGAGACCATGGACCCATATCTCTATGGATTTCATTTCCGACCTTCCTGTTTCTCAGAGAATGACCGCCATCTGGGTGATTTGTGATAGGTTTTCCAAGATGATACATCTTGTGCCATTACCTAAGTTGCCTTCCTCCTCTGAATTGGTGCCGTTGTTCCTTCAGCACGTGGTTCGTTTACACGACATTCCTGAGAACATAGTGTCTGACAGAGGAGTCCAGTTTGTTTCCAGATTTTGGAGGACTTTTTGTTCTAAACTGGGTGTTCAATTGTCTTTCTCCTCGGCATTTCATCCTCAGACCAATGGTCAAACTGAGAGAACAAACCAGACATTGGAGACTTATTTAAGATGCTTTGTGTCTGCTGATCAGGATGACTGGGTCTCTTTTTTGCCTTTGGCTGAGTTTGCTCTTAATAATAGGGCTAGCTCTGCCACTTTGATGTCTCCGTTTTTCTGTAATTCTGGGTTTCACCCTCGATTTTCTTCAGGACAGACGGAGGCTTCTGTCTGTCCAGGTGTTGACTCTGTTGTGGAGCGTATGCAACAGATTTGGGACCAGGTAGTGGAGAGGTTGTCCCTCTCTCAGGAGAGGGCCCAGCGGTTTGCTAGCCGGCATGGGACTGATGGTCCTCGGTTTAAGTGGGGGACTTGGTCTGGTTGTCCTCAAAACATATTCCTATGAGAGTAGCATCTCCTAAATTTAAGCCTAGGTTCATTGGACCTTATAAGATCATGGAGATTCCTAATCCTGTTTCTTTTCGTTTGCTTCTTCCAGGGACATTTAAGATCCATAACGTGTTCCACAAGTCCTTGTTGAAGAGGTTTGTTGAGCCAGTGGTTCCTGCTGCTGTGCCTCCTGACCCTGTTTTAGTTGAGGGCAATCTGGAGTATGTGGTTGAGAAAATATTAGATTCTCGTTTTTCTAGACGGAAACTCCAGTATTTGGTTAAGTGGAGAGGTTATGGTCAGGAAGACAATTCTTGGGTGTTTGCTTCGGACATCCATGCTAGGAGACTCATCCGTGCGTACCATAGAACTCATCCTGACCGACCTGGTTGCTCAAATGAGGGTTCGGTGACCCCTCCTCAAGGGGGGGGTACTGTTGTGAATGGGCTTGAGATGAGTTCTGAGCAGAGGCTCCCTCTGGTGGTTACAAGCGGTACTGGTCTGTCCAGTGAAGACTGTGAAGATTGTGAGGATTGGGAATCAGGTGTTGCTGACTGGTCTTATATAAGGGAGTCACCTTCCCATCAGGGTTGCCGGTGATCAATTGTTCTGGTCTCTATCCTTGATTCCTGTTTCCCTTGTAGCCTGCTGTGTCGTGTCTGCATCTCCTGCTAACAGATAAGACATTTTCTTCTTTTTGTTTTTGTGCTTGATTTCTGCATTTTGTCCTGCACTTCTGTGGGGGCCTTCAGGGTCCCCTCCGGGGGCTTTTGCCCTCTCAGTTTAGTTCAGCCACTGATGTTTGTACTTTTGCTTTTTCCAGTTTTTTCAGTGGCTGCTGTTTTGATTTTGTTACACCAGAGAACTAATTTAGGTGGTAGAGGTCGTGTGATCTCAGGTGTTTTTGAAATTAGTAGAGTTGGTGCTTTTCAGGGTTTTCTGGGATTGCAGTAAGTACCCTTCCTATCCTTTTCTATTTAGTTACTTTGGGCCCCAACGTTTGCTCATACTATTTTCTGTCTGTGTCAGTATTTCTTCTTGTCTAACCGCCATTACATGTTTGGGGGCTTTCTATTATCTTTGGGGTTCTGCTCCGGGGCAGATAGCTTTCCTATATCTATCTTTAGGTGTAGTTAGTTTCTCAGGCTGTGACGAGGCGTCTAGGACCAACGTAGGAACGCTCCACGGCTGCCTCTAGTTGTTGTGGTTAGTCAGGGTACTGCAATCTCATAGATTGCAACTGCTCTGGTGTATTGCCTTTTTTGCCTGCACTCCTCAGCTACCGAAACATAACAGGCGGTACCCAAGGATTGACAATGGGAGGGGGCCAATAGCACTTCCTTCTACCGAATATACATGAATCTGGATCCCTGCTTCAGTCTGCAGAACGGTTCTCTAATGAAATGATCTCCGTGACTCTCACTAAACTGATCCCAAAATATATTTATTTGGTCAATGGGTGTGTGCAAATAGGAATATTGCTTTCATCGGGAACCGTACAGTTTGCTCCAAGCGTTGGTCAAGTCCCAATTAAAAAGGTAGATACGTTACATGACATGCCAATCTCACAGCTCAGAAAATGATGAGGTTTAAATAAATAAATCATGATTTCACCAGAGTAAATCACTATTGAAATTTCAACACTCCGCGGCCACATTAGACAGTATTAAAACGCAGCTCAGCTCCAGCTCTGGACCCTTCTCTCCTCATAAAGCATTTTATTGTAATATTTTAATATCTCACCCAGTCTACCACTTATTACACTTAATTGAATTACCGCAATATTTTACTTAATGTGCATTTTATTTGAAATCCCTGTGAATTTTATTAGAAATGATTAATACTTTTAAGTTTTTTTCTACTTGGAAATCTAATTCCCAAAAGAAGTAAGAAAATATCTGTTTTGTACCCCTCAATTTGAATGCAGTAAACTCTGCTCAATCCATCGTATCTGCAGAATATTCTGTTTTTATAATTTTATGTATAAACTTAAAATACCAGACGTCATTTATGATTGCGTGAACGTGATGATGCTAATCGTATCAGAAAATACATTCTATATTCTGTAGATATGTTAACAAATATTTATGCTGCTAAAGGTTCAAAGCTCATAATTTGTCATTGTGCTGCAGGCTTTGGGCTCAGTGGGTATTCTCCCTCTTCTCTCTGTGCATCTGTGCATTTTTCTAACACTTTTCTTCTTGGATAAGTTACTATGACCCCAATGTCTCTTTAGAGACATAAATGTGTGAATAATTTTGGCCTGCTCTGAACATAAACATCTCTAGGTGTCATACATATTTTTTTCAGAAAAAAAAATTAGCAGGAAAGAGAGAATTAATACATAATCATTGGGTAGACAACATATTAGGAGAAGAGCAATAATTTTGGTTCACAAGTCCTCAGACAGTTCTCTTCTCCTCTTTGAGTTCTCCGTGCTTAATGTGGCACACACACAGACACGCAATGCAAAGAATGAGTCAACTTCTCCCCTTGTCATCCAGTTTCAGGTGTGATTTTCATGTTGCCCACTCCTGTTACTTGCCCACCTGAGTTTGAACAACTTGAAACAAAGTTATTTACCCATAATTTTGGAAATATGCCTCCAATTTTGTCTTGCCTTTTTATAGGGTTTTGTGTGAAATTCTGTCCAATTTGTCTTTTTTTCTAATTTTTTGTGTTATTCCAATACACGCAAAAGAAATAAACACGTGGATAACAAAACATGTGTAATTGCAATAATTTTCCAGGAGAAACACTTGATTTTCTGGAACAATTTCAAGGGTGCCAAGACTTTCAATGATGACTGTAGGTGCTGCATAGAGATGAATTAATACATTTCAGAGGAATTAAATCTTACTAAAATTTTACAACATTTTTTTGTCAAAATACAGATTTTTTGTTAATCGAATATGGGTGGATTCAGGAATTGATGGCTGGTGGCCACTATTTTTCTGAGCCATAAAGACAATGAAAATGTTAAAGAATAAAGAAAAATGACTTATATTCACGTCTCCGGCCCATCCGCGTCATCTGTCTGTTCATCGCCACAACTTCTTCTAGCCATTAAAATACCCGGTATGATTCTGCAGAAGAACATGACAGGGCATAGCATCATGATTTCAAGAGAACCCTCCTGGCCTCCCCAAAGCTGGAAGTCCAAGCCCAGTCTGAGACACCTGGAGATTTCAGCATTGGTGGTGATCTGAAGATGCAGCGAGGACTGGATGGGGATACAGAGGAGTAGAGATTCCTGAGTGGTGATTGGTAAAATGAGTGTTTTTTTTAATTTTTTTTACATGTTATGTTCATTAAAGAAGTTGTCCACTACTTGGACAACTTCTCCTCATACGCCTCGTTTGGCCCCATAAAATAATAAAGATTATACTCTCCTATTGAGCTGGCTCTGTTCCCATGATGTTGGCACTCAGTCTCCCGGGACTCTCATGCTGTTGTTGGAACACGTGATGCCTTTTTTTTCTGCCACACCCGCCTGATAGCGCCTGAAGCGGCGCATCCGGCTGACGCAAACAATACAAGTCTATGGTGCCGGATCAGTCTTTTGTGCAATCCGGCAAAAGACTGATCCAGATTCTGGAAACCAAGGTCTCTCTCTCCTCGGTCTGGACATGTGTACCAAGCATTTTCAGGTTCAAAAGTTCAGGAAGGATCCGGCAAAAAACCTGATCCATTGCATCAATTTTTTCAAAATCAGTGCCGGATCCGTCCTTTCCGTTTTTGGACGGATTGTGCCTGATGGCAAAAAAAGGACACTGCAACGTCAGGCACAATCCTTCCAAAACCAGAAAGGACCGATCCAGCGCTGATTGTGAAAA
Source organism: Oophaga sylvatica (assembly GCA_033576555.1). Taxonomy (NCBI): domain Eukaryota; kingdom Metazoa; phylum Chordata; class Amphibia; order Anura; family Dendrobatidae; genus Oophaga; species Oophaga sylvatica. The sequence continues at coordinate 960,911,763 of JARQOD010000001.1, forward strand.
AACTGATGCAACGGATCAGGTTTTCGGCCAGATTCGTCCTGAACTTTTCAACCCAGAAAATGCAGGTACGCATGTCTGGAGAGAGAGAGAGACCTTGGTTTCCAGAGTCCGGATCAGTCTTTTACCGGATTGCACAAAAGACTGATCCGGCACCGTAGACTTGCATTGTTGCGCCCGCCGGATGTGCCGCTTCAGGCGCTTTCCGGCGGGTGCGGCAGAAAAAAAAACGTTACAGTGTCCGTTTTGTCCGGCCGCCGGAATGTACATTTCCGCCGGATCCGGAAAAAAACGGACACAACACAAGGACATCCGTTGCGATCCGGCGCTAATGATAGTCAATGACAAAAAAAAGCATCCGGCGGTTTAAAAAAAACGGATACGCTTTTTTAAAAAAGCGCCGGATCGCGCCTGACGGCAAAAAATGGATGTGTGAAAGAGGCCTAACCGAGAATGTGTAGATTTTATTTTAATTCCAAATGCTTTCAAGCAAAAGAATATATAATTACAAAAACACCTACAATTTAATAAAAAAGTGAGTATACTTCATTGTAATATTTAGTACTAAGAGGATCTCCAACTAGAATTTAGTAGTTTTAAAGTGTTTAACGTGAAAATACATGAATCTGACTCATACAGAACTTTTATTAAGAAAATCCCTTCCACCTTCAGCTTTGTTTTGTTCCTCCCTGTATCGGTGACGTGTATAAAGGAGAAGGGACTGGCTTACGTATTGAAATCAACCAGTGAACCAGCCACTTCATACTTATCTGCCACGGAAGGGGAGAAAAGTGGGTCTCTTTTTTGCCGAAACACAACTAGATGGGACCTGAAAACAATGCTGATATCTTGACATCTGGGGAACTTTTTTTAATTAATTAATGTATAAGCAAGTAAGTTTAGTTTAGTTTGACCGCATTCTTAATTGAAGCCCAGCATATTTGTGAGTTTAATCTACACATACTGTAAAAGCAACTTTCTTTTGCTAGAAATTAATAATTATTGCAAGAAGTTTGTTTGTCAGATAAGGTAAACGCAGTCAGGCACCCCTAAAACTTCAACTAAATTGCTAGTGCAATCTAATAGTGGACTTATCTCTAATACAATCTTTCCTGTACTTTGGAGGATTTTACTGTTTTTGCTGTCCAGAAAAAAAACATCATATTTATTATGTCAATCAAGGTTCCCTGATGAACCCTTGGATTGGCCAAGGGCTCCAAGCCACACTGCCACTTAGCTTGATTGGTAATGCTTGACTTGGCCTGAGGTCATGCGCACAGACACTCCTGGAGCCCAATGCCATGCACACAGTGTCAGTGCGTCCATGCTCTCCTTCCTTGCTGCTGATATTATTGGCCACTCCCTGAACTGATATACCTATGTACATAGTGAATGGCAGCTACAAACTGAGATAGCAGAGCACAGATGCACGAACACCGTGCGCAGCCACTGGACTCTAGGAATGTCTGTGTGCATGCACAAACTAGTTAAGGTAACTATCACCCCAGGCAAGCATACGCTGCCAATCAAGCTATGGAGTGGTGCACCCTCTGCTAATTGAGGGGGTGAAATGGTGCACAGAGCCCATAGCCATGCCAATGATCCTTCGGGAGCCCTGATTTAGTGGACAGCAAAAGCAGTAGAATCTATAGCATAAGGATGATTATTTTTTAGGGGCCAAGTCCCTTATAAGACTGTACTAGCCGTTTATTTGGAGTTTTGTGGGTGACAGACTCCCTTTAAGACAATAACACCACTAAATTCCCATCCCGAGGTTTCTGGAAATTCATTCAATATGAAGCCTTAATGTAGGTCACTGTCTCTTTTTTCTTCTGCAATTTATGGGATTATGAGATCACTATCAGTTTTCCTTGGTGAAGTTCAGAAATTTTGAGGTCACTGAATAAATATCCTTTTCTAATAATATTATCTCCTTGTCGGGGTTATCTCATGATTCAATTAGTTTAATTATATATTTCACTCAAATCACAGAAAGTTGTTACTTGGATTTGGCCATGATTCCACCACTCGTGGTGTCATAGGGATGCTGTGAATGACAGATCTGCCATCATATGGGATTGAGGGCTTGCTAAGCTGTCAGGATTGTGAGTGACAGCTCTACCACCCATTCTGAGGCAGAGGTATTATCATTGATTGACAGCTCAACGGTACTTTCTGGCTGGGTCTGTGGGATCTCATGCAGGTGTCATCCACTCTGGGTGAAGAATACAGGGCTATTTAGCACTCTATCAATCGTAAGACCTTTGCCAATTGTAGCTTTGCTCAAGGTATGTGTGCGTTTGGTTTGTACTCTCAGTTGTATTTAGATCTCTGCTGCTGACCTTGGATTTGCCTTTTTGATCTTCTGTCTGACTAACCCTTTGTCTTGATCTGCTATCTTCCTGATTCTCTGACCTCGAGCTGTTACCTGACTACAAAACTTTTGTCTCACCTCTCTGTTTATTACCAGCCCCCTTGCTACTGACCGCAGATCTCTTGACCAAACTGCCTCGTGATAATTCCATGAGTAGTGACTAGTGTCTCATTGAGTAGTGACTAGTGTCACAGATTTATCGAAAATAAATATACTTCTGTCTGGGTATTGCTGTTACACGTATTATGGAGGTTGTTCTTCAAGGTGTCCGAAACAATAGCAAGAACTATTAAAAAGACCTGGCAGATAGTGGACTACTACTGAGCCTGGGTGATAACCAGAAACTGAGACATTAGATGCACTTTCTAAGTGAAAACCTAAAGAACAGCCAGAGGGCATATCCTTAAGACATTTTTTATATCTTTGATTAGTCTGGGATCTAATAAGGTATAAATGAGGGTCCCAGTAATAGTGTAAAAATGGAAAACCACATTATCCTAGCTTAGAAGTCTATGATCTATACAGTGATATTTCTCATATGAAAAATAAACGAACCAAGTTTCATCAGTGCTTTTGTTCAGTGTCAACAGATTTTGGTCAGTGTCAGTTTTCACCCAACAGAGTTTAGTCAGAGTTTCATCAATTTTTCTTAGATGAAAAACTTATGAAAGCCTGCATAAGCTCATGTAAAGTCACAATGTGCAGAAACATCCCAGGTTTACTTACTCTAAACTAGGACTTTCAGCTCCAGGAGATGGTACAGATCCGAAGGGCCAGAGAGGAGAGCAGTAAGGTGAGTATTGGCCATTTTATATTTTTTAGCCTTTTGATTGCCCTTTTTATTTAAAAAAAAAATTTCTTTTTGAGGAATGAAATTTTTTTATATTTGAGTAAAATTTTACATAAAATTCCACTCTCTCATCTCTAGTTACAGTAATCAGATCTATATTACATTACAAATATCATGATATTGCCTTGAAAGACTGGCAGTATGCATATAATCAATCTGTTAACTTAAAGGCTATATATATATCAATTAGGCCATAGTCACAAGAGCGTATATTCCTGCATCGAGAGAATTTTGTCGATTATAAAAATCACAATCTTATCAAACTCTGATAGTGTGATCACATTGCGCTCTGATTCTCTCAGATGAGGAGACGATGGAGAAAAAAATTCTCCTTCTTCTCCATTGTGTATGAGTCCATGCAAATCAGGCTCCACTAAGATGTCTTCCGATTGCAGACCGATGCTTTCTACTGACTCATTGACTTGCATGGCCGAGTGAGATCCGAAAATCAGATTAAGCTCAGGCAGGCGGTGATATTGTCTTCGGATCGTCAGAGGAAAAAAATACATGTCCCCATAGAGTAACATTGCTCCGAGTGCGATTCGATGTTGGATCACACTCGGACTGAAAATACGGCTGTGTGTACAAGATCTAATGCTAACCACGAGCATGCAAAAATCATTGTTTCCATCTCCAAGACAAGATGTCCTCAACCTTTACATATATAGAGATTGCATACTCAAATGATTTAGGAGGTATTCACATGTTTCAGTCAAGTGATATTTGATTGCCTCAAGATTGTGCTTTTGCTTTTTTCCAAAATGTGCTATTTTGCCCCAATTTCACAATAATTGCAGAATTTAAATGCGATGTGTGGCATCACCCATAAAGGAATAGTGTCTTCATGGAAATTGATGGCACCTCCAGAAGATGTCTGATGGATTTGTGTCCTACCACAAGAGCATACATTTACCTAAAGAGAGCAGTATCGGTGGTTCAAAAATGGAAGCAATCACTTTCTCAGTCCTGATGGTTGGACATGCATTTAAAGGACAATTTTGGCATGCCACATGGATGGAAAGACCACTTAAGAACAAAATAAAACTTTATGAAGAATTTAGAAAACTTTTCTATGGGTCCAGTGTCACAGAAGGTAAAAAGAAATGCTACGTATGATATGCTGTTTTCACAAAGAACCGTTTTTCCCAAGCTGCTGTAACTTTTTCTTCAAAGGCCACTAAGAGGGTGGAACTGTTGAAATCGCTAGCAACAAAAGCGTCCAGCTGACAAATCAAACAGAGAAGCAGAGTTACATTTAATTTCAGTGCTAAATCAGGGCCTGAGCGCTCTCCGAGGAACAACAGAAACTGCTCAGCAGCAGAACCATGACTAGTTGATGCAGTTCTAATTAGACAGATCATGCAGCATTGTTAGAGTGATAAACTAGACGGTGTAAAGCTCCTGTAACAGCAGCCATATATTATCACTTAGTGTGATGGCTCCAGTGACAAGGTTGTGCTATAGATTTCCTGGAACACTAGCGAGATCTGGGGCTGTGATTTAGGCCCCCGAGATGGTGCAGCGCGCCGCGCCGATGAGACAAACTCTTTTGTCAAGCATGGGGAAGCGAGATAGAAGAGATAAAAAAGAAGGCAGTACTAATAACTGTAATTGTAATAAAATGCAAGATTTATGAACACATATCCCTATGTCTGGAAGGCTATCCACATCCTCATGTGTAAAGCTTTACATTCAAAGACCTGGGATAAAATTGGAGGAGGTCAGACATGTAGGACAAACGGTATCAAGACAGAGACTGGTATAAAACTTCTTCATACAAGTTTTTGCTGTTTTTTGGCTTGCAAAAAAATACTATGAATTTTAGGCAATTTTTACTTGACTTTTTTGTGTCATTTTTTAATGCAGACATTTATTTTCTAGATAGAAGTCTATGGGAAAATGCATTCGTTTTCAGAATCATAGATTCATAGAATGGTAGAGTTGGAAGGGACCTCCAGGGTTATCGTGTCCAACCCCCTGCTCAAAGCAGGAGTCACCAAACCATCTCAGACAGATGTCTGTCCAGCCTCTGTTTGAAGACTTCCATTGAAGGAGAACTCACCATCTCCCCTGGGAACCTGTTCCACTCATTGATCACCCTCGCTGTCAAAAAGATTTTTCTAATATCTAATCTGTATCTTCTCCCTTTCAGTTTCATTCAATTGCACAAGCACCAAACATGTTAAAAATTTCACTATAAGCACGATTTATAGAGTTTTTAACAATTGTCTTTTGACTTAGAGAGAACCATTGTCTGTATCTTTGTCTGTACCTCAAAAAATTCCCCAGAAAAGTGCTAAAAAAATACTAAAAACAATTCAAAGTTAATATTGCACAACTAAAATTTGCCTTTGCAACAGTTTTAATAATACAGTGAAAATGTCCATAATTTCTAGATTGTGAGCCCCATCGGGGACAGTGTCAATAGTGTATGTAAAGTGCTGTGGAATTAATGGCGCTATATAAATGAGTAAAATAAATAAATAAAATCTTAATAGAAAAGAAAAAGAAAAAAATGCTAAAATGGGGTTGTCAACTACAGTACTTTTACTTTGACCAAAAATTGGCCTCAATCTGTAAAGAATGCCAGAAGACACTGGCTGCAGTACAGAGAAGCAGCAGAGGTTCAGAAGGCAAATTTTAGTTTATGTTGGGATCACGTGTTAAATTGGCATAAAAGTAGTGGACAACCCCTTTTAGGATTGGCGCATTTCCATCAAATATTCATAGTGGCGTCTATGAAGGTTTCCAGTGTTCTCCTAAATCATAGACATCTAGATAAAGTGTCTTCAGACTTCCTCCATCCATATTAAACCTCATCACTTTCATGAAATGAGTTATTTTTTAGCTATGGCCTTCAAGGAAAAATAAACATAAAATAATGTTCAAAACTATCTATATTAAAAAATGTGGAGTTTCCGCTTCGTTTATGTTCCAAAAGCTCCGCAAAAATGGGTTTAGGTGCAAATAACCTTAAAGAAGTTTTCCCAACCAGACATGCCCTGTCCATATATCGAATTGGTTCATAAAGTGTTTATAAAGTGGGGTCAAAACCCTTAATCACCTTAACTCTGACCTCTCACCTTAGCTAATAACACTGGTAGACTCCGCATTATCACTCATGACATGGATGGCCTTCACCTGAAAGTAGCACTCACAACTGATTACTGGTTTTAGAAGTAAAATGATATTCACATTGTCTATAATTCCATTTCTATTTGATCAACAAACTTAAAGTCCGTATCCATAGAAGAGTTTGAGGAAGAAAAAGGAGAAATGTCCAGCACAATTGGCAAATGGGAAGACTCAAGGTATGAATGAGATAAGCTCAGTAGAAACAACTTGGAGAAGACCTTCAGATGTTAGGACCCAAGTGAACAGTCAGTCAATGGATTTCCATATAGCATTTCCAGCAATCTCAAAATTTACTTATCTAGAGATCCACCTACTGTATGAGATCTAAAAAGTTTCTTCTGCAGAAGTGTCCACTTATTTATGATCGTAAATGTTCATGCACCCGACCCTACATTATAACAAGATTGTGTCGTATGAAAACCTAAAATGACATGGATGGACAGGTATGGACCAATTCTGTACCAAATTTTTCATCAATGAGCCCAGTTTTTCCCATGGATCCGATATTTAAACTATGAATCCACTGGGATGCGGAATACCACAGTACATGGTTCATGCATGAGTCAATCCCATCCTTAAAAACTCAAGACAGTGACTATTTCCCATTATTGGAAAAGGTGGGTTAACATTTGGAAAATGCGTTGATTCCTATAAATTCTACACATAGCTAAGATTTCAGATTTAAAAATGAAAGGATGGTGTCTCAGCATCCTTAATATAAGGAGATGGTTGCAGTCCTATTTAACAGATGTCACTGCAAGATGTATAGACCATGAACGCAGAGGTCCAAAGATCCAAAGATGGCCAGTGGTAGGTAAGGGCTCGTTCAGACTTCTGATTTTAATGTATGAATGCTATCTGTGTTTTTCAAGGATGGAGCTTGTACTTCTAATAGTCTATGGGGGCATTCACCACGGAAAATATCAGAGACGTGTCCAATTTTGATCCGAGGGTTGGATCCAAAACAGCAATGCAAGTCAATGGGTTTGTGAATAAATCGAACTGTAGTCAGATGACATTCGAGTGCGGTCCGATTTTCACGGACTGTCAGAATGGAGAAGGTGGAGAATTTTATTTTTTCACATTTCTCCACGAGAAATAGGATGAAACGCTTACCACACTCAGAGTCTTACGTATCACAATAATCGTTTTGATTTTATCATACGCAAGAAAATCTGATATCTGAAGAAACCCTAAATGTAAGTTGAAAATTTGGGCTCTGGAATTTTGATATTCAGAGGATGAAGGAAGAGAACAATTTCCTAAATATTCTCCAATATTACTGTGTAAAGAGTTGTATTTTACCACCGAAGCCAAAGTACACATGAATTAATTTGTAAGGCGTTAATTAGAGGGATATTGCAAACCCGGACCTTTGTTTGCTGAACTGTAATCTGACATTTACTCCTGACTTAGAATAACCTACTAGTGATTTATTAAACTGATGGTCGATGTGCAGCTGTGCCTGACAATTAACCATTCTGCTTCCAGGGTGGCAGGTACGGAAAGGAATCATGATAATTTAAGGGTATGTCCGGACAATCATTTAAACTTGATTTGTCAAGCTGTCTGTTTTACTCGGAAAACCCTCATAATTACATGCTCTTCTTGCACCAACCCATCATGCCAGCCTGTCAATCATATTTTATGGCATTTTCTCTCTCTCAGGTCTTCAATCACATAAGCTCAGCTAGTTTGGCAGCCATGTCATCTGCATATGACACATGGATCTGATCCATCAATGAGGACCCATTGCATTTCTTGTGATGGACACTCAACCCATCATATCTCTTTTCCTTGATGGCTTAGGACAGATTCTGAGCTGGCTCTCAATATCACGATCCAGGAAATAATGACTGCCGAACATGCTCAAGGTTCTCCTTCCTCCCCTCCGCTATCTGTAATTTCTCTCTATTGCTTTGCACTTGAGAGAATAAAACAGCAGAAACGCTAGCTAAAAATAACAGTCTTGGCCACGTCTAAGCAAAGTATACATTTAGATTCAATAAGAAATGGACGGTTAATATTAAATGATGTACAGCGTTGTCCCGGCTTATCAAGACTTTGTCCATATTTATGCCAACAAAATTACTCCCTGTAGATTTCGCTCTTATTCCTACACAAAGACGGTTTAATTTTCATCAACTTAATATCTTTTCTGTTGTTACAGAAAATATGCAATGTGGCTGGGTTGCCAACATGCGAACACAATGTCTAGGGAGATTTTTGCTGCTGGGCAGATGCCATTGGGTATGTAACATGTAATTCTGTATAATCTTAATTATGAAACTAATTAGACCAAACAGTTCTATAAATGCACATAATATAAATTCTCTCCTTTGGGGCGAGTATACATGACTGTCTATAGCTACAAATAAAATAGATTCCCTGTGTTATATGTGAGTTCACGCGCTCATTGAGTATCTTGTAAGGGTTGGTCCTGTTGAAGGACTTTGGTGCATCCCACTGGGGGGAAGTTTTGACCCAGGTGGCCTGATAAGTGGCCCAAAACTCCTTTGCCTTGTCAAAGTGATCACAGGATGTTTTTGGTAATTTTCAAGTTCCTTGCCTTGAATTGTATAATGACCTATCAATACATATTGGCATTAAAGTGTTGCACCATGGCACTCTCCGGAAGTATGCAATATATAGGGTTTGGTATATAGCCAAAAATGTTGTTGGCCATTTGCCTAGTACTCCACATGATCCTGTGCCTTTGGTGAGTCTACCAGTCTATGAACAAAGCCCATGTAAGACAGAGGAGTTCCGGGCTGCATAGGGTAAAAGACAGAGCCCTTGCATACTGATGCCCTCGTTAGTATAAAAAAAAGAGAGTGCCAAGCTAAGTGAAATAGGATCCAGTTGTAATTTGGGCTTTTGAAGAAAATTATGTATAGATATCATATTTTGGTGCCATCTAGTTACAGGGAGGAGAGGAAACTTCAAGAAACTGACTGCGCTTTCGAGGACAATTGGCATCAGATGTGCACCAACTCGAAATGCAGATGTGTCAATACTGCCTGCTGCTGGTAGCTGCCAAATATAGCTTGGTGCTACCCTGGTTTAGGTCTGTGTTTTCAGCTCCAATTTAGTATTGTGTTTTCCTGTTTTGACCTCAGCTTGTTTTTATGCTCCTCCTGTCTGAAGATTTTGTACCTTTGCGGCCCTCTTGATTTTGACCCGGCTACCAGACTATCCTTCTTGCCAGCTTGCGCCACTGAACAGCAGCTGACTCTGTGGCACTTGTCCAGGGACCCCTTTGTAAGTCCAGATCCCTGTATAGGGTAAAAGAGTGAAAGCCAGGGCAACCCCATGACTTTGGGAAACTGAGTAGCGTGTGCGATGCCTGTTTGTGGTAGCCATTTTAGCACTGCCAAGCGACCACTGACAGAGCCACATTACAGATGCCTTGCAGCCAGCCTAAAAAACTGTTTCCTCAGTTGCCAACAGTCCATAAATTTCAGGACAGTCCATAAAAATAAGGCATTTTTTTCCCTGTCCTTAAAAGAAAATTAAGGCGTCCTTGATTTTTTGGAAACTGTAGAAACTTATACAGATTATACTGTGGTTATCATCTTTTTACAGTGTTTGAAACTGATGTTTTCATCATCAGAATTATGGGCTGTAGATATGAATCACTTATAATTACAATGATTTTTTATGATTTTCCAATGTGTACCTAAAAAATATTGTCTGTGTGATTTTTTGAAAAGCTGTCTAGAAATAAAGAAAAATAAAGTTGGCAATCCTAACTCTACCCAAAAGGGTCGCCTGTTTATATTTTGTGATTATTTGGATCTGTTCCTCTTTGTAATAATGAAGAAATGTGTTATTTTTACCGCCTCAAAGTCCATGACAACTTGTCATACATCTATCTAGTCACTGATGTGCATTTGACTTATTAATCAAGTTTAGATTAAGACATATTGGCTACCTTGGATAATCATGCCCTTCTAAGAAAAGGTGGCATTGACCACCACCCGTCAAGTCCACAAGTGTTCAGTCTTCCTATGAATGTTTTTTAATAAATAGAAAAACAAGTATAAATTATAAAATATAAAAAAAATTAATTATATTTTCTAACATTTAGAAAGTTATTATATATTTTATGTAAGAGGCTTTTGTAGGAAATTCATACTTAAGGAAAATTATTGGCAAAGAATTACACAAAAAATACTTTATCCTGGCAAGCAACAGTCGTGATAAAATGGAGGAAGCACAATGTAATTTCTAAAGAACATAATGGACTATGTTCAATATTAATGAATGAAACTGCTAACAAATAACACTCTGTTCTATTCTCGTTTCTGCACTGTTCCAAATGTCCAGCCTGTGAAGAACCATGCCTAGAGTCTATATAACTTGTATTTGCAGATGCAGGAGACTCAAATATCTAGACAACAGAGATGGACTATGGTTCAGACAAACTCTGAACATAGTTAACTACGAAACTAGTAGACCATGTGGATGAAAAAGTTAAAAATTATGCATATTGTGGTCAGGCACTAAACCCAACCATTTAAAACATTGGAACTCAGTAAGCACCTGCAATAATATAAGTAAAAAATGAAGTTAGGGTAGAAAGAAAAGAAAAATAAAATCTGAAATAGGAAAATTAAATCAAAGTGTCAGTAATATGTATAATGTAGATTCAATGTATAGATAAAGGAAAATGCTTTAATATAAACTGTTGAAGTTGGCTATCTCTATGTTTGACTGGTGATGATGGCCATGCGAGTCTTTTCTTAATACTCAGAAAGTCTTGATTGTTTTATTCAAGGTTATTTAGCGCAGTAGCTCAACAATACTGGAGAAGTCGTCCTTCTATAGACCATATCAAGCTCTTTGTATCTAAAAGTCACTTTCCCAAGTATGGCGTGTGATCTTTGCAGCTTATAGATAGGCAAACAGGGAAAAAGAATAGATTTTCTATTAAAGTCACTTTTACACAGAAGATGAGTTAGGCATGGAAAATAGTCCCATTTGCTGAGCGATCTGACATTGGGTTGACCTACCTGCCTGATCTAAAGATGTCTCTTACATCAACTCAACACAGCTTTGAAAAATAGTTTGAAACTTTTGTGAATTACATTGTAAAGGTCTTCTTCTATCCAGCTAATTTTCATTGAATTGCTATCTCCTGATCATTTATAGATGATGTGGTAGACAGAATAGTCAAGCAGATAGACAATGTTTCAAAGCATGTGGACATGCTGTTGACTTCGCCTAAAACTAGCGACTTATATAACATTTTACTCAGTTAATTTTGATTAATTTGCATTTTGTAATTTCTCGCACCCCTACTGGTACAGGCAGTGTCTACAACCCACAGAAGTTACTCAGGTAGTGCAGCTCATCCAGGATGGCACATCAATGCAAACTGTGGCAAGAAGGATAGCTATGTTTGTCAACACAGTGTCCAGAGCGTCGAGCAGATAACAGAAGACAGGCCAGTATACCAGGAGACGTGGAGGGGGCCATAGTAGGGCAACAACCACAAAGCAGCAGGACTGATACCTACTCCTTTGTTCAAGGAGGAGCAGTGCCACAGCCATGCAAAATTAACTCTAGCAGGCCACTAACATCCATGTGTCTGCTCAAGTTGTCAGAAACAGACTCTATGAGCATAGTATGAGGCCCCGAAGTCCACAAGTGGGTGTTGGTCTGTAAGCAGGGCAATTGGCATTTGCCAGAGATCACCAAGATTGGAAGATTTGACATTGGCGCCCTGTGCTCTTCACAGATGAGAGCAGGTTCACATTGAGTACATGTGCCAGATGAGTCTGGAGATGCTGTGAAGAACATTCTGCTGCCTGCAACATCCTACAGCATGTTTGGTTTGTCAGTGGGTCAGTGATGGTGTGGGGAGGCATTTCTTTGGAGGGCCGCACAGCCCTCCATGTGCAAGCCAGAGGCACCCTGACTGTCATTAAGTCCCAGGACCGGGTTGAGATCCTCAGACCAATTGTGAGACAATATGCACATGCAGTGAGCCCGGGGTTCCTTCTGATGCATGCCAATGCTAGGCCTCATGTGGCTGAAGTTTATCAGCAGTTCCTGAATGATGAAGGCATTGATGCTATGGACTGGCCTGCCCGTTCTCCAGACATGAATCCAATTGAACACATTTGGGACATCACGTCTTGTTCATTCCACCAATGCCATGTTGCACCACAGACTGTCCAGGAGTTGACAGATGCTTTAATCCAGGTCTGGGAAGAGATCCCTCAGGAGAACATCTTCCGCCTTATCAGGAGCATGCCCAGGCATTGTAGAGAGGTCATACAGGCACGTGGAGGCCACACACACTACTGAGCATCATTTCCTTGTCTTGAGGCATCTCCACTGACTTTGGATCAGCCTGTAATTTGATTTTACACCTTGATTTTGAGTATTATTCCAAATCCAGACCTCCATGGGATATTAATTTTGATTTATATTGATCACATTTTTGTTTTATTGTTCTCAACACATTCCACTATGTAATAAATAAAGATTTGCAACTGGAATATTTCATTCAGGGATATCTAAGATGTGGTATTTTAGTGTTCCCTCTATTTTTTGAGCAGTGTAGCATAGGTAGATAACACCTTTTGTTGAATAACCGTTTCAATGGATGGTTGTTGATGAGTGGCTTTGGTACTTGCACTGCGCAATTGCATATTTTGCCCTGCTGCTAATTAAGTGAAACAGTAGACAAAATCTATTGGCATAAATGGTAGTGGATGCCCTTAGAAAATAAAATAGACAGATGCTTACTTTTGAAGTCCAATAGTATCCAACATTAGGGGATCAACTTATTTTAAAGTGTATATATCTGGTCCAATATTTATAATAACATCTCCATAATTCACACATATTTTTCTTGTTAAGAGTTTATATTACACATGGATGTTCTGTGAAAATTCAAATTCACTAGTTTGTGTGGATTTTCATAGGAAATTTATTTACGCGGAAGTTATTCTCCTTGAATTTAATGTCCCTTACTATGGGGTGTTTCCAGACTCCAGATCATAATAAACCTAATATGTAAAAAAATATGTTAAAAAAATCCTTGTACTCGCTGCCCTTCTGCTCCTCATCGCCACTGAAGTCCTCGCTGGATCTTCTGATCCCTCTCCGCTCGTGCTTGAATTCCATTTAGGGTTTCATGAGACACGGAGTGTTCTGCGTAGGCATGTGTGTGGTCATGGCATCATGATGTCATCATGACTCATGACATGTGCTGTGACCTTTCACACACATGCAAAGAACTGTCCGTAGCCCCATGAAACCCAGAAGTCCTGGCACAGCGTGAGACACCACAGTATTCCAGGTCGAGCGATCAGGGATCAGAAGATGCAGTGAGGATCACAAGTGTGGTGGTGAGAAGTGGAGGGGCCGGAGTTGACTATAAAGGTTTTTTACATTTACTCTACCTTTTAATGGGCCATTTTGGTTCAGTAAAATGATGAATGCAGATTTTTGCAGAATTCAGTTCCACTCAAATTTATTTGCTTTTATCTCTAGTGTATAAATACTGTGGGTGGGGAAAATAAGTATTTGATACACTGCCGAGCTTCCCCACCTACAAAGAATGGGTAGGTCTGTAATTTTGATTGTAGGTACACTTCACCTGTGAGAGACAGAATCTAAAAATAAAAATCACATTTTATGATTTTTAAAAAATTATATAGCATTTGCTTGCATGAAATAAGTATTTGATCACCTACCAGCCAGCAAGAATTCTGTATCTCACATACATGTTAGTTTTCCCTTAAGAAATCCTCCTGCTCTGCACTCATTACCTGTATTAATTGCACCTGTTTGAACTCGTTACCTGTATAAAAAACACGTGTCCACACACTCAATCACACTCCAACCTCTCCATCATAGCTAAGACCAAAGAGCTGTCTTAGGACACCAGGGACAAAGTTGTAGACCTGCACAATGCTGAGTTGGGCTACAGGACAATAGGCAAGCAGCTTGGTGAGAAGACAATAACTGTTGGCACAATTATTAGAAAATGGAAGAAATACAAGATGACTGTCAATCTTCCTTGGCCTGGGGCTCCATGCAAGATCTCACCTCATGGGGTAAGGATGGTTCTGAGAAAGGTCAGAAATCAGTCCAGAACTACAATGTGAGGACCTGGTCAATGACCTGAAGAGAGCTGGGACCACAGTCTCAAACATTACCCTTAGTAGCACACTACGCCATCATGGATTAAAATCCTATAAGGCGCACAATGTCCCCTTGCTGACGCCAGCACATGTACAGGCCCGTTTGAAGTTCACTAATAACCATCTGGATGATCCAGAGGAGGCATAGGAGAAGATAATGTGGTCAGATGAGTGCAAAATAGAACTTTTTGCATTATCTCCACTAGGTTGAAGGAAGAAGAAGAAGGAAGGAGGAAGGAGAAAGAAGGAAGAAGAAGGAGGAGTACAACCCCAAGAACACCATCCCAACCATGAAACATGGTGGGGAAAACCTCATACTTTGGAGGTGCTTTTCTGCAAAGGGGACATGATGACTGCACCATATTGAAGGGAGGATAGATGGGGTCATGTATCCCAAAATTTTAGCCAACAACCTCCATCCCTCAGTAAGAGCACTCAACATGGTTCGTGGCTGGGTCTTCCAGCATGACAATCACCCGAAACACACAGCCAGGTCAACGAAGGAGTGGCTCCATAAGAAGCAATTCAAGGTGCTGGAGTGGCCTAGCCAGTTTCCAGACCTGAACCCAATAGAAAATCTTTGGAGGGACCTGAAACTCAATGTTGCCCAGTGACTGCCCTGAAACCTGAAAGATGTGGAGAAGATCTGTATGGAGGAGTGAGCAAAAATCCCTGCTGCAGTGTGTGCAAACTTGATCAAGAACTACAGGAAACATCTGACCTCTGTAATTGCAAACAAAGGTTTCTGTACCAAATATTAAGTTCTGTCTTTCTATTGTATCAAATACTTATTTCATACAAATTAGTTATGTAAAAATCATGCAATGTGAGTTTCTTTATTTTTTTGAGATTCTATCTCTTACAGTGTACGTGTACCTACAATAAAATTACAGAGCTCTCCATACTTTTTAGGTGGTGTAGTGTGACTAATGGCCGCATAATCAATGGAAGGTATGTGTCACAGGGATGGCTGCTCCCTGTGATGTAACCCGGAGCATTTTTTCTTTAGTGCACATAAGCACTAAGTAGTTGTTGTTAACATTTGGGTCCGGGCTTATGGGTAGCTATGAGAGATGGGAGTGTCTGGCTACCCATATACCTCACCCTGAGGTGAGAGTGCTCACTGTACCCTTTTTCCCTGTGTGTGTGTTTTTGAGTTTGAGGACCTGCAGTGATGTCACAATCACGTGACCAGTCAATGTGATGTTACCTCACCTGTGGGTGTAGTTAGAGGCTACCAAATGGAACCTGTGTGTTTGGCACATGTTGCAGTGCTGGCTAGTCTGAGCCAGAGGAAGGAGGTCGGTGAGATACCTCCAGAGTGGACAGTCTGACAACCGTGAGTGATACTGACCGGGGTCAGTGAGAAATGTTTGTGGGATACCTCTGAGGATAAGAGGCATCTTGGAACCTGTGTGGCTGACACCAACAGGTAACGGACAGATGATCCTGTAAGCTGAGGTGCATTCTCCAATGATTGGATTTGTTTTACCTACACATCCCAAGAATGCTTATTCAGATCTAGATCTTGGAAATTTTGTGACAAGTCAACACTTTGAATTTTTGTCATGCTCCTTAAACCATTTCTGAAGAATTTTTGCATTGTGGCAGAGGGCATTATACTGCAATAAAAGAGGCAATTGCTATTAGCGAATCCCAATGCCATGAAGGGAGATACTTGCTCTGTACAATGCTTAGCTAGGTCATATGTGTTACATCCATAAGAGTATAAAGGACTCTAGCTTTCCCAGAACTTTTCCCCCTTCACACTGTCTCTACCATCTTGCCATCTTCCCATAGTGCATCTAGATGCCATTTCTTTTCCAGGTAAGTGACATATATGCACCCAATTATCTACATGATGTAAAAAAAACCATGATAGAGTGGACCAAGTCACGTTCTACTTTTGATGTTAACGTGCCTATTCTAGGTACTATTGGCAATGGTTACGGGTACAGTGAGTGGGTCCACAAATTCTCAGACCCACTGGTGGACACAGACAGAAGTGCAAGAACAGTATATGGGCCTTGTGAAGTCCAAGAGCTCATCATAATGCACAATTTCATCTGCTTTGAAGGTAGCAATGGGTCTCCTTATCTCTTGGGCTAATGTGGGACCACACATGTTGCACCAATGATTTGTCCTCCTTTGCTCAGACCCATCTGTAAAGAGATACAATGCACTGCACATCATAGTTGCTCAATACAAGTGATCATATCTGAGAAGGCAGACTCCACTACTAAGTACTTTAATGAGTTAATGACCCTTGGGCATCCATATGTTACTGACTGACCGGTTGACTTTGCTTGAACCACTTTTTGGCATAAGACCTGCCATTTTGATGATGCTCTGACCCAGTCATCTATCACAACTTGGCCCATGTAAATGGATCTTTAGATCCTTAGAGCCACACAATTGCCCATTTTTCCTGCTTCCAGTGCATCAACTTCAAAAACCGACTGTTCACTTTCTGCCTAATATATTCAATCCCCTGCCAGGTGATATTGTCATGAGATTCCTGTATAAGCCATCTGTTTATAATGATATAAGAAATAATGCATTGCTCTATACGGACTTTGATATAGTAAATGCATATACGTCTCCATGTGCAAACTACTCACGGCTTCATTAACCAGCATAAAACAAGTCTCAGTAATGGATTAATACAACTCGCCTTTAAACACGTAACAAATTAGATCCAACAGATATCATTTAGGATACACTGAAGCATGAATTCACAATTCTCACCCCAGTCATAACAACTTATAGTGGATATAAAAAACAATAAATATATCAATGCGAAAATAATTACACAACCGTGCATAATAAAGATAGCCATTATGCTAATCCTTATTACTATGGCCCTCAAGATCTTTCTAGGAAGGAACCCAATAAAGAAGAGCACGCTCAGTTTTCTGCCGACTAAGGCCAAAAGAAAGTATCTCCGCTGGTTCATTACTGTGCGCCTTTTAGGATCCATATAAATAAAAAGTATGAGACGCGAACCTGAAAACCCGAGGATTATAACAACCGATACAGGTGAAGTATTTCATCACCTAACACACGATGTGTCAACTTTACCATATCACAGAAAGACTTCTTGATGCAGAAAGCTGTACCTGGGCACTTAAAGGAAATGTTCATAACTTTAAAATAGATGGCCTATCCTTAGGATAGGTCATCAATGTCTGATCGGTGGTGGTGTGCCACCCAGGACTCCCGCCTATCAGCTGTTCCTGGGGGCAACGGTGGCTGGAACTGCTCTGTTATGGAGCTGCACAGCACAGAACCATTGACTGTATAGCGTCCTCGGCTGGGTGTAACCTATCCACCCTCTATTTCAGTCAATAGGGATAGATGTGTAGTACTCGGCCACGGCAATGACAAAGCTGGTCAGCTCTGCAACAGAGCAATTCGGGCCGGCACCGTGAATCAATGATCAATGGGGGGTGCCGGCGGTTCCCTAACAAACAGGCAATCCCCACATAGGTTCACACTATTTAACAGACGCAAATCATGCAGCAACAGGGACTCGAACATAATACACGGGCTCACCCAAGATACTCGGGTAACACCCAATCATGCTCGGAGAAAATGTAATCCAAGCACATTCGCTCATCACTACTCTCTACTGATGAGGGGCAAAAATTCTGAAACAGCTCTCTACAGATGGAGGTCACCAGAATGGCTGTTTCTAGGAGGGTTGGTCATTGACTTACCGGGCCGTTACCTAGAGGTGGCACTAGAGAGACAGTTTTCTTCCTTTTAGAGGAGAGCTAATTTGCATATCAATAGGCAGAGAGTTGGGTATCTGCAAAATGGTTAAATCCTTTTACAACTATTACTTCTTTTCATCGGAATTTTTTTTTTATTCTAGCAATTTATTACATATTGTAACTAATATTTTATGATTTTGAGGTATTGATCTGGTGAATTTTGCACAATATTTTTAAATATGTAAAAAAAAAATCAATATATTTCATTATTTGAAAAGTATTTTCATTTTAAGTTATTCTTCAGGGTTTTTTTTCGTTCCTGACATTAAGATCAGGCACCAACCCTTGATATTACTGCAGCACCGAGAGACCAATCGCTTCCTTGTCTTAAAACCTGATATTAATTCATTCCTGTTGTATCTGTAAGTTTTTAATCTTTTCCAGTCAGTCACAGCTGATCCCAGAGAAATATTTGCATGGATCTGGAATAGGAAGTGAGCGGGATATGTAAGGTTAGAATAAGGTCAGCCCATCTCGCAGGTCCTTGGGGCTAACATGTCTGAACATAAAAAACAGCTGTTTCCTGAAAGGACCATGGTGTAACATGTAACCGTGGCCTGGAGGAGCTCAAAGATCTCTCCTCCCTCCAATCTCCAGATTGGTACGGATTTCCTTTAATGCTAAAGATGACCTGTCAAAGAATCGACCAAAATAAAAGCCCAAAACAGGCAAAGATTATTTTACGAACCGAACAATTTTCCCTTATAGAAACTTTATTCCTGGTTCTTCTTTTTTGATCAGAAATCTTCTTATAGGATCGTATTTTAGTCATTTTAATTGATTCTAATAAGTGACCCAATAAATTTCTATTTTTTTATAGAAATGACATCTTCAGGGATAATTTTCTGTTTGGATTTTTTATTATTATTTTTTCTATAAATGCATATATTTCGGACTAAAGGTAATTTTTGCGTGTGTTTTTCATTGAAAAGTTTGGCTTTCACAGGCTTTTGGTTCTACTGCATACACTCTGCTACCTACGTAATGTTAGTCAATGAGAATTTGTCAGGGAGCTCATTCTGACGGGAGACAGTTTATGACACTTTTATCCGTCTTTTTCTGAACTCTTTTTGGCCGATTTTTTATTAAATGAAAGTTCAGTTCAACCTTGCGTCTTGTTCAGATGGCCGTAGTATTGGTCTGATTGCAATCCGACAAGACATTGAATCGCACCCGGACAAATGTCAGTCTATGAGGCCATGCACTTGTCCAATTTTTTCCTTGAACAAAGCGGAAAAAAGAGAAAAAAAATCACTGAACTGTCCGAGTTTGACCTGGTATTTGTATCGCGTTGGGCCATGCAAGTCAATGAGCGTGTAGAAATCATGATTTCCACGCACTGGCACAAAGGAGAAGAAGTAGAAAATTTGTTCTCCATCCTCCCCTGACAGTGTGCTTGGATCACGCCATGCTGAAACTCTGATCAAACTCTGAGTAGAGTCTAATCATTTGCATAATCGACCTGATTCTCTCAGAAGAAAATATGGCCATCTGCACAAGCCCTAAATGTGATCTATGATGATAAAATGCACAGGGGAATTCGGAAATAGACAGATAAAAGAGTGATAAACTTTTTCATCAGAACTACGTTGCACCACTGACAGATTCGGCACAGAGTTCAGTACTGCCCCTGGCTGGCTTTTACCAGTGCCGCTCCATATAATTGACAGGTATCTCCCTTTTATACACAAACGGGAAAGACCGGTCAATCACCTGGAGTGGCACTGATAGAAGCTGTACCAAGAACGACACCAAACTAGTCTAGCCTCTACCTGTGGGTCCCCGGCTGGATCTTATATTCATACATTGCCGTAATAGTTCCGAGAAAAAGGTAAAGTGTTTATGTCCTCTAGTCATCATGTCGGCAAAATAGACAAGCCCATGTTCATTTCTTACCAGTCCAATAAGCTGCACTAATGATGCAGCTAAGGCCATCGCAAAGGACACAGGTCAAAGCAGAACTTCAGAGGGAATATTTCAGCATTTCTCTAACTCCTTGTATTTAAGGCATCATGCACTAGACCACAGAAAAGGAATCTGTACTAATCAATTATTGACAGAGTTCCACAAACTTTCTTTGTGAAGTTCCGCATGGCACCCTATCTTCATAACCATATAGTGTTTCCTAAGAGTGAAAGTTTCTTCATTTGAGGCTAAACACCTTTTTTTTGGTGTAGTCACCTGTTCAGCTTTCGGTGTGTCCAACTGTGCAACTAAGAACTCTGTCTACTCTATGGAAGGCCAAAGAGTGTCCTCTTGGCACTCGTCTCTTGATATATGTAGGTAAGCTTTATTTCCTTTTCTGTATAGAATTGTGTAAAAGTTTTCGACATGGAAGCCATTATGCAAAAGTATGTCATTACAGTGACATATCTCGGGGTTTTCTATCAGAAGTATATATATATACATATATATATATATCTCCCAATGTGAGACTCAAACAAGATGCCTTCAAAGCCAGTCTTCTTTTGGATAAATTGATTTATTTGGGGGTATACATACTCTACTGATCTGTTAACCTGCCAAATGACAACATTCCAGGCCCGCTCACACCACCGTATTTATTGGACGAGTACTATACGATATTTTATCGGATAGTACTCGGATCAGTGTTATTTAGTAGGGCAGTGCTGATAACGGATTTTTTTCACTGACCAAATCAGTCTGAGAAAAAAGTTGCAGCATGCTGCGATTTCTCTACGAAATTGAAATCCACCCACCTGTTCAAGTCTATGAGTGCGTGGAAAACATCGGACTTCATGCGGATGACATCTGAGTGTAGTCCAATTTCCGCGGAATCTCACAATGGAGAAGATGGAGATATTTTGTTCTCCATCTTCTCCTAATCTACGCTACAATTATCCCATCCAAGAGAATTGGAATGCATAAAGCTGACACTTGGATCAGAGTTTGATCAGAGTGTCATTAACATAATTGATCCAGTTCTCTCGTAGATACTCTCGTGTAACTCCGGCCTACCACTAATTATATTGAGTCTCTAACTAACGCAAAACTTGTGTGTAGCCTCAGCACATCGGGACGACTACCTCTTCTATCATTACCAATGACGTTACCTGTTATAATAAATTGATGCCTAATTTTTTCCACAATATAAATTTGTAAAAATATTAGTTACATTTAACTTCTGTTTTATGTATCACGCTTGAATCCATCCAAAAAACTGCTGAATTTTTTACTTATTTGCTTCAGCCGGGAAAATGGATTTTTTACTTGGTTTATCAAAACTTTAAAGAAATTGTTTGGTGAAAACAAGTTATCACGGATCCTCAGGGGAGGTGATAATGTTCTGCTCCATGGGTGGTGAGGACTTTTATCCCTGAAGGGAAACTTTTACCCCTGTTACAAGATCGCACGGCAGATCGGACGCCCAACCGCCACGTCATTCATTCTTTATGGGACTGGCTATAAAACACAAGTGTAGCACTTGGCAGCCTCATATGGAATGAATGGAGTGCAGGTGAGCATGACCCCTAATTCTCCATCCTTAGAGGGATAAAAATTACCATTCTGACCTATCATGTGAGTTGGAAATAATTCACAATCTCATATATTCCCATAAAATTTTTCCAATGCCCGTCCCCTGTGATAGTATGATCGTGGCATTTGACAGCAGATCTATCATTAAGGATTTTTTTTATTATTATTATTTCTTCTTATTTTTTGCTTTTTTTTCTGCACGGACGACTCATAAAGCATACTTCCTCCTATCAATTTAATACACTATACCACGCCGCTTTATTGAGTGTGTCCGTAGGTGCCGTAAAGCACCGTAAAATTGTTTACTTCTGAAAATTTCACGTTTATGTCTCTTGGTTCCTCCTTCGCGACTAGAAATAATACAACACCCATTCGATCAATAAACAACATAAACGTAATTTCCTATGAGATCTAATGACATTTTATACAATCTTAAATAGCATGAAATGCCTTTCTCTGCGGTGAAGCTGCCTACGAGAAAGATCACGGTTAAAAAGCATAAAAAGCCAACATCAACAAAAATGTTCCTTACGATTGTTTTTGGATATGTTTCTTGTTTAATGGTCCGGTTATTACACCCTGTGGTCTGAGATTACAGCTATTTGTGGAATGTTTAATAGGGTTCTCAAAGCTGCAAAACATATTTAAGAGATTTCACACGTTTACCAGGCCCCACATGTATTAGGCGTAGGAGAGATCTTTGTATCTTGAACGAGGAAGAAAGCCAAAATGAATACACGGATGATGGTTATAAAGTACCTGGGAACTAGAGGACAACGGTGGGGTAGGAAGATATGCCAATAAACCGGCATCTGTAGGACCAGATGAGGAACGGGGTGGTGAAGGAAGTTATATCTGATATATTAACCATTATTGTCCTGACAATGTGGTCCCAAAAAAATTCTTGCAGTCCTGAGCTACTTGAGAAGACGGAGGCTCAATTCTTGCACTATGCAAATGGCATACAGTAGTTGCTGCATCATGATTTCTAAGAATCGCCTTCTGTAAAGAGACTGTTTGATAGATGTGGGTATACTCCCTGCACACAATACCTTTCTTCCATAGGTTTTCTATGACTTAGCTTCATTGTCCAGCATGATGAACACCTAAGGATAACTGGTCAGTAATTCCAAGAGAACAGAGGCGAAACCCTGAAATCTAATGGCTAGACCTCCCCTACTTCCAAATTTGATGAGTTTGGCCAGCAATGTAGTGTGTATGACATGTTTGATAACCATTTGTTCTATGTCGGGCGTAAAACGAGACTGGACATCTCTTGTTTTCAAGAGATATCAGCTGGTGTTAGAGGTGTCTACAAGCAGTCTACTCTCCAAGTGTCAGTGTGTAACTATCCTATACCTCAAGTGTCAGTGTGTAATTATCCTGTACCTCAAGTATCAGTGTGTAATTATCCTGTACCTCAAGTGTCGGTGTGTAATTATCCTGCACCCCAAGTGTCAGAGCGTAGTTATCCTGTACCCCAAGTGTCAGTGTGTAACTATCCTATACCTCAAGTGTCAGAGCGTAGTTATCCTGTACCCCAAGTGTCAGTGTGTAACTATCCTATACCTCAAGTGTCAGTGTGTAATTATCCTGTTCCTCAAGTATCAATGTGTAATTATCCTGTAACCAAGTGCCAGTGTCATTATCCTGCACCCCAAGTGTCAGAGTGTAGTTATCCTGTACTCCAAGTGTCAGAGTGTAGTTATCCTGTACCTCAAGTGTCAGTGTGTAATTGTGTATTTATCCTGTCCTCCAAGTGTCAGTGTGTTATTATCCTGTACTCCAAGTGTCAGTGTGTAATTATCCTGTACCTCAAGTGTCAGTGTGTAGTTATCCTGTCCTCCAAGTGTCAGTGTGTAACTATCCTATACCTCAAGTGTCAGTGTGTAATTATCCTGTTCCTCAAGTATCAATGTGTAATTATCCTGTAACCAAGTGCCAGTGTCATTATCCTGCACCCCAAGTGTCAGAGTGTAGTTATCCTGTACTCCAAGTGTCAGAGTGTAGTTATCCTGTACCTCAAGTGTCAGTGTGTAATTGTGTATTTATCCTGTCCTCCAAGTGTCAGTGTGTTATTATCCTGTACTCCAAGTGTCAGTGTGTAATTATCCTGTACCTCAAGTGTCAGTGTGTAGTTATCCTGTCCTCCAAGTGTCAGAGTGTAGTTATCCTGTACCTCAAGTGTCAGTGTGTAATTGTGTATTTATTCTGTCCTCCAAGTGTCAGTGTGTTATTATCCTGGACTCCAAGTGTCAGTGTGTAGTTATCCTGTACCTCAAGTGTCAAATATCATTATCCTGTATCCCAAGTGTCAGTGTCATATCCTGTTTCCCAACTTTTATTATCCTGTACCTCAATTATTGTTGTGTCATTGTCTCATAGCCCAAGTACCGGTGTCAATATACTATATGCCAAGTATCAGCTCATCTCTATAACCTTTAGTAATTAGTTTCTTGCACGGGACTCATTAGTGGTACTTGGGACAGCTGACTTGCACAATGTATCGTAACAGTGAACAGATCCCAGATGGACTGATTGACCTTCTTGGATCGATTTTTTTTATTATTATGTCAGTTGAAGAAAGAAAGAAATAATAGCCAGAACTGAGTGATAAATGCTTAAATGTGATACATTCGGGATAATGCCTCTCAGAGAGCTATAAATTGAGAAA
>JARQOD010000001.1:960936328-960974041 GCA_033576555.1 Oophaga sylvatica
TTTTTTTCCATTAAGTACCATGTTGGGCTTTTTATAAAACCCTATAGTATGTTTTTTGAAAAGGAAAGACGCAGCAGAACTGAGACTGTAAGAGCCAAGTTTTTTCTTCACTATTTCTTGGTGAAATTTTTTTTTCCTTAAAAGGGGGACCTTGGAGATAAACATTTAGAAATTTTGAACGGGGCTATACTTTTTTTTAGTCAACCCCTTTACTCATTTCCTTTGTCCCACCTTGACAACTCTTTGCTGCCCTTGTTCAGCCGAACTACGGCCCACTATTGACTCGTTTTTTTTTTTTTCTATAAATTCAAAAAATTAAAAATACAAAAAAACGGAAAGAAAAAAAACCAAAAAGAAAAAATTGAAATTTTTTTTTTTGTTTGAGAAAAAAAACTGAAGAATTTTGTTTAAGCAAAAGTTTGTTTCCCCAAAGGCCGAAAAAGGGGGACTGGTAATTTCCCCCCCGTTGATTTAAACCGGTCCGTATTTTTGGGAAAAATTTCGAGACAAAGATGCCAAAACGTCCTGAAGTTCCCAAACCCGGAATAATAGTGAAATTTTTTCCCCGAGCAAACAAGGGCCTGTGATTAAGCATGCGCCATCCTTTTTTGTTTTGACCTAGAATGTCACCGCGGGTTTCTGGAAATTTAAACTTTAAAGAAAGAAAGAGCTAAAAAACTGATTAAAAAGGCCAAGAGCAATCACATCCAGAACTTCCATTAAAGGAGTCACCAAGAAGTACCAGTGCTCCTCGAGGGATAAATCTTTTGGAGGGGAAAAATTGTGACGGGGGAAAAAATTGACAGATCCTCACGGTCCCACGGCAATGGGCATTAGAAAATGAATGTTTTTAAAAACAGATTTTTTTTAAAAAAAGCATTTTTTAAAAAAAAATTTTTTAAATTTTTTAATTTTCAAAATTTCTATTTAATTATAGAAAATAAAACAAAATCTTCGTTTTCGGAAGCATTTGAACAGTTTTTATCCTCAAGACGGATTCAATTGGAAAAACCCTAATACAGTAAAAAAAACCACTACCAAAATCTACCATTCAATAAATTTAGCTCCACAGCCACCCCTCCCCTTCAAGACTATAACACCTCTTTACAGTTTAAAAAACAGGCCCACCATTACAATAGTGATGCACAGCTCCCTCCTCTCCTGTCATGAATAACACTCTATATAGTAGATAACACAGGATCCACCTTACAATAGGTGATGTCAAGCTCACCTCCTCCCCTGTACAATGACTGATAACACCTTATATACAGTAGATAACACAGGATCCACCATTCACAATAGGTGATGTCACAGCTCCCTCCTCCTGTCAATGACTGATAACACCTCTATATACAGTAGATAACACAGGATCCACCATTCACAATAGTGATGTCACAGCTCACCTCTCCTCCTGTACATACTGATAACACCTCTATATACAGAGATAACACAGGATCATCATTCACAATAGGTGATGACAGCTCCCTCCTCCTCCTGTACAATGATGATAACACCTCTCATAACAGTAGATAACACAGGATTACCATTCACAATAGTGATGTCACAGCTCACCTCCTCCTGTACAATGACTGATAACACCTCTATATACAAGATAACAGATCCACCATTACATGTATATCACAGCTCACCTCCTCCTCCTGTACATGACTGATAACACCTCTAATATAATAGATAACACAGGATCCACCATTCACATAGTGTATCACAGCTCACCTCCCCTGTACAATGACTGATAACACCTCTAATCAGTGATAACACAGATCCACCATCACAATGGTGATATCACAGCTCACTCTCCTCCTCTGACTGTAACTACTTATAACAAATAACACAGATCCACATTCACAATACAATGCGCTCACCTCCTCCTGTCGATGACTGATACATCTCACCTTCCTATATACATAGATAAACGGATCCACCATTCAAATAAAAGCACACCACTCCTCCTCGTGTGCAAGCTGATAACACCTCTCATATACAGTAGATAACACAGGATCACCATTACAATAGGATACAAGCTCACCTCCTCTGGTGTCAAGACTGATAACCTCCTCTATATACAGTAGATACACAGGATCCACCATTCACAATACAATGATGTCACAGCTCCCTACCTCCCTGTACAATGACTGAATACACCTCTATAATAGATAAACAGATCCATTCACAATAGTAATCACATCCACCTCCTCCTACCTGACAATGACTGATAACACCTCTATATAACTAGAGATAACACAGGATCAATTTACAATAGATGATCACAGCCACACTCCCTCCTGTAAATGACTGATACACCTCTCTTATACAGTAGATAACAAGATCCACCATTCACAGTAGGTATGTCACAGCCACTCTCTCCTCCTGTACAATGACTGATACCCTCTATATAAGAAACACAGGATCAACATTCACATTAGGTGATGTCACAGTCACCTCCTCCTCCTACAATGACTGATAACACCTCTATATACAGTAGATAACACAGGATCACCATTCACAATAAAGCCACTCACCTCCTCCTCCTGTAAATGACTGATATACCATATACACATACGATTAACACAGAAGTCCATCATCCATAGTGTTACAGACTCACTCCTCCTCCTGATACAATACTGATAACCCCTCTAATACAGTAGATAACAAGATATCACAAGTATACACAGCTCACTCCTCCTCCGTACATGACGTAACCCTATATACAGAGAAACCAGGACACCATAATAGTTCAGCACCTCCTCCGTACAGACTGATAACACTCAATACATAGATAACAAGGACCACCATTCACATATGATGCACAGCTCACTCCTCCTCCGTACAAGACTGAAACACCCTATATACATAGAACACGATCACCATTCACAATAGGATGTCACAGCCACCTCCTCCTCCTGTACAGACTATAACACTCTATACATAGATAACCATTCACAATAGCTGATGTCACAGCTCCCCTCCTCCTCCTGTACAGTGACTGATAACACCTCTATATACAGTAGATAACACAGGATCCACCATTCACAATAGGTGATGTCACAGCTCACCTCCTCCTCCTGTACAATGACTGATAACAGCTCTATATACAGTAGATAACACAGGATCCACCATTCACAATAGATAATGTCACAGCTCACCTCCTCCTCCTGTACAATGACTGATAACACCTCTATATACAGTAAATAACACAGGATCCATCATTCACAATAGGTGATGTCACAGCTCACCTCCTCCTCCTGTACAATGACTGATAACACCTCTATATACAGTAGATAACACAGGATCCATCATTCACAATAGGTGATGTCACAGCTCACCTCCTCCTCCTGTACAATGACTGATAACACCTCTACATACAGTAGATAACACAGGATCTACCATTCACAATAGGTGATGTCACAGCTCTCCTCCTCCTCCTGTAAAATGACTGATAACACCTCTATATACAGTAGATAACACATGATCCACCATTCACAGTAGGTGATATCACAGCTCACCTCCTCCTCCTCCTGTACAATGACTGATAACACCTCTATATACAGTAGATAACACAGGATCCACCATTCACAGTAGGTGATATCACAGCTCACCTCCTCCTCCTCCTGTACAATGACTGATAACACCTCTATATACAGTAGATAACACATGATCCACCATTCACAGTAGGTGATATCACAGCTCACCTCCTCAATGACTGATATCTACTCTATACACAATAGATAACACAGAATCCATATTTCACAATAGATGTCACAGCTCACCTCCTCCTCCTGTACAATGACTGATAACACCTCTATATACAGTAGATAACACAGGATCCACCATTCACAATAGATAATGTCACAGCTCACCTCCTCCTCCTGTACAATGACTGATAACACCTCTATATACAGTAGATAACACAGGATCTACCATTCACAATAGGTGATGTCACAGCTCACCTCCTCCTCCTGTACAATGACTGATAACTCCTCTATATACAGTAGATAACACAGGATCCACCATTCACAATAGGTGATGTCACAGCTCTCCTCCTCCTCCTGTACAATGACTGATAACACCTCTATATACAGTAGATAACACAGGATCCACCATTCACAATAGGTAATATCACAGCTCACCTCCTCCTCCTGTACAATGACTGATAACACCTCTATATACAGTAGATAACACAGGATCCACCATTCACAATAGACGATGCCACAGCTCACCTCCCCCTCCTGTACAATGACTGATAACACCTCTATATACAGTAGATAACACAGGATCCACCATTCACAAGAGGTGATGTCACAGCTCACCTCCTCCTCCTGTACAATGACTGATAACTCCTCTATATACAGTAGATAACACAGGATCCACCATTCACAATAGGTGATGTCACAGATCACCTCCTCCTCCTCCTGTACAATGACTGATAACACCTCTATATACAGTAGATAACACAGGATCCACCATTCACAATAGATAATTTCACAGCTCACCTCCTCCTCCTGTACAATGACTGATAACACCTCTATATACAGTAGATAACACAGGATCCACCATTCACAATAGGTGATGTCACAGCTCACCTCCTCCTCCTGTACAATGACTGATAACCCCTCTATATACAGTAGATAACACAGGATATCACAGGAGGTGATATCACAGCTCACCTCCTCCTCCTGTACAATGACTGATAACCCCTCTATATACAGTAGATAACACAGGATCCACCATTCACAATAGGTGATGTCACAGCTCACCTCCCCCTCCTGTACAATGACTGATAACACCTCTATATACAGTAGATAACACAGGATCCACCATTCACAATAGGTGATGTCACAGCTCACCTCCTCCTCCTGTACAATGACTGATAACACCTCTATATACAGTAGATAACACAGGATCCACCATTCACAATAGGTGATGTCACAGCTCACCTCCTCCTCCTGTACAATGACTGATAACACCTCTATATACAGTAGATAACACAGGATCCACCATTCACAATAGGTGATGTCACAGCTCTCCTCCTCCTCCTGTAAAATGACTGATATCTACTTTATACACAATAGATAACACAGGATCCATACTTCACAATAGATGTTACAGCTCACCTCCTCCTATATACAGTAGATGATATCGTCCACCATTAAGAGTAGGTGATGTCACATGCAGAAAATCCTCATGGGGGGTTCTCACATTAAAGTAGTAACGTTACACTCGCAGGAGTCAACTGGTCCTGCTCTGTCCCTTCATACAGATTTTGTGGCGTGTCCGATCAGATGCCATAGTACAAAGGTACCAATATGGTAGAATACGGTAGAATATCGCTGCAATGTGGAGCCATATATAGGTGCCATGAAGTGCGTATTATTACAAAGCTGATTCATGTAGGATCGCTGCAGGATTCTTTTATTGCTATAAATGATGGCACTTCTATAATGAAATGATCTAAAAGAACTTGGCAGAGTTGAGGTCAATCATTAGTACAGGAGATCATTCTCGTTCTGGTGATTTTGTTACAGTAGGTTGCTGAAATGAACAATAAAAAAGTATATATACATAAAAGATACATAAAAGAAAAATGAAATAAACTTTGGTAACTTTTTGCTCCTGACAGTACTGTACCTGCAGTGTGGAGGCGTGCGCCTACGCAAGGGTGCGTGAACACATTGATGACAAACGTATACTTGGAATACATAAAAGCAAATTACTCTATGTTGTTTTTGTACATTTTCCCCATAGGAGTCCTATTGAGGAACATTTCTGTTTTTACAATTTACGGTTAGCTGCATGCCCAGACACTGTAAATTACACTTGACTGTACAATCTGCCACAGACTGTGAAAAGTATGGTGAGAAATAGTTCATTCTGGGTCTTCAAGAAGAAACCAAATAGTCTGCATTGTTAGCAGAGCTGTTAAACAGTGCATAACATGCTGTAGCCGCAAGTTCCCACTTTGAAGATGCGACCGAAACTCATCAATGTCCTGAAAATGCATTGAACGTCGCAAGGACGGGTTTTCGAAAAGAGGCTGAAACCTCCAGGTCTACGGCAGTCAAGTGGAAACTTCAGTCATTACAGGGAAAATTGTATATTCGCTCATAGATATTTTGTAATCATGCCTGGAATGATATGCAAAATGCCTTCTGTAAGACAAACTTTAATGGTCATTTTAGTTCCAAATATTTCTTTTGCTTGAGTCTAGAAGTCCAGAGTTGGCTATTGAAATAGTGATTCTTATTAAAAGGGAATATTCAAAAAACAACCTATATTGACTATGGAGGGGTTATCTAATTGATGGGACTCCCATCATTGAGGAGAAGGTGTCTAATTACTGGGACTCCCATCAATGAGGAGAAGGTGTCTAATTGCTGGGACTCCCATCGATGAGAGAAGGTGTCTAATTGATGGGCTCCCATCAATGGAAGGTGTCTAATTGCTAGGACTCCCATCAATGAGGAGAAGGTGTTTAATTATGGGACTCCCATCATGAGGAGAAGGTGTCTAATTCTGGGACTCCCATCGATGAGGAGAAGGTGTCTAATTACTTGGACTCCCATCGATGAGGAGAAGGTGTCTAATTGCTGGGACTCCCATCGATGAGGAGAAGGTGTCTAATTGCTGGCACTCCCATCAATAAGGACAAGGTGTCTAATTGCTGGTACTCCCATCAATGAGGAGAAGGTGTCTAATTACTGGACTCCCATCAATGAGGAAAGGTGTCTAATTGCTGGTACTCCCATCGATGAGGAGAAGGTGTCTAATTGTTGGATCCCATCGATGAGAGCAGGTGTCTAATTGACTGGACTCCCATCGATGAGGAGAAGGTGTCTAATTGTTGGCACTCCCATCGATGAGGAGAAGGTGTCTAATTGCTGGGACTCCCATCGATGAGGAGAAGGTGTCTAATTGCATGGCACTTCCCATCGATGAAGAGAAGGTGTCTAATTACTGGGACTCCCACCAATGAGGAGAAGGTGTCTAATTGCTGGCACTCTCATCAATGAGGACAAGGTGTCTAATTGCTGGTACTCCCATCAATGAGGAGAAGGAGTCTAATTGCTGGCACCCCCACCGATGAAGAGAAGGTGTCTAATTACTGAGACTCCCACCAATGAGGAGAAGGTGTCTAATTGCTGGCACTCCCATTAATGAGAGCAAGGTGTCTAATTGCTGGTACTCCCATCGATGAGGAGAAGGTGTCTAATTGATGGGGCTTCCATCGATGAAGAGAAGGTGTCTAATTACTGGGACTCCCACCAATGAGGAGAAGGTGTCTAATTGCTGGCACTCCCATCAATGAGGACAAGGTGTCTAATTGCTGGTACTCCCATCGATGAGGAGAAGGAGTCTAATTGCTGGCACCCCCACCGATGAAGAGAAGGTGTCTAATTACTGGGACTCCCACCAATGAGGACAAGGTGTCTAATTGCTGGCACGCCCATTAATGAGGGCAAGGTGTCTAATTGCTGGTATTCCCATCGATGAGAAGAAGGAGTCTAATTGCTGGCACTCCCATCAATGAGGAGAAGGAGTCTAATTGCTGGCAATCCCATCGATGAGGAGAAGTCTAATTGATGGGACTCCCACCGATGAGAAGGGTTGTCTCCTTCTAAGCCAAGAGTGCACATGCATGACCAATGCTTACAAAGACCGTAATGTAGTGATGGTCAAGCATGAGTACTAATCACATGGAGACCCTATTTTCCATTCTTGCGATCGATGAGGGTCAGTGGTCAGCCAGCCAGCCAGGGGTATAACAAGGATGAGGTGGCAGGTGGTGAATATTCCCTTGAGCGAAGTCATCAGAGGGTGCAGTTGAATTGCTTCTGCCATTAGTGTCACTTTTCATGCATTGGTCTGAGGTGTTTCCTAATGGATGGCATGTTGCCATCCCCAGATGGATCTTAAGCCATTTTCTGAGTCTGTAGTTAAACTAACAGCCAGGTCTGAGAAAAAGGCCGGTCCCCTGCTGTCAACTGAAGGTCTGACTACCGGCACTTCCGGGGTCTTGGCGACGTGCACCAGTGTGATGAAAACCTGGAACTATAACAGGGGTGGGTAGTCTTTTTATACCTACTGTATGCATGTAAAACCCCTTAAAATTATTTTTAATTGATTTATAAGCATTACCCATCCCTCCACAGTTCCAGCCCTGCCGCTCCACTGCTGCTCCTTTCTTTACTGACAGGCTGTAGTGGTAATATAGCTGCAGTTCAGGTGGCCGCTGCAGCCAATCTCTTGGATCAACAGTAATATCAAAGTGGTCAGCCCAAAAAAGGTTGAGCCCATGTGCGATTTTCATACTTAAGGTCACTGACTGACTAGCTTCGCTCAGTGAAGGAGGGTCTGTAGTTTTTCAATAAACATTGAGAAAATTATGAAGAACAACTCGTCAGCAGATGACAATAAGACAATAAAATTACATTCACATGGTCAGTATTTGGTGAGTGTTTTACCTCAGTATATGTAAGCCAAAACCAGGAGAGGAACAATCAGAGGAAAAGTATAATAGAAACACATCACCACTTCTGTATTTATCATCCTGGTTTTGGCTTACAAATACTGATGTGAAATACTGACCAAATACTGATCGTGTGAACATGGCCTAAGTGAGCAAATGGGATATGAGCCATCACTAGATGACTCCTCAAGCCGGTTAAGCTATGTATAGGAGGGGGAGCCAAATTGAATTTATGCCCCAGGTACGGGGAGACCTAGTTTTGTCTCAGACCCCAGTGATCATACATTTATCAACTCCCTCATAGATAGGCAATAATTGATGCCGATGAGACAACTACTTTAATGTTCAAGCTCTCGTAGACATGATTCCAAAATATTCTTGGTAGGAAAAATACTGTAATATTATGGAAACTAACCTGAAACATACTTTACGTAAGTGCATGAATTTCCGATAACGAGGACACTGTAGTGACACATCCTTAAACAATGAACCTCTAGAATGTTCTAGACCGGTGTTCCTCAACTCCAGCCCTCAAGAGCCTCCAACCGATCATGTTTTCAGGATTTCCTCAGTATTGCACAGATGTTGGAGTCATAGTAAGGAAATCCTGAAAACACGATCTGTTGGTGGCTCTTGAGGACTAGAGTTGGGAACATTGCTCTAGAGAATATCTACCAGAACTTTTTTTTTGTGGAATTACACCAACCCAAAACATTTGGGAAATTTTGTAATACAGTTTAGTACACACGGCAATCTATACGACATTATATCTGACCCTCTCTGCTATTAATGGATTCATGTATTGTCATTCAAAGAAAATACTTTTTTTTTACCCAAATTTGAGTAATTTATAACACCCAAAATTGAGAAACATTGTAGTATATGAACAGTGTGAATATAAGATCTGGCAAGACCGTGAGATCTCATTTTGCCCAATTAATAATTAAAATGAATTAATAAGTTTACGAAAATTGTTCAGTCTCCAAGGAGGCATCGTGGATAACGTGTAATAGCTGTAGGCTATGTGTCGCTTGCTTTCTACCACCCATCCTGTACTTAAGAAGATTTGTTTCATCTGGTGAGTGCAGCAATTGTGTCTTTGCTCTTTGAAGTATCTATATGACAACTGCATTTAATTGCTGAGAATGTTGAATGATCCTATATGTCTATATACTATTGCCCCAGTATTTGCAAGGAGTGTCAGCAGCTCCAACATCTATA
Source organism: Oophaga sylvatica (assembly GCA_033576555.1). NCBI lineage: Eukaryota > Metazoa > Chordata > Amphibia > Anura > Dendrobatidae > Oophaga > Oophaga sylvatica. The sequence continues at coordinate 960,946,035 of JARQOD010000001.1, forward strand.
TCATATGGGTTCACGAAAATAGGTTTTCTAAACTAGACACCCCTTCCATATGATACACTTTAACTTTTATGGTTTTCATATCCTATGATTTGGCTGGATCCCATATTAGAGAAATATCTATGATTATATAATTATTTAAAGCAAATTTCAATCACATTTTTTTTAGATGTTATTCTGTCCTCAAGGTTGATTTACTATGCGATGAATCATAGAACTGCAACACATTAGAGAAAATAATGAGTAATATTTGGCAATTAATAGAGAGCCTGTTTGTGCAGGTTTTCCCATTAAAGATATTACCGTAAGTGAAGTTATTCTGCGCAAATTTAATGTCCCATATTATGCGCTAGTGTTTTCTAGAACCTACAGCATAATAAACGGAATATTTAAAAATAAAAAAAAGAATACTCACATCATTGCTCATCTCTCCGACTCCTCCGCTTCTCACTGCGATGCGTCCAGTTCTCAAGGCACATCGCGCCTCATCACTCTAGGCAGTGGCTTCCAGAGAGTTCTGCGCAAGTGAGCGAAAAGTCGCCATGTGCCGTGACATTGCATATCTAATCAGAGTTGGAAGACCTTGCAGCAGATTTCAGCTCTTGCAGCAGTGATAAGAAAATGAAAAGATGACCGGATGGGTGACAGTGAGGAGTGGAGGGGTGACAGTAAGGAGTTGCAGGGTTGGCAAGCTGATTGTTTATGTGAGTATCAAGATTTTTTTTAAAAATTTTGATGGCCCTTTACTGTTCAGAAAAACGATGGCTAGCAGCTTCCATGTTAATGAATCTGTCAAGTAAGTGAAATACAAAAAAATCTGCATTTTGGTGAATGAGTTTTTTTGTAATAATTACTGTAAGTAGAATTCTATTCCACTCTCGGATACATTCGTTGGTCTCTAATCATTAAGACACACTCATCTAGCGGCACGACTAACCACTCTAAGATGGAGTTAATGAATACACCGCACACTATGAGGGAAGTATGATTATCAAGTCAAGTTAATATTTTATTAACTGATTATGGCAACAAATTAGGACAAAAAGAAAAAAGAGCGAATTTTAACGTTTCGGCTACACTTTAGCCTTTTTCAAAACGTCGCTGTGAAAACAAAATAAAACTGTAAGTATCCCCAAGCAGCAATGGAGGTGATATGTACACAAGATTAGTGACAAAATAATGTTCCCCTAAAACACACATTAAACACTTAATATATACACGGTATATATACAGTTTGTAGCTTGTACGTACAGAGATTGATATGAGAGTTAATTTCACATAAAGTATAGGTAACTAGAACATAATGAGTTCATGAAGTGTCTGTATAGTTACCTCAGAAGTAGTCCAGTGCCAGAAATTGTGAATAAAGAAAAGGATGGCCAAGGTGAAGTCCTTATATGGCTATAATAATGAAATATTGAGTCAATAAGTGGTTAAACAAATAGAGGGGTATGCTAAGATAAAAAGATTACCCAATGGTTAATGGCATCACAATGTGGAAAGTCAGCTATCTAGGAATCATCCGTAGGTGCTATGGAAAATAATGACCACTCTGAGTAACATGCCGCTTAGTGAAAACATTTTTTTTTGTTGAGAACGACCATTAGAGGTGGTTACCTCAATGTAGAATCAATTGTGTGGATGCGCTCAGTCTTGAAATCGTCTGCGGGCACTAAGGAAAAAATGACTCCTTTGAGTAACCTGCCCCTAAATGGTATCGGATCGGTCCGCCCAGGTAATTACCTTATTGTGGAGTCAACGTATGTGGCAGCACTCCCGTGCCGTGCCATGTGTCCGTGTGCTGTGAGACTAACAGCGGGCGCCTATATATGACGATCGCTGATCGCTAGAGCGGAAGTGCGTGATACCAACCGGAAGTGACGACGCGCAACTCGCTGAGTGTATTGCGCATGCGTGGAACTCCGTGTATGTAACATGTATACACTGCTGAGGTCATGTGATAATGTTGTCATGCCTACCAAACAAAATAGGCTGTATGGGCACCGTAACAAAGTCATGGGTAAATGAATGAAATGGCTGGTAAGTCATAGAGGTAAAAGAGGTAAAGAAGGCACTGGATATTAAGGCAAATAATAAAAAAATAAACAAATAGACATAATAACCGGATAAACATAATAAAATGAGACAAAAGATAAGGGACCATAAACTTCACAAGGCAATGGTATGAAACAAAATCAAGATTGTGTACAACAATAACAGTAAAAACCGATATAAAGGGGTAAGTATACAACTCACCTACTGTCAAGACATTTTAGCGGGTCTGTAAATAATACAACAAAATGATTAGTGAGGCATTATAGAGACCAATCTATTTCCCTATTCAGGCCTTTGGGGGCCAACGTGTCTAGTGTATGGATCCAATAGGATTCTCTAGCTTTAAGTCGACCGACATGATTACCTCCCCTTCTAGGTCGGGGAATGTGCTCAATTATCTGATATTTGAGCTGTGCCACTGTGTGTCTCATCTTGGTGAAATGGTCCGGTAATGGCAGCCAATTTTTGCCACATCTGATCGCGGACTTATGACTAGCTTATCCTGTCCTTAATGTGTTGAGTGGTTTCCCCCACATATAGTAAACCACATGGACATTTAATCATGTACACTACAAAATTAGAATTGCATGTAAAGTAGCCTCGGACAGGAAAGCTTTTGCCAGTTCTGGGATGAGTGATGTTGTCTGATTTGATGATATTAGAACATGAAGCACAATTCAAACATAGAAAAGTGCCATTTCTCCTGGGGGCAAGTAGTGTTTGTGTATTCGGAGGGCGTAGGCTCCCTATGTCAGCCCTAACTAGTTTGTCTTTAATGTTTAATGTTTACGTACTACCTAAAATACACAAATCGTTGAATAACCCCCCGGGCAGACCCATAGTAGCATCGATGGACTCTATTTTATCCCCACTATCGATGTTTCTAGAAAAAAATCTTGACACCCTTCATTAAGTCTACCAGAGCATTTTTACTGGATACGGGACACTTTCTTAGTATTATTCGTCAACTCAACAACATACCAGCTGACAGCATCTTAGTAACTCTGGATGTAAATAGCCTTTACACCTCGATTCAACATGAACATGGCATTGAGGCTACCCAATATCTCCTCAACCGCTCCGACATGACTACCAACTCGATCGCACTGAGCTTGGACTTGCTACGTTTGGTACTTTATGAGAATTATTTCTTATACGAGGACACATTTTACATCCAGAAACGTGGCACCGCGATGGGTTCCAATATGGCGCCCGCCTATGCTAACGCCTTTATGAACTTTTTTGAGGTCTCGCACATATATACCAATGAGCTTTTCTCCAAGCATGCCTTGGTATATCACCGTTACATCGATGACATTTTCTCCATCTGGACAGGTACCTCTGTCACACTTAATGCTTTCCACTGTTTTCTCAATTCCGTCCTTCCGGAATTACAGTTTACCATGCATCATAATATGACAGAGGTTCCCTTCCTGGATACTATGGTACACAAGGATGCATCTGGAAACCTATCCACAGACCTCTATCGTAAACCTACTGACACGAACAGTTTGTTGCATTTCAACAGTTGCCATCCCAGGTACACCCGTGAAAGTTTACCCCGTTCTCAATACAAAAGGGTTACATGGATCGTGTCGGATCCTAACATCCTGACTGAAAGACTTGATACCATGACAAAAAAATTTTTGGACAGGGGTTACCCACAGTCATTACTGACAAAAGAGAAGACACTGGCGTTGGCACCTCGCTCTCCGCTTGTGAGGTCCAATAACACATCAAGGATTCCATTTGTACATACCTTTCACCCTCTGATGCCTATAGTCTACTCGGTGATTAGGAGACATTGGTCTCTACTAACCCGTTCATATCCGGATATAGATGCTTTTAAGGAACCAACACTTATGTGCACTAGAAGACCTACCAACATTAAAGACAAACTAGTTAGGGCTGACATAGGGAGCCTACGCCCTCCGAATACACAAACACTACTTGCCCCCAGGAGAAATGGCACGTTTCCATGTTTGAATTGTGCTTCATGTTCTAATATCATCAAATCAGACAACATCACTCATCCCAGAACTGGCAAAAGCTTTCCTGTCCGAGGCTACTTTACATGCAATTCTAATTTTGTAGTGTACATGATTAAATGTCCATGTGGTTTACTATATGTGGGGGAAACCACTCAACACATTAAGGACAGGATAGCTAGCCATAAGTCCACGATCAGATGTGGCAAAAATTGGCTGCCATTACCGGACCATTTCACCAAGATGAGACACACAGTGGCACAGCTCAAATATCAGATAATTGAGCACGTTCCCCGACCAAGAAGGGGAGGTAATCATGTCGGTCGACTTAAAGCTAGAGAATCCTATTGGATCCATACACTAGACACGTTGGCCCCCAAAGGCCTGAATAGGGAAATAGATTGGTCTCTATAATGCCTCACTAATCATTTTGTTGTATTATTTACAGACCCGCTAAAATGTCTTGACAGTAGGTGAGTTGTATACTTACCCCTTTATATCGGTTTTTACTGTTATTGTTGTACACAATCTTGATTTTGTTTCATACCATTGCCTTGTGAAGTTTATGGTCCCTTATCTTTTGTCTCATTTTATTATGTTTATCCGGTTATTATGTCTATTTGTTTATTTTTTTATTATTTGCCTTAATATCCAGTGCCTTCTTTACTCTTCTCTATGACTTACCAGCCATTTCATTCATTTACCCATGACTTTGTTACGGTGCCCATACAGCCTATTTTGTTTGGTAGGCATGACAACATTATCACATGACCTCAGCAGTGTATACATGTTACATACACGGAGTTCCACGCATGCGCAATACACTCAGCGAGTTGCGCGTCGTCACTTCCGGTTGGTATCACGCACTTCCGCTCTAGCGATCAGCGATCGTCATATATAGGCGCCCGCTGTTAGTCTCACAGCACACGGACACATGGCACGGCACGGGAGTGCTGCCACATACGTTGACTCCACAATAAGGTAATTACCTGGGCGGACCGATCCGATACCATTTAGGGGCAGGTTACTCAAAGGAGTCATTTTTTCCTTAGTGCCCGCAGACGATTTCAAGACTGAGCGCATCCACACAATTGATTCTACATTGAGGTAACCACCTCTAATGGTCGTTCTCAACAAAAAAAATTTTTTCACTAAGCGGCATGTTACTCAGAGTGGTCATTATTTTCCATAGCACCTACGGATGATTCCTAGATAGCTGACTTTCCACATTGTGACGCCATTAACCATTGGGTAATCTTTTTATCTTAGCATACCCCTCTATTTGTTTAACCACTTATTGACTCAATATTTCATTATTATAGCCATATAAGGACTTCACCTTGGCCATCCTTTTCTTTATTCACAATTTCTGGCACTGGACTACTTCTGAGGTAACTATACAGACACTTCATGAACTCATTATGTTCTAGTTACCTATACTTTATGTGAAATTAACTCTCATATCAATCTCTGTACGTACAAGCTACAAACTGTATATATACCGTGTATATATTAAGTGTTTAATGTGTGTTTTAGGGGAACATTATTTTGTCACTAATCTTGTGTACATATCACCTCCATTGCTGCTTGGGGATACTTACAGTTTTATTTTGTTTTCACAGCGACGTTTTGAAAAAGGCTAAAGTGTAGCCGAAACGTTAAAATTCGCTCTTTTTTCTTTTTGTCCTAATTTGTTGCCATAATCAGTTAATAAAATATTAACTTGACTTGATAATCATACTTCCCTCATAGTGTGCGGTGTATTCATTAACTTCAATATTTAAGGACAATTTGTCATTTACACCAGCACCTTACTTTATTAACTGAGTGCACGTCATTTTCTCTCTCATGCTATTTTTTGACGTTAGCACCGGTTACCCTACTATTATATAAACCAATGTCTACCGACACGTTTGCATATGATCAGGCCACAAGTACCAGTATATTATCACAGGTTACTGGCTCTAATGAGTTTTTGAAAACCCCCATACAAGATTTAAGGACCAGAGACTTTGAAAAGGAGAAAAAGAAACTTATATCATATGATCTCCATTGCACCACTCTGGCTGAGTATCATAGACAGAACAAAATCCCTAGGGGACTGAGATGCAACCTTCGTCCTACTTTATTTTCTGATAACCCCGAATACTGTGAGCAATATAAAAAAATACTTAATAAGTGCTCGCTAGACATCATCATTCTAACGATAGATTATCTCCAAAAGGCCATATCGGATATTAAGCTTAATATCCAAGCCATAGAGACTCAGCTCTCAGCCACCCTAACATCCTCTGATTTGGCAACTCTTAAGATAAAAACTGAGAAGTCACTGGCTGAGCACCTTAAGACTCTACAGGATAGGAAAAGAAGCAAATTCCAGCGGGATTCGGAGGAATATTCCAGTAATCGGGTCTATAGATGGGCGGATTCCTTTACGCCCGCCAATACTTGGCGTCGACCACGTCCACCACGCAGGGATGGTTCCTTCAGCTCGGGAAGCGATTCGTCTACGGGACGGAATCGTTTTTTCACCAGGGACAACAGGAGAGGGCCCCCAAATTTAGAGCAACCCGACGTGCCAGGAGAAAGGATGACCACCCGGTCACAGGTGAGACGCAGAACATAGTGGTCAACATCTCGGACCATCTTTTGTCTCCTATGGAACTTTCAGTTCTACAAAAGGGACTCTCCTTCTGCCCTACTCCTCCCTGGGATTCTTTTCAACTTAAAAAGGATTTGGAACGTTTCTACCGATCTATTAGACTTAAAACGCATTGTGGATCATCACACAATTCCATCAGTGATCCTCCTACGACGACGATACCCGATTTATCAATCAGTGACTACGGTTTATTTAACAAGAGTAATTTTGTCCCCCTCACACATACCACGCCGCTGAGACCTTTATTTCACTTGTTGATCGTGAAATTGGGATAATCACACATCAACAACGTCTAGGCCTTTTTCCAGTACACTCCAATTTCTCTACAAATGAGAAACAGGCACTGCTCTCACTACAGAATAATGAAGGGATCATTATAAAACCGGCAGATAAGGGAGGTGCAATAGTGGTGATGAACCGCTATCAATATACCAATGAAGTGAAACGACAACTATCGGATACCAATACTTATGGCGTCCTTTCACATGACCCAGTCTTTGACATTAGAGAAAAATTCAGAATACGATTGAACCATACCTAGCACGCCATACTATTGATAGAAAGACTGCCACCTACTTGAATAATCTACAGCCCATTACTCCGGTATTTTACGTACTACCTAAAATACACAAATCGTGGAATAACCCCCCGGGCAGACCCATAGTAGCATCGACGGACTCTATTTTATCCCCACTATCGATGTTTCTAGAAAAAATCTTGACACCCTTCATTAAGTCTACCAGAGCATTTTTACTGGATACGGGACACTTTCTTAGTATTATTCGTCAACTCAACAACATACCAGCTGACAGAATCTTAGTAACTCTGGATGTAAATAGCCTTTACACCTCGATTCAACATGAACATGGCATTGAGGCTACCCAATATCTCCTCAACCGCTCCGACATGACTACCGACTCGATCGCACTGAGCTTGGACTTGCTACGTTTGGTACTTTATGAGAATTATTTCTTATACGAGGACACATTTTACATCCAGAAACGTGGCACCGCGATGGGTTCCAATATGGCGCCCGCCTATGCTAACGCCTTTATGAACTTTTTTGAGGTCTCGCACATATATACCAATGAGCTTTTCTCCAAGCATGCCTTGGTATATCACCGTTACATCGATGACATTTTTCTCATCTGGACAGGTACCTCTGTCACACTTAATGCTTTCCACTGTTTTTTCAATTCCGTCCTTCCGGAATTACAGTTTACCATGCATCATAATATGACAGAGGTTCCCTTCCTGGATACTATGGTACACAAGGATGCATCTGGAAACCTATCCACAGACCTCTATCGTAAACCTACTGACACGAACAGTTTGTTGCATTTCAACAGTTGCCATCCCAGGTACACCCGTGAAAGTTTACCCCGTTCTCAATACAAAAGGGTTACACGGATCGTGTCGGATCCTAACATCCTGACTGAAAGACTTGATACCATGACAAAAAAATTTTTGGACAGGGGTTACCCACAGTCATTACTGACAAAAGAGAAGACACTGGCGTTGGCACCTCGCTCTCCGCTTGTGAGGTCCAATAACACATCAAGGATTCCATTTGTACATACCTTTCACCCTCTGATGCCTATATCTACTCGGTGATTAGGAGACATTGGTCTCTACTAACCCGTTCATATCCGGATATAGATGCTTTTAAGGAACCAACACTTATGTGCACTAGAAGACCTACCAACATTAAAGACAAACTAGTTAGGGCTGACATAGGGAGCCTACGCCCTCCGAATACACAAACACTACTTGCCCCCAGGAGAAATGGCACGTTTCCATGTTTGAATTGTGCTTCATGTTCTAATATCATCAAATCAGACAACATCACTCATCCAGAACTGGCAAAAGCTTTCCTGTCCGAGGCTACTTTACATGCAATTCTAATTTTGTAGTGTACATGATTAAATGTCCATGTGGTTTACTATATGTGGGGGAAACCACTCAACACATTAAGGACAGGATAGCTAGCCATAAGTCCACGATCAGATGTGGCAAAAATTGGCTGCCATTACCGGACCATTTCACCAAGATGAGACACACAGTGGCACAGCTCAAATATCAGATAATTGAGCACGTTCCCCGACCAAGAAGGGGAGGTAATCATGTCGGTCGACTTAAAGCTAGAGAATCCTATTGGATCCATACACTAGACACGTTGGCCCCCAAAGGCCTGAATAGGGAAATAGATTGGTCTCTATAATGCCTCACTAATCATTTTGTTGTATTATTTACAGACCCGCTAAAATGTCTTGACAGTAGGTGAGTTGTATACTTACCCCTTTATATCGGTTTTTACTGTTATTGTTGTACACAATCTTGATTTTGTTTCATACCATTGCCTTGTGAAGTTTATGGTCCCTTATCTTTTGTCTCATTTTATTATGTTTATCCGGTTATTATGTCTATTTGTTTATTTTTTTATTATTTGCCTTAATATCCAGTGCCTTCTTTACCTCTTTTACCTCTATGACTTACCAGCCATTTCATTCATTTACCCATGACTTTGTTACGGTGCCCATACAGCCTATTTTGTTTGGTAGGCATGACAACATTATCACATGACCTCAGCAGTGTATACATGTTACATACACGGAGTTCCACGCATGCGCAATACACTCAGCGAGTTGCGCGTCGTCACTTCCGGTTGGTATCACGCACTTCCGCTCTAGCGATCAGCGATCGTCATATATAGGCGCCCGCTGTTAGTCTCACAGCACACGGACACATGGCACGGCACGGGAGTGCTGCCACATACGTTGACTCCACAATAAGGTAATTACCTGGGCGGACCGATCCGATACCATTTAGGGGCAGGTTACTCAAAGGAGTCATTTTTTCCTTAGTGCCCGCAGACGATTTCAAGACTGAGCGCATCCACACAATTGATTCTACATTGAGGTAACCACCTCTAATGGTCGTTCTCAACAAAAAAAATTTTTTCACTAAGCGGCATGTTACTCAGAGTGGTCATTATTTTCCATAGCACCTACGGATGATTCCTAGATAGCTGACTTTCCACATTGTGACGCCATTAACCATTGGGTAATCTTTTTATCTTAGCATACCCCTCTATTTGTTTAACCACTTATTGACTCAATATTTCATTATTATAGCCATATAAGGACTTCACCTTGGCCATCCTTTTCTTTATTCACAATTTCTGGCACTGGACTACTTCTGAGGTAACTATACAGACACTTCATGAACTCATTATGTTCTAGTTACCTATACTTTATGTGAAATTAACTCTCATATCAATCTCTGTACGTACAAGCTACAAACTGTATATATACCGTGTATATATTAAGTGTTTAATGTGTGTTTTAGGGGAACATTATTTTGTCACTAATCTTGTGTACATATCACCTCCATTGCTGCTTGGGGATACTTACAGTTTTATTTTGTTTTCACAGCGACGTTTTGAAAAAGGCTAAAGTGTAGCCGAAACGTTAAAATTCGCTCTTTTTTCTTTTTGTCCTAATTTGTTGCCATAATCAGTTAATAAAATATTAACTTGACTTGATAATCATACTTCCCTCATAGTGTGCGGTGTATTCATTAACTTCAATATTTAAGGACAATTTGTCATTTACACCAGCACCTTACTTTATTAACTGAGTGCACGTCATTTTCTCTCTCATGCTATTTTTTGACGTTAGCACCGGTTACCCTACTATTATATAAACCAATGTCTACCGACACGTTTGCATATGATCAGGCCACAAGTACCAGTATATTATCACAGGTTACTGGCTCTAATGAGTTTTTGAAAACCCCCATACAAGATTTAAGGACCAGAGACTTTGAAAAGGAGAAAAAGAAACTTATATCATATGATCTCCATTGCACCACTCTGGCTGAGTATCATAGACAGAACAAAATCCCTAGGGGACTGAGATGCAACCTTCGTCCTACTTTATTTTCTGATAACCCCGAATACTGTGAGCAATATAAAAAAATACTTAATAAGTGCTCGCTAGACATCATCATTCTAACGATAGATTATCTCCAAAAGGCCATATCGGATATTAAGCTTAATATCCAAGCCATAGAGACTCAGCTCTCAGCCACCCTAACATCCTCTGATTTGGCAACTCTTAAGATAAAAACTGAGAAGTCACTGGCTGAGCACCTTAAGACTCTACAGGATAGGAAAAGAAGCAAATTCCAGCGGGATTCGGAGGAATATTCCAGTAATCGGGTCTATAGATGGGCGGATTCCTTTACGCCCGCCAATACTTGGCGTCGACCACGTCCACCACGCAGGGATGGTTCCTTCAGCTCGGGAAGCGATTCGTCTACGGGACGGAATCGTTTTTTCACCAGGGACAACAGGAGAGGGCCCCCAAATTTAGAGCAACCCGACGTGCCAGGAGAAAGGATGACCACCCGGTCACAGGTGAGACGCAGAACATAGTGGTCAACATCTCGGACCATCTTTTGTCTCCTATGGAACTTTCAGTTCTACAAAAGGGACTCTCCTTCTGCCCTACTCCTCCCTGGGATTCTTTTCAACTTAAAAAGGATTTGGAACGTTTCTACCGATCTATTAGACTTAAAACGCATTGTGGATCATCACACAATTCCATCAGTGATCCTCCTACGACGACGATACCCGATTTATCAATCAGTGACTACGGTTTATTTAACAAGAGTAATTTTTGTCCCCCTCACACATACCACGCCGCTGAGACCTTTATTTCACTTGTTGATCGTGAAATTGGGATAATCACACATCAACAACGTCTAGGCCTTTTTCCAGTACACTCCAATTTCTCTACAAATGAGAAACAGGCACTGCTCTCACTACAGAATAATGAAGGGATCATTATAAAACCGGCAGATAAGGGAGGTGCAATAGTGGTGATGAACCGCTATCAATATACCAATGAAGTGAAACGACAACTATCGGATACCAATACTTATGGCGTCCTTTCACATGACCCAGTCTTTGACATTAGGAGAAAAATTCAGAATACGATTGAACCATACCTAGCACGCCATACTATTGATAGAAAGACTGCCACCTACTTGAATAATCTACAGCCCATTACTCCGGTATTTTACGTACTACCTAAAATACACAAATCGTGGAATAACCCCCCGGGCAGACCCATAGTAGCATCGACGGACTCTATTTTATCCCCACTATCGATGTTTCTAGAAAAAATCTTGACACCCTTCATTAAGTCTACCAGAGCATTTTTACTGGATACGGGACACTTTCTTAGTATTATTCGTCAACTCAACAACATACCAGCTGACAGAATCTTAGTAACTCTGGATGTAAATAGCCTTTACACCTCGATTCAACATGAACATGGCATTGAGGCTACCCAATATCTCCTCAACCGCTCCGACATGACTACCGACTCGATCGCACTGAGCTTGGACTTGCTACGTTTGGTACTTTATGAGAATTATTTCTTATACGAGGACACATTTTACATCCAGAAACGTGGCACCGCGATGGGTTCCAATATGGCGCCCGCCTATGCTAACGCCTTTATGAACTTTTTTGAGGTCTCGCACATATATACCAATGAGCTTTTCTCCAAGCATGCCTTGGTATATCACCGTTACATCGATGACATTTTTCTCATCTGGACAGGTACCTCTGTCACACTTAATGCTTTCCACTGTTTTTTCAATTCCGTCCTTCCGGAATTACAGTTTACCATGCATCATAATATGACAGAGGTTCCCTTCCTGGATACTATGGTACACAAGGATGCATCTGGAAACCTATCCACAGACCTCTATCGTAAACCTACTGACACGAACAGTTTGTTGCATTTCAACAGTTGCCATCCCAGGTACACCCGTGAAAGTTTACCCCGTTCTCAATACAAAAGGGTTACACGGATCGTGTCGGATCCTAACATCCTGACTGAAAGACTTGATACCATGACAAAAAAATTTTTGGACAGGGGTTACCCACAGTCATTACTGACAAAAGAGAAGACACTGGCGTTGGCACCTCGCTCTCCGCTTGTGAGGTCCAATAACACATCAAGGATTCCATTTGTACATACCTTTCACCCTCTGATGCCTATAGTCTACTCGGTGATTAGGAGACATTGGTCTCTACTAACCCGTTCATATCCGGATATAGATGCTTTTAAGGAACCAACACTTATGTGCACTAGAAGACCTACCAACATTAAAGACAAACTAGTTAGGGCTGACATAGGGAGCCTACGCCCTCCGAATACACAAACACTACTTGCCCCCAGGAGAAATGGCACGTTTCCATGTTTGAATTGTGCTTCATGTTCTAATATCATCAAATCAGACAACATCACTCATCCCAGAACTGGCAAAAGCTTTCCTGTCCGAGGCTACTTTACATGCAATTCTAATTTTGTAGTGTACATGATTAAATGTCCATGTGGTTTACTATATGTGGGGGAAACCACTCAACACATTAAGGACAGGATAGCTAGCCATAAGTCCACGATCAGATGTGGCAAAAATTGGCTGCCATTACCGGACCATTTCACCAAGATGAGACACACAGTGGCACAGCTCAAATATCAGATAATTGAGCACGTTCCCCGACCAAGAAGGGGAGGTAATCATGTCGGTCGACTTAAAGCTAGAGAATCCTATTGGATCCATACACTAGACACGTTGGCCCCCAAAGGCCTGAATAGGGAAATAGATTGGTCTCTATAATGCCTCACTAATCATTTTGTTGTATTATTTACAGACCCGCTAAAATGTCTTGACAGTAGGTGAGTTGTATACTTACCCCTTTATATCGGTTTTTACTGTTATTGTTGTACACAATCTTGATTTTGTTTCATACCATTGCCTTGTGAAGTTTATGGTCCCTTATCTTTTGTCTCATTTTATTATGTTTATCCGGTTATTATGTCTATTTGTTTATTTTTTTATTATTTGCCTTAATATCCAGTGCCTTCTTTACCTCTTTTACCTCTATGACTTACCAGCCATTTCATTCATTTACCCATGACTTTGTTACGGTGCCCATACAGCCTATTTTGTTTGGTAGGCATGACAACATTATCACATGACCTCAGCAGTGTATACATGTTACATACACGGAGTTCCACGCATGCGCAATACACTCAGCGAGTTGCGCGTCGTCACTTCCGGTTGGTATCATGCACTTCCGCTCTAGCGATCAGCGATCGTCATATATAGGCGCCCGCTGTTAGTCTCACAGCACACGGACACATGGCACGGCACGGGAGTGCTGCCACATACGTTGACTCCACAATAAGGTAATTACCTGGGCGGACCGATCCGATACCATTTAGGGGCAGGTTACTCAAAGGAGTCATTTTTTCCTTAGTGCCCGCAGACGATTTCAAGACTGAGCGCATCCACACAATTGATTCTACATTGAGGTAACCACCTCTAATGGTCGTTCTCAACAAAAAAAATTTTTTCACTAAGCGGCATGTTACTCAGAGTGGTCATTATTTTCCATAGCACCTACGGATGATTCCTAGATAGCTGACTTTCCACATTGTGACGCCATTAACCATTGGGTAATCTTTTTATCTTAGCATACCCCTCTATTTGTTTAACCACTTATTGACTCAATATTTCATTATTATAGCCATATAAGGACTTCACCTTGGCCATCCTTTTCTTTATTCACAATTTCTGGCACTGGACTACTTCTGAGGTAACTATACAGACACTTCATGAACTCATTATGTTCTAGTTACCTATACTTTATGTGAAATTAACTCTCATATCAATCTCTGTACGTACAAGCTACAAACTGTATATATACCGTGTATATATTAAGTGTTTAATGTGTGTTTTAGGGGAACATTATTTTGTCACTAATCTTGTGTACATATCACCTCCATTGCTGCTTGGGGATACTTACAGTTTTATTTTGTTTTCACAGCGACGTTTTGAAAAAGGCTAAAGTGTAGCCGAAACGTTAAAATTCGCTCTTTTTTCTTTTTGTCCTAATTTGTTGCCATAATCAGTTAATAAAATATTAACTTGACTTGATAATCATACTTCCCTCATAGTGTGCGGTGTATTCATTAACTTCAATATTTAAGGACAATTTGTCATTTACACCAGCACCTTACTTTATTAACTGAGTGCACGTCATTTTCTCTCTCATGCTATTTTTTGACGTTAGCACCGGTTACCCTACTATTATATAAACCAATGTCTACCGACACGTTTGCATATGATCAGGCCACAAGTACCAGTATATTATCACAGGTTACTGGCTCTAATGAGTTTTTGAAAACCCCCATACAAGATTTAAGGACCAGAGACTTTGAAAAGGAGAAAAAGAAACTTATATCATATGATCTCCATTGCACCACTCTGGCTGAGTATCATAGACAGAACAAAATCCCTAGGGGACTGAGATGCAACCTTCGTCCTACTTTATTTTCTGATAACCCGAATACTGTGAGCAATATAAAAAAATACTTAATAAGTGCTCGCTAGACATCATCATTCTAACGATAGATTATCTCCAAAAGGCCATATCGGATATTAAGCTTAATATCCAAGCCATAGAGACTCAGCTCTCAGCCACCCTAACATCCTCTGATTTGGCAACTCTTAAGATAAAAACTGAGAAGTCACTGGCTGAGCACCTTAAGACTCTACAGGATAGGAAAAGAAGCAAATTCCAGCGGGATTCGGAGGAATATTCCAGTAATCGGGTCTATAGATGGGCGGATTCCTTTACGCCCGCCAATACTTGGCGTCGACCACGTCCACCACGCAGGGATGGTTCCTTCAGCTCGGGAAGCGATTCGTCTACGGGACGGAATCGTTTTTTCACCAGGGACAACAGGAGAGGGCCCCCAAATTTAGAGCAACCCGACGTGCCAGGAGAAAGGATGACCACCCGGTCACAGGTGAGACGCAGAACATAGTGGTCAACATCTCGGACCATCTTTTGTCTCCTATGGAACTTTCAGTTCTACAAAAGGGACTCTCCTTCTGCCCTACTCCTCCCTGGGATTCTTTTCAACTTAAAAAGGATTTGGAACGTTTCTACCGATCTATTAGACTTAAAACGCATTGTGGATCATCACACAATTCCATCAGTGATCCTCCTACGACGACGATACCCGATTTATCAATCAGTGACTACGGTTTATTTAACAAGAGTAATTTTTGTCCCCCTCACACATACCACGCCGCTGAGACCTTTATTTCACTTGTTGATCGTGAAATTGGGATAATCACACATCAACAACGTCTAGGCCTTTTTCCAGTACACTCCAATTTCTCTACAAATGAGAAACAGGCACTGCTCTCACTACAGAATAATGAAGGGATCATTATAAAACCGGCAGATAAGGGAGGTGCAATAGTGGTGATGAACCGCTATCAATATACCAATGAAGTGAAACGACAACTATCGGATACCAATACTTATGGCGTCCTTTCACATGACCCAGTCTTTGACATTAAGAGGAAAAAATTCAGAATACGATTGAACCATACCTAGCACGCCATACTATTGATAGAAAGACTGCCACCTACTTGAATAATCTACAGCCCATTACTCCGGTATTTTACGTACTACCTAAAATACACAAATCGTGGAATAACCCCCCGGGCAGACCCATAGTAGCATCGACGGACTCTATTTTATCCCCACTATCGATGTTTCTAGAAAAAATCTTGACACCCTTCATTAAGTCTACCAGAGCATTTTTACTGGATACGGGACACTTTCTTAGTATTATTCGTCAACTCAACAACATACCAGCTGACAGAATCTTAGTAACTCTGGATGTAAATAGCCTTTACACCTCGATTCAACATGAACATGGCATTGAGGCTACCCAATATCTCCTCAACCGCTCCGACATGACTACCGACTCGATCGCACTGAGCTTGGACTTGCTACGTTTGGTACTTTATGAGAATTATTTCTTATACGAGGACACATTTTACATCCAGAAACGTGGCACCGCGATGGGTTCCAATATGGCGCCCGCCTATGCTAACGCCTTTATGAACTTTTTTGAGGTCTCGCACATATATACCAATGAGCTTTTCTCCAAGCATGCCTTGGTATATCACCGTTACATCGATGACATTTTTCTCATCTGGACAGGTACCTCTGTCACACTTAATGCTTTCCACTGTTTTTTCAATTCCGTCCTTCCGGAATTACAGTTTACCATGCATCATAATATGACAGAGGTTCCCTTCCTGGATACTATGGTACACAAGGATGCATCTGGAAACCTATCCACAGACCTCTATCGTAAACCTACTGACACGAACAGTTTGTTGCATTTCAACAGTTGCCATCCCAGGTACACCCGTGAAAGTTTACCCCGTTCTCAATACAAAAGGGTTACACGGATCGTGTCGGATCCTAACATCCTGACTGAAAGACTTGATACCATGACAAAAAAATTTTTGGACAGGGGTTACCCACAGTCATTACTGACAAAAGAGAAGACACTGGCGTTGGCACCTCGCTCTCCGCTTGTGAGGTCCAATAACACATCAAGGATTCCATTTGTACATACCTTTCACCCTCTGATGCCTAAAATCTACTCGGTGATTAGGAGACATTGGTCTCTACTAACCCGTTCATATCCGGATATAGATGCTTTTAAGGAACCAACACTTATGTGCACTAGAAGACCTACCAACATTAAAGACAAACTAGTTAGGGCTGACATAGGGAGCCTACGCCCTCCGAATACACAAACACTACTTGCCCCCAGGAGAAATGGCACGTTTCCATGTTTGAATTGTGCTTCATGTTCTAATATCATCAAATCAGACAACATCACTCATCCCAGAACTGGCAAAAGCTTTCCTGTCCGAGGCTACTTTACATGCAATTCTAATTTTGTAGTGTACATGATTAAATGTCCATGTGGTTTACTATATGTGGGGGAAACCACTCAACACATTAAGGACAGGATAGCTAGTCATAAGTCCACGATCAGATGTGGCAAAAATTGGCTGCCATTACCGGACCATTTCACCAAGATGAGACACACAGTGGCACAGCTCAAATATCAGATAATTGAGCACGTTCCCCGACCAAGAAGGGGAGGTAATCATGTCGGTCGACTTAAAGCTAGAGAATCCTATTGGATCCATACACTAGACACGTTGGCCCCCAAAGGCCTGAATAGGGAAATAGATTGGTCTCTATAATGCCTCACTAATCATTTTGTTGTATTATTTACAGACCCGCTAAAATGTCTTGACAGTAGGTGAGTTGTATACTTACCCCTTTATATCGGTTTTTACTGTTATTGTTGTACACAATCTTGATTTTGTTTCATACCATTGCCTTGTGAAGTTTATGGTCCCTTATCTTTTGTCTCATTTTATTATGTTTATCCGGTTATTATGTCTATTTGTTTATTTTTTTATTATTTGCCTTAATATCCAGTGCCTTCTTTACCTCTTTTACCTCTATGACTTACCAGCCATTTCATTCATTTACCCATGACTTTGTTACGGTGCCCATACAGCCTATTTTGTTTGGTAGGCATGACAACATTATCACATGACCTCAACAGTGTATACATGTTACATACACGGAGTTCCACGCATGCGCAATACACTCAGCGAGTTGCGCGTCGTCACTTCCGGTTGGTATCACGCACTTCCGCTCTAGCGATCAGCGATCGTCATATATAGGCCCTGCTGTTAGTCTCACAGCACACGGACACATGGCACGGCACGGGAGTGCTGCCACATACGTTGACTCCACAATAAGGTAATTACCTGGGCGGACCGATCCGATACCATTTAGGGGCAGGTTACTCAAAGGAGTCATTTTTTCCTTAGTGCCCGCAGACGATTTCAAGACTGAGCGCATCCACACAATTGATTCTACATTGAGGTAACCACCTCTAATGGTCGTTCTCAACAAAAAAATTTTTCACTAAGCGGCATGTTACTCAGAGTGGTCATTATTTTCCATAGCACCTACGGATGATTCCTAGATAGCTGACTTTCCACATTGTGACGCCATTAACCATTGGGTAATCTTTTTATCTTAGCATACCCCTCTATTTGTTTAACCACTTATTGACTCAATATTTCATTATTATAGCCATATAAGGACTTCACCTTGGCCATCCTTTTCTTTATTCACAATTTCTGGCACTGGACTACTTCTGAGGTAACTATACAGACACTTCATGAACTCATTATGTTCTAGTTACCTATACTTTATGTGAAATTAACTCTCATATCAATCTCTGTACGTACAAGCTACAAACTGTATATATACCGTGTATATATTAAGTGTTTAATGTGTGTTTTAGGGGAACATTATTTTGTCACTAATCTTGTGTACATATCACCTCCATTGCTGCTTGGGGATACTTACAGTTTTATTTTGTTTTCACAGCGACGTTTTGAAAAAGGCTAAAGTGTAGCCGAAACGTTAAAATTCGCTCTTTTTTCTTTTTGTCCTAATTTGTTGCCATAATCAGTTAATAAAATATTAACTTGACTTGATAATCATACTTCCCTCATAGTGTGCGGTGTATTCATTAACTTCAATATTTAAGGACAATTTGTCATTTACACCAGCACCTTACTTTATTAACTGAGTGCACGTCATTTTCTCTCTCACTTTAAGATGGAAACATAGTTTACGGTTCTGTATGTTTGCCAATTTGCCCTTGGTTTATACCACTTGCTCATATTCCTAAAGTATAATTACAATTGGTAAGTCAATTAAAAATAAATATTTTCTTTATATTTCTGTAAATCGATTTTTTAAGAAAACATTAATGACTATTTTATTTTGATGTTGATTCCATCTGTGAGGAACCGGCTGATAAACCTGGACCTATCTAGTGTTGGCTGCCCTATATTATATGTAAGGGGCTTCTAAGCATTTCACAGATGTAGTAGCCATGTGGGTTTATTTGTCCAATATGCCAATGCTTTCATGAATCACACCTTCATATGGTCGAAAATGAGCAACATGCCCTTTGCCTGGTATATACACTGTGACAAGAGCCTGGTCCCAGGACCAACAGCACAATTACACATAATTATAGAGTACAAAGTAATTAGGACTGCATAAACATTACTATTATAACTAGCAGCACAAATTTTTGTTCCTGCAAATTAGGAAGAAAGGTATTATTTTTGGAGCTAATCCCCAAATTTTACCAGTCTGTATAAGCTGGATGATTCCTGCCACTATGTCAGCACTGATATCAAGCCCTTTTGGCTACATGTGTTCAGAGCTACCACTGCCCCATTCCTCGCTCCACCTGAATCCTCTTTTAGGCCACTCTCAGCACTGCAACACTGCTCCTGAGCCAAAATTAGGCTCTGTCTGGGCTTACACTGAAATTAGGTTCCTTCCCATATAGGCCAACAAAGAATAGTGTAAGTGTTTATCCCAGACCCCCTTCCCAACAGCAACATGAAACAATCTATTACTTGGGGGATGGAATAAAAAGGCCCACATTAATAGGGGGTTTCCCAACAACAAAGTATATTTTAATAAACAGATCTTGGAATAAATATAAGTTCCACAATTGGATGTGTTTAAAAAAAATGTTCCTGTGCTGAGATAATCTTATAAATGTGCCCCTGCTGTGTACTGTGTAATGGTCGTGTCTGACCAAACAGGAACTTGGTCTGATCATACCACAGCTCCTGGGCAGGGGGAAACAAAAGAAAATATACAGACAGGACGGTACAAGATTGCAGCTGCTGCTTTCTGTGAGGTGAAGCTGTAACTGCTTGTTTTTAAAAAGGTTTTACCTCACAGAAAGCAGTGCGATCCCATGCTGTAGTGTCCGTATACTCTCTTTTGCTTCCTCCCCTGCCCAGAAGCTGTGGTATGATCACACAATGTCCTTACACAGTCAGACAGCCATTACACAGTACACAGTAGGGGCACATTTATAAGATTATATCTCAGCTCAGGAACAGTTTTTTAACACATCCAATTGAGGAACTTATTTTTATTCCAAGATTTGTTGATTAAAATATACTTTGTTATGGAGATATCTCTTTAAGGGCAGTATAAGAGGCCAGTTCACCAACGTTCTCAAGACTTTCTGTGGATGGCAATACAGGGCAGAAGGCCTTTCCAGTCATTAATTCATACCTGCAACCTATGCAAAACTCGGTATTGGACAAGGTGCTCTTTTGTAGATGAAGCATCTTTGCACATTTTTGGGGATTGTTGCTTTGCACATGGATGTGATGCACAACTACTGTGCTAAAAAAGCATTAAAAATTGTAGCGGTATTCTCTGCCTGTAAATAATAATCCAAAGATCCAAGTGACAGGGAGGTGCTGTACCTGCATAGTCAGAGTGACTGAGAAATGATTTATCTGTTCTGCAGTAACAGAACCTTAATAACAGCATTTTTATTAATTCTTCACACACTGGAAACAAGGAGAGCTGTTCAAAACCCCTCTGTCCTAATTTTACTACAAAGGAAAAATCAAGGCTTGTGTGTCCCAGGAAGTGTTCTTCTTCAATTATAACCAGGGCAAGCTATATATATTTTTTTAAAAGACAAAAAAATCTATAAACTCCACAAACTTAACCATAACTGTCCACCTCATAAAGTGTGCATGCCCTAGGTGGTATATATATTTATTTTGCACACTTCAGTGTTGTAAAAGTCCTAAATTAGACCCGTACATGCCACCCAGACACTGCTAGTTGCTTTGCACTAGTTACCATCCATTTTTTCCTAGCGAAACAGATTGACGTCAATTGGATATTAATAAGGCTGTGTTCGCATTAAAGAGCTCAAAAGGGGTACAATGCAGTATAACCAGAACTCCGAGTATTATAAAGGTATTTTCTAGGCAATTAGCGGCTCTTCAGCATTGTTGAAACACTCCAAAAATTAAACTTTGGGGAAAATTTGAATTTTAAATGTTCCAAAATTCTCACAAATAAAGTTGGGTGGAAGTATGAAGCCATACAAAGAAGATAGGGTGTCTCGACTTGACCCACTCAACGTATAAAACTTAAATGATTTTCTAAAACATCATATTTTATCATATTTACATAGAAAGCAGCAACAATTCAGGACTTTAGAATGTGCATAAGCAAAAGTCATTTATCACAGACTCCGAACTGCAAATCTTGGGGTGAAAAACGGAAGCAATTGAGTTTTATTTGGCCGGGATATCAGTGTTCCTGATCTCGTTGTGCAGTTAAAGTTTTGATACATTGCCTCAATTTTTCTATTTTGCAGCACTTACCTCAAATAGGAGGCATAAGTCATTCTGGAGAGAAAACATTTACATGAGATTTGACCTTTAATATAATGTTAGCTGTTGCCCATTTGGGGACGTGAGCTGACAGCTCATTTATGATGCCTTGGAAAGTTTAGGTGTAAGAGCAATCTCAAGGAAGTCACTTTATAAATAACTGGAGCCATTTCTTTCACTGCTCGAATTCTCTCAGCTCTCCTGCAAAAGGACGACATTAGATCTTTTTATCATTTTTCTTCAGCACGCACGAAGGGGTGAGGATGATTATATATTAACTGTTTCCCCTTGAAAAATAGGAAAAAAGGACAAACTCCCTCCATAAAGCAACATTAGATCATAACGTCCTTATAAATAATGGGATTGTCTTGTGTTTAAAAATAAAAAAAAGCGTCCTTAAAATTAACAGCTTGGTGAAGATTCTGGGAAAGTCGGCATTGGATATACAGGGAAAAAAGTGCGGCCATATTTCACTAATGCTGATACAACAGTTAATACGATGGGTCATTGGGTACTGATGCCCACCCTACTCCGTTTTGTTCTATTTATTAGCTCACAGACTCCCAATTAAATCTTTTCCTTCAGTTGTGGGGATAATAAATGAATGTTTATATTTTAATCCATATCTATGATGTATAGAATTTTTAATAAGAAATAAAATCATCAGAACTTGTGAAAGGTAAAATTGACAGAATTTTACAGCCTGGTATAGAAAGGAGGGAAGCTATCAGTCTCTTACTATATGGTAAGATTGTCTACATCACTGCATGTGCACTCTACAGAATGACAACTACAAGCTCACTCTACAACATGACTACCACGTGCTCAATCTACAGCATGACCAACACATGCTCAATCTACAGCATGACCACCACACGTGCAATCTACAGCATGACCAACACATGCTCAATCTACAGCATGACCAACACATGCTCAATCTACAGCATGACCAACACATGCTCAATCTACAGCATGACCAACACACGTGCAATCTACAACATGATCACCACATGCTCACTCTACAACATGACTACCACGTGCTCAATCTACAGCATAACCAACACATGCTCACTCTACAACATGACCACCACACGTGCAATCTACAACATGATCACCACATGCTCACTCTACAACATGACTACCACGTGCTCAATCTACAGCATGACCAACACATGCTAAGTCTACAACATGACCACCACACGTGCAATCTACAACATGATCACCACATGCTCAATCTACAACATGACCAACACATGCTAAGTCTAGAACATAACCAACACAAGCTCACTCTACAACATGACCACCACACGTGCAATCTACAACATGATCACCACATGCTCACTCTACAACATGACTACCACGTGCTCAATCTACAGCATAACCAACACATGCTCACTCTACAACATGACCACCACACGTGCAATCTACAACATGATCACCACATGCTCACTCTACAACATGACTACCACGTGCTCAATCTACAGCATGACCAACACATGCTAAGTCTACAACATGACCACCACACGTGCAATCTACAACATGATCACCACATGCTCAATCTACAACATGACCAACACATGCTAAGTCTAGAACATAACCAACACAAGCTCACTCTACAACATGACCACCACACGTGCAATCTACAACATGATCACCACATGCTCACAGTACAGAATTACAACTACGAGCTCACTCTACAACATGACCACACATGTGCACTTTACAGCATGACCACATGCTCAATCTACAGCATGACCACCACATGCTCACACTACAGAATGACAACTACAAGCTCACTCTACTGCATGAACAACACATGGTAAGTCTAGAACATAACCAACACAAGCTCACTCTACATGACCACCATATGTGTACTCTACAGCATGACCACCACATGCTCACTCTTCAACATGACCACCACATGTGCAATCTACAGCATGACCACCACATGTGCACTCTACAAAATGACCGCCACATGCTCTCTCTACAACATGACCACCACATGCTCAATCTACAGCATGACCACCACATGCTCACTCTTCAACTTGACCACCACATGTGCAATCTACAGCATGACCACCACATGTGCACTCTACAAAATGACCGCCACATGCTCTCTCTACAACATGACCACGACATGCTTACTCTACAGCATTACCACCACATGATTACTCTACAATATGACCACCACATGTGCACTCTACAACATGACTTCCACATGCTCACTCTGCAACATAACCACCACATGATTACTCTACAACATGACCACCACATGCTTACTCTACAACATGACCACCACATGCTCACTCTACAACATGACCAACAAATACTCTCTCTACAACATGACCACCACATGTGCACTGTACAGCATGACCACCACATGCTCACTCTACAGCATGACCACCACATGCTCACTCTACAGCATGACCACCACATGCTCACTCTACAGCATAACCACCACATGCTCACTCTACAACGTGACCACTACATGTACACTGTACAGCATGACCATCACATACTCACTCTACAGCATGACCATCACATACTCACTCTACAGCATAACCACCACATGCTCACTCTACAGTATGACCACCACATGGTCACTCTACAACGTGACCACTACATGTACACTGTACAGCATGACCATCACATACTCACTCTACAGCATAACCACCACATGGTCACTCTACAACGTGACCACTACATGTACACTGTACAGCATGACCATCACATACTCACTCTACAGCATGACCACCACATGGTCACTCTACAACGTGACCACTACATGTACACTGTACAGCATGACCATCACATACTCACTCTACAGCATGACCACCACATGCTCACTCCACTGAATGTACTTTCTATGCTCATTCTACTGCATGACCACCACATGCTCACACTACATCGTGACCAGTGAAGAAAGTATGTGGAACTCATCGAGTTGTGGAAAAATGATATCAGCTTTATTAGCAAGCAATCCAAAAACAGTGACTTTTCAGTCGAGAGGACCCAAGCCTCACTGTTTTTGGATTGCTTTGCTAACAAATTTGATATTATTTTTCTACAACTCAATGAGTTCCACATACTTTCTTCACTGAGTATATGAAGTGGTAACCTATACTGGCACCATATTTTTATACAGAGTGATGTACATCCTACCTGTATACTACAACATGACCACCACTGTGTGTTCACTCTACAGCATGTCCACCACGTACTTGCTCTACCACATGACAATTGCATGCTCACTCTATAGCATATCCTTTATGTGTTCTTTCTACAGCATGACCACTACATGCACAATTTGTAACATGACTTTCAAGGTTCACTTTACAGCTATACAACCAGCATACTCAACTGCAGCATGACCACCACATGTTTACTCTACAGCATAGCCTTTTCATTCTCACTCCACAACAGGAGAACAACGTGCTCACTTTAAAGCCTAACCATTACATGCACACGCTATAGCCATTACCACAACATGCTCACTTTATATAATTTCCACTACAAGCTCACGTAAGGGGTCTGACAATGACATGGAGCTAATTTTCTCATACCATACATAATGAGGTTGAGAAAGACACATTTACAATAAGATGTCATTCAGATGTACCTTTTTGGTGTACGAGTGCTATGGTTGTTTTTCAGGGATAGCACTCGTACTTGTGATAGCCCATGGAGCCATTCAATTCAATTTTTCGGAACATGGAAAATTGCGGAGATGTGTCTGATTTTGATCCAAAGGTTGGCTCAAAATGAGCAATGCAAGTCTATGGGTAGTGAAAAAAAATTGGACTGCACATGGATGACATCCGAGTGTGGTCCGATTTTACCAGACTCTCAGAAACGAGTGGAACAGTTTTTTGCGAGAAAAATTGATGAAACTCGGTGCACCCTCATCGGAATAATTGGCCCATTTTTCTTGTACATGAGAAAAACTGACGTCTGAATGAGCCCTAACATTTTGACTTTTCTCTTACAATTCAGCCATTTTATCACCCCTAATAACAATACCTGACCCTCAAAATAGAAATGATAATATCAAGCGACTATACAAGAAAGGAATTGAGTTTAGAGGCCCCTCTGGTGTTTTCAGCTTCTAGGAGAAACAAAAAAGTTTAATATGACATGTTCGAGTCTAGGTCACTTGTCTTGGTCACTTCACAGTTCCCATGGAGACTCGAATTTCCATTGCAACAAATCTATTTGTGCCATTAAAATATTTTTGATTGATTTTTTTAAGTCATTTCTTGCTACGTACGGATCCTTTCTCCACTTTTTTAATAAAAAAAATTGCAGACACCTAATTATCCTTTCATCTCTTAAGCATACCTGCACCGCTACTTCAACTAATTATTGCATTCTTTGTAGTGCAGAGGGGGTGTGCGAAGCACTCGCAAGACAATGGGGTCTAATACAGAAAATCAGACACTTGACAGGTAATTCAGTCAATTTTAACAATGTAAATCACAGAGAAACTCCTGGAGACGTGTCACTGCTACATTAACTCTTTCATCACTGCGGAGCTGGATCATCACAATTTTGGAGAAAGCTAAACTCCCCGCGTTACTCAACTGAAACCTTTCAGATAAACTTTTTTATTAAGAATTTTTTTTTTGGGAGGGGGCATTGTCACAATTGCATATTTCATTTCTATATATATAAATGCTGCAACATATTCTGGATAGACATCGCACTGCATTTCATTCTCCAGCCTCTGCAGCTGCATCCCCACATTTGATATCTGAATGTATAAATTTAGACAAAATGAAATTCTTTTTCGGTTGTCATCAGCGGAACGAGTCTTAAAATGAAACTGCGCTTTTCGGTGTTTCTTTTTCTTTTTTTTTCTTTCCCGCAGAATTCTATTCTTTGTTTTTAAATGAAAATAAATATTTGTGCTTCAATTCTTCTTATTTTCATTTTTATGTTGTTGTGACGTAGGCCAGATTCCGGAGAGTGCTCTCTTTCACAAAATGATAAAGATAGAATAAAAGAAAAAGGGGAAAAAAAAAACCTTTGAACATATTGGAATATATGATTAAGAGTGTGTGAAAAAAAATATTTGGCCTCATTTTGCAGATTCCCAATCGTCGCATGTTTGTCGCACACAATAGGTTTTGATCTGCAGTACATTAACTGGAACAAAGAACTTGATGCAACCAGAGCGTTCGGCTTTACAGATGTGCTGTGTCAAGGGAGTTCCTATAAAAGGTTATTCCCTATCTAAGAAAACCCCAAGATCAATGTCCTGAAATCTGGAGAACAGGTCTCTGCAGTCTCATCTTGTACGGAGCAAAGGTGCACATGCTCCACCCCGCTGCATCCATTATCAATGGGACTACAGGAAATAGCGAAGTGCGGCACTCGGCTTTCTCCACTCCACTAAGGGCGTACCTTCAGAACCCAATTTTCATAATTTAGGAGCTACGTTTTCAGGATCGTTGGGGGGTTTCTATAGGTAGTTCCCCATCGACTTCTCCCTGTCTGGTACCAGCGACTGACAGGTTTCCCTCTATACACACATGGAGACACTTTTCACTCAAGGGGGAACGGATGCCAAGAACTCACCTCTCCGATTTAGGCATCTTTTACACTTATCGGGTTTTTTACGGCCCGTTTTTGCGGCCCTTTTTTGCGGGCCGCAAAAAACTTGCGGATCGCTGTTTTTCAGATTTCCAACACTATGGAAGAAGTATTGGAAAAAAAAACGGCGTTTCGCAAAACCGGAAGTGACGGTGCACCACAAACACAAACTTCCATTTGCTTTTGCACTCCATTGATTTTCAATGGGTGCCGTCTCCGTACGCCGTGAAAAAAAGATCAAACGGGCTCGATCTTTTTTCACGGTCGCAAATACGGCCCTGACGGCCATACGGCACATGGCGCACCGTGGAATTTTTGCGGGCCGATTTTGCAGCCCCAAGAAATATTTTGGGCCCGCAAAAATGGCAAGCAAAAACACGGTAAATGTAAAAGAACCCTTAGTCACTCGGTAGCTCGGTCCTTTCTTAGTTCGTAAGGCATATTCTTCCTCTGAAGCAAATATACATGGC
>JARQOD010000001.1:960974141-961020748 GCA_033576555.1 Oophaga sylvatica
GGGAAACCCCTGCCTATAGCTCAGTACACACTCACCCAAAACAGGAGTAAAACTGTTTAACTGGTTTATGGATATGCAGCAGAAATGAAGTGTATTTAAAGAAACAACATGCAATACAGGTAACGGTGCTCTATAAAAATCATATACACATCACAACCTAATTCTTTCCCCAACCCTGCAAATATAACGTAGCAGGGTTCCCCTTTTCTTGTATTAACCCAGTCCAAACGTTGGGGCCCAGTTGCCGCGGATGTTGGCGCGCAAATTTATAACCGTTGGTGCACTTAGATGCTCACGAAGGTAAATAGTCTGGGGCGTAGTGTACTCACTGTAACGGGCTGGTTGAACCACAAGTCTCGAAAAGGGCACTCATGGTGCGTCTCCACCGGTGGTAGTTTTCCCTGGACCCCAACTGGGGGTGGCAGGATTCAGGCCTTTATACGTGGGAGTGCCGGTAGAACTCTCCGAGTCCTTAATGTTGCTTGCTTCACCTGATGACCGGGCTGCGCTCTCTCCAGATTCGCAGGTATATCAGAGGGGACGGGAACGCTCCGCTCTTTAGAGGAATACAAGTCCACAGCGCTCCATCTTTTACATGAACCATCTGCTCTCTCACTTTCTTTCACTTCCTCTCCAGCTCCCTCCCCCAAGTTCCTCCTCCCTCCTATCCCTCCAAGCTGTGTCATCTGACTGAAACAAGGGGTCCATGGGAATTGTAGTCCCCCGCAGCTCAGGGAAAAAACCATTAATGTCTGAAGGTCCCTGTTTAACAGCAGCTGCAAAACTCTTCTTAGTGTCTGTAAATCCCAGTATACCAGTAGCTGCTCTGACAGTTCCATGTGCAGGTGTTACATTGGTTTTAAACCCTGGGATCTAAAGGTTTGTGCTTCAGACATATAATCTATGGAAGCCCTGAGCAAATTAATTTGGTGGAGGAAAATAAATTATAATAATACAAAAAAAAACAATTTTATTATATACCCCAATATAAATCCGCAAAACAATTATACAACAACACATATAATAGTGCTCTATAGTGCATATTTAAGCATGTTTCTAACAAATAGACAAATAATAAAGACTTAAGGAGCCTAAATACTTCCTTATACAGTCCGACATCATGCTACCGTACATGAACCTATACCGTCATACTACTACCATACAGGGCACTTAGCAGTAAATATTTGACAAACTGACAGTTAAAGCGGACCGCTCACCAGCTCAGAGGGGGTCAGTGTTTGCTTTTTTTTTATTTCACTGATCCCCTGAGTATTCCGTTGTTTGCTTCAAATCTGTCATACTGTTCTCGACATATGGGCGTTTTTACTTTGTGCTCATGTCTATAGTTTTTCCAAGGGGGCGGTGCTCACAAGATACTAATGCAAAGCAGTCTAAAGACACGCCCCTGAGGATCCTGTGACTGCGCCCCTTTTGGAAAAGACCATAAAAAATAGCAGTAAACAAAAAGACCCGCATCTCGTGAACTGTATGTTGGATTAAAGAAATACAAACAGAATACACAGAGGAGAATCCGGAAAAAAATAAGAGGAAAAGCAGCTACTTTGACTTGGTAACTGGTCCATTTTAAGGCCCCAGAATAAGATAAGTAGTTGTTGCAAGAGTGAAAGTCTGGTTGACAGCAATTTTTCCCCGACCTCCCCGTGCACAAGAACTCTTGGGTCAGCTAAGTGCTCCTGTGATCTCTATGGGAGCGCTGACAGCAGACTCATCTGTGAACGGTAACTTCCACCCTCAATAAAAGGATCGAGAGCTGAATATAGGCTGGAACCTTCTTTCACCCAAAATCATCTTTCCTTGGAGAGTTGGGAGGCAAATAACTTACCGTACTTTTATAGTTTACTCCTCATTGCTTAGGTTACCGACCACCTCTGCAGTCTACCAGTAGTAACAATCTCCTAGGCAAGCTTGCAAGTTCATTGAAAGGGATAATTCACTGGATGCCCTTGGACTCCTCCGATGCAGCAGAGACAATACTGACACTGTGCAAAGCAGCAGAAAGTAAAGTTTGGGCCAATAACCTAACTATGCCACTCGTCCAAATTGTCACTCATCAGGAGCGCACCGACACCCTACAAGAAGGAATCCAGGAGGCAAGGGAGGGACGGCTTCTGAAGAATGAAGATGCCACAACCTCTCTAAGGCCAGATGGTAGCTGCTAAGGTTGGTCTGTCTAGATGAAGATTTGTGAATGTGGCTGAGGACTAGATATTACAGGCGAGATAAAACAGACATCAGATGATATTGAACTATAAATTATATTAAACCTTAAAATACTAATTAAGGAAGCCGAGGGCCACCAGCAATGTTCTTAGTGCTTTTGACTCCATAGGGTTATTTTATAGAAGTATATGAAAAAGCTGCAGAACATTACTATTCTCACTCCGAAGAGGAAAAAAAGTGAAAAATCAAATAAAATGAAGAAAAGAGCCGAGAGCCATTGGTTCTTTAATCTTCCAAATCTATCTATCATTGTACTTATGTGATTCTACCTAATAGATAAAGGTCCGGAACAAGGAGAAGATAAAGGAAAGAGTCTGAACTATAGAGGTTGGGTTTATTGAGAAAATCAAACATAAATCTTAGATCTACAGTTTATCTATCTATCTATCTATCTATCTATCTATCTATCTATCTGTCTGTCTATCTATTATCTATCTATCTATCTATCTATCTATCTATCTATCCTTCCAATCTCAGTCCTCATAGATGTTTTCCTATTAGTAGGACGCTGTAGACTGAGTACTCTTCCGTACTCATGATTCTCCGGGTCCTCAGCCTTGAGGTTGAATCCGATCAGCTGAAGATGAAGATTGTTAAAAAGATTGCAAGTTGTATAAAATCAGCAACTACATGACCATACCATTAAACTCCAGGCTTTAAAGGACTTCTGGAATATTTAATGGTCAGCTTCATCCACTTATACTCTTCGAGATTTGCGCTTGCTCTTTCTTGATGAGAACATGGACAGAGACCATCTGAAATCCATGCTTGATGATTCAATGGCACACACCTGTTTACAACTCACCAAGTACATCTGTACACTGGATGGCACATGCTTACAATGACTACATTTCAGACTTCCATCTTGCTATGTAATTTGAATCAGGACCTCCAAGAGCGCCATCAATGTCATCTCCTCCAGTCAGTCAATACCCTACAGTGCACTGACGATGAGCAAGAGTTTTCCGCAACAACTGTCCAAGTATCTATGGTTCAGTTGATATCCTAAGGCCACGTTCACATGGTCAGTATTTGATCAGTATTTCACATCAATATTTGTAAGCCAAAACCTGGAGAGGGTGATAAATCCAGAAGTGGTGACGAGTTTCTATTATACTTTTCCTCTGACTGTTCCACTCTTGAAATCAACTTACAAATCCTGATGTAGGAACGTGGCTTTGGGAGCGTTGACCATGAGTTCTCTACTAGAAACTGGCTCAGGAATCTTCTTATTTGGGGAGTTTTTAATTTCCTTAAAGCATTTCCTACAATTATTTTGAAAAGTATTTCAAACATTTTTGCATAATTTTTATTTTCCAGAAACATTTATTTTAAGTTTTTTGATTGGAGATAACTCCACTTCGGGAAAGTGCAGTCAGCATTCATTTTTCCAACCAGTTATTTCAAGTTTTTTTTAAGTGTTTAACCCCTTCACCCCCAAGGGTGGTTTGCACGTTAATGACCGGGCCAATTTTTACAATTCTGACCACTGTCTCTTTATGAGGTTATAACTCTGGAACACATTAACGGATCTGCGCGATTCTGAGATTGTTTTCTCGTGACATATTGTACTTCACGATATTGGTAAAATTTCTTCGATATAACTTGCATTTATTTTTGAAAAAAATACAAATATGGCGAAAATTTTGAAAATTTTGCAATTTTCAAACTTTGAATTTTTATTCCCTTAAAACAGAGAAATATGTCACACAAAATAGTTAAGAAATAACATTTCCCACATGTCTACTTTACATCAGCACAATTTTGGAATCAAAATTTTTTTTTCTTAGGAAATTATAAGGGTTAAAAGTTGACCAGTGATTTCTCATTTTTACAACAAAATTTACAAAGCCTTTTTTTTTAGGGACCACCTCATATTTAAAGTCACTTTGAGGGGTCTATATAGCAGAAAATACCCAAAAGTGACACTATTCTAAAAACTGCACCCCTCAAGGTACTCAAAACCACATTCAAAAAGTTTATTAACCCTTCAGGTGCTTCACAGGAGCTGAAGCAACATGGAAGGAAAAAATGAATATTTAACTTTTTAGCCACAAAAATGATCTTTTACAAACTTTTTTTTTATTTTCACAAGGGTAAAAGAAGAAAATGGACAGATAAAGTTGTTGTGCAATTTGTCCTGAGTACGCCAATACCCCATAAGTGGGGGAAAACCACTGTCTGTGTGCACAGCAGAGCTCATAAGGGAAGGAGTGCCGTTTGACTTTTTCAAACTAAAATTGGCTGAAATTGAGATTGGACGCCATGTCGCGTTTGGAGAGCCCCTGATGCGCCTAAACAGTGGAAACCCCCCACAAGTGACACCATTTTGGAAACTAGACCCCTAAGGAACTTATCTAGATCTGTTGTGAGCACTTTGAATCCCCAAGTGTTTCACAAAAGTTTATAATGCCTGGGTATGAAAAAAAAAAAGAAACAATTTTCCACAAAAATGATTTTTAAGTCCCAAATTTTTGATTTTTCCCAAGGAAATTGGACCCCAAAAGTTGTTGGCCAATTTGTCCTGAGTACGCTGATAACCAATATGTGGGGGGGGGAAACTGTTTGGGCGCACGGCAGGGCTTGGAAAGGAAGTAGTAACGTTTTGGAATGCAGACGTTGATGGGGGTCATGTTCCGTTTGCAGTGCCCCAGATGAGCCTAAACAGTAGAAACCCCCCACAAGTGACCACATTTTGGAAACTAGACCCCCTAAGGAACTTATCTATAGCTTTGGTGAGCACGTTCAACCCCCAAGTGCTTCACACAAGTTTATAATGCCCGGGCATGAAAATAAAAAATCCTATTTTTTTCCCACAAAAATTATTTTTAGTCACTAATTTTTTATTTTCCCAAGGGTAACAGGAGAAATTGGACCACAAAAGTTGTTGCCAATTTGTCCTGAGTACGCTGATACCCAATATGTGGGGGGGAACCACTGTTTGGGCGCACGGCAGAGCTCGGAATGGAAGGAGCACCATTTGACTTTTTCCAACCAAAATTGGCTGGAATTGAGATTGGACGCCATGTTGCATTTGGAGAGCCCCTGATGTGCCTAAACAGTGGAAACCCCCCACAAGTGACCCCATTTGGGAAACTAGACCCCCTAAGGAACTTATCTAGATCTTTGGTGAGCAATTTGAACCCCCAAGTGCTTCACACAAGTTTATAACGTAGAGCTGTAAAATTAAAAAATCATATTTTTGTCACAAAAATGATCTTTTCACCCCAATTTTTATTTTCCCAAGGGTAACAAGACTCCAAAAGTTATTGTTCAATTTGTCCTGAGTACGCTGATACCCCATATGTGGGGGTAAACCACTGTTTGGGTGCATGGCAGAGTTTGGAAGGGAAGGAGTGCCGTTTGACTTTTTCAACGCAGAATTGGCTGGATGCCATGTCGTGTTGGGAGAGCTCCTAATCTGCCTAAACAGTGGAAACCCCCAACAAATGACACCATTTTGGAAACTAGACCCCTCAAGGAACTTATCTAGATGTGTGGTGAGCACTTTGAACCCCCAAGTGCTTCACAGAAGTTTATAACGTACAGCCGTAAAATAAAATTTATTTATTTTTTTTACAAAAATGATTTTTTCGTCCCCAATATTTTATTTTCACAAGGGTAACAGGAGAAATTGGACTCCAAAAGTTGTTGTCCAATTTGTCCTGAGTACGCTGATACCCAATATGTGGGAGAAAACTACTGTATGGGTACACGTTGGGGCTCGGAAGGGAAGTAGTGACGTTTTGGATTGTAGACTTTGATGGAATGGTCTGGGGGCCTTTATGTCGCATTTGGAGAGCCCCTGATGCGCCTAAACAGTGGAAAACCCCCACAAGTGACCCCATTTTGGAAAATAGACCCCACAAGGAACTTATCTAGATGTGTGGTGAGCGCTATGAAGCCCCAAGTGCTTCACAGAAGTTTATAACGTACAGCCGTAAAAACAAAAAAATTTTTTTTTTTACAAAAATTATTTTTTTCGCCCCCAATATTTTATTTTCACAAGGGTAACAGGAGAAATTGGACCCCAAAAGTTGTTGTCCAATTTGTCCTGAGTACGCTGATACCCAATATGTGGGAGAAAACTACTGTATGGGTACACGTTGAGGCTCGAAAGGGAAGTAGGGACGTTTTGGATTGCAGACTTTGATGGAATGCTCTGGGGGCGTCATGTCGCATTTGGAGAGCCCCTGATGCACCTAAACAGTGGAAACCCCCCACAATTGACCCCATTTTGGAAAATAGACCCCACAAGGAACTTATCTAGATGTGTGGTGAGCGCTATGAAGCCCCAAGTGCTTCACAGAAGTTTATAACGTACAGCCGTAAAAACAAAAAAATTTTTTTTTTTACAAAATTATTTTTTTCGCCCCCAATATTTTATTTTCACAAGGGTAACAGGAGAAATTGGACCCAAAAGTTGTTGTCCAATTTGTCCTGAGTACGCTGATACCCAATATGTGGGAGAAAACTACTGTATGGGTACACGTTGGGGCTCGAAAGGGAAGTAGTGACGTTTTGGATTGCAGACTTTGATGGAATGCTCTGGGGGCGTCATGTCGCATTTGGAGAGCCCCTGATGCACCTAAACAGTGGAAACCCCCCACAATTGACCCCATTTTGGAAAATAGACCCCACAAGGAACTTATCTAGGTGTGTGGTGAGCGCTATGAAGCCCCAAGTGCTTCACAGAAGTTTATAACGTACAGCCGTAAAAACAAAAAAAAAAATCATTTTTTTTTAAAAAAATGATATTTTTGCCCCCAGTTTTTTATTTTCCCAAGGGTAACAGAAGAAATAGGACAAATTGCACAATAACTCTAAGGGTCCAGAGTACGCTGATACCCCATGTGGGAGTAAACTACTGTTTGGGCGCATGGCAGAGGTCAGAAGGGAAGGAGCACTGTTTGACTTTTTCAACGCAGAATTGGCTGGAATTGAGATCAGACGTCATGTCACATTTGGAGAGCCCCTGATGTGCCTAAACAGCGAAAAAAAAACCAATTCTAACTCCAACCCTAACCCCAACACACCCCTAACCCTAGTCCCAACCCTAACCACAAACCTAACCCTAACACACCCCTATCCCTAATCCCAACCATAACCCTAATACTAACTTTAGCACCAACCCTAACCCTAACTTTAGCCGCAACCCTAACCTTAACCATAACCCTAATGGGAAAATGGAAATAAATACATTTTTGTAATTTTATTATTTTTCCCTAACTAAGGGGTGATAAAGGGGGGTTTGATTTACTATTTATAGCGGGTTTTTATGATTGGCAGCTGTCACGCTAAAAGACGCTTTTTATTGCAAAAAATAGTTTTTGCATCACCACATTTTGAGAGCTATAATTTTTGCATATTTTGACCCACAGAGTCATGTGAGGTCTTATTTTTTGTGGTACGAGTTGACGTTTTTATTGGTACTATTTTTGAGCATGTGACATTTTTTGATCGCTTTTTATTTCGATTTTTGGGAGGTTAGAATGAACAAAAATCAGCAATTCATGAAATTCTTTTGGGGGAGGCGTTTATACCGTTCTGCGTGTGGTAAAATTGATAAAGCAGTTTTATTCTTCGGGTCAGTACGATTACGGCGATACCTCATTTATATCATTTTTTTATGTTTTGGCGCTTTTATAGAATAAAAACAATTTTATAGAAAAAATAATTATTTTTGCATCGCTTTATTCTGCGAGCTATAACTTTTTTATTTTTTTGCTCATGATGCTGAGTGATGGCTCGTTTTTTGCGGGACAAGATGACGTTTTCAGCGGTGCCATGATTATTTATATCGGTCTTTTTGATCGCGTGTTATTCCACTTTTTGTTCAGCGGTATGATGATAAAGCACTGATTTTTTGCTTTGTTTTTATTTTTTATTTTTTAAGGGGTTCACTAAAGGGGTTAACTAGTGGGACAGTTTTATAGGGGGGGTCGTTACGGATGCGGCGATAGCAAATATGTGTACTTTTATTGTTTTATTTTTTTTATTTACAGGAAAAAATGAATTTATTGGGGAATATTTTTTTTTTTTTATTTATTTATTTTGGAATTTTTTTTTTACACGTTTATTTTTAATTTTTTTTACTTTTTTACATTGTCCCAGGGTGGGACATCACTGTAAAATGTGAGATCGCTGGTCTCACAGTGTGCACAGCACTCTGTGAGACCAGCGATCTCACAGGCAGCGCTGCAGACTTCTCAGTGCCTGCTCTCGGCAGGCACTGAGGAAGCTGCCTCCCTCCAGGACCCCGGCGCCATCTTGGATCTGGGTCCTGGGAGGGAGGAAGCCCTCAGAACAGCGCGATCACATCGCACTGTTTTGAGGGTCTCAGGGGGGCGCGCAGGGAGCCCTCTCCCTGCGCGATGCCCCCCTGTGCCCCAGTACACCGCGATCATGTTTGAGCACGGTGTGCAAGGGGTTAATGTGCCGGGAGCGGTCCGTGACACAGTCACGGGTGTCAGCTGTGATAATCAGGAGCGCAGCTGATCGCTATGACGTACTATCCCGTCCGTGGTCAGATTGTCACGGGTTTTATGGACGGGATAGTATGTCTAATGTCAAAGAGGGGTTAAAAGCCAAAACATGTTTTTCCATAGATATCAGTAAGGCTACTTTCACACATCAGTTTTTTCCGTCAGGTATGATCCGGCTATTTATTTAAAAATCGGATCCGGCAAAATCTACCACCAGATCCGTTTTTTTCTCGTTGACTTGTATTAGCGCCGGATCACGCCGCACGGCCTCCCATTTTTTCCGTATTTTGCTGGATGCGTCAAAAATTTTAATTGCGGCGTCTGGAAAAAAGCCTCTAGTAATGTTTTTTGTCTGCGGCAAAAAACCGGACAGCGCCAGATGCGGTGCTTCCGGCTTTTTGCTACAATGGAAGTCTAAGGGCGCCGGAATGTGCCAGATCCGGAAAAAGACAGATCCGGTCACCAGATCCAGTTTTCAAGTCTGAGCATGCTCAGATCCAATTGGCCAGCCCCCAGGAACCGGATCCGTCATAAAACGGATAAGAAAACAGAAGAAACGGATGGAAAACTGATGAAACGGATTAGGATTTTTTCCGGATCCGCTAAACGGAACCGGCGGAAAAACGGATCCGTTTCATCAGTGTTCCCACAATTTACGCCGAATCCGGTTTTTCAAAAAATAGCCGGATCATGCCTGACGGAAAAAAACTGATGTATGAAAGTAGCCTAAGAAGACTCTTTTGAGCATTTTGCAAGCATGTTTTCCGGTGTTTTTAAGAGTAGAGCCGTTCCAAAAATGCCAGTGTGAACATGTCCTGAATCATGTTTGAAGATCCTATAACGAGTGCACTGAGCGGTATATGTCACCACACACCTTGAAGTTGCACGCCGTCCATGCGAGAAGTCAGCGCTTCAGCCTCCTGAGGTCAGTGCCTGATGGAACGAAGGCTTCTGATGACTCTTTTGAGTTATCCGCAGGAGTTTTGTGACCTTGACAGCACATATCTACAGGACATGTAACATCTACAACTGACGTAAAACATGTAAATGTGTAGCTCACTTTAATGGATGTGTTCTTTCTTCTGGAAGACATCTAATTAGCGTGCTACTTTCCCAGAGAGCATCGTATGTTAGGCTAAGTTCTCTCAATGAGCTTTTGATGCCAGGGAATTTCTGCACCATTTTTGTGGGGTTACTTGTGGTTTTTCATTGCGTTTGTTTTGTTGTGTTTTTATCACGTTTTTGACTCTGCATTTTTCATCTCATTTTGGTGTTGTCGCGCTAGAAATAAAGCTGCTTTGTTTTTGATACTTCCTGTTTCTTTGCTTCAACAAAACTTTATTGCTATACTTAGGTGCGGATTCCATGTGTTTTTGATGTGCTTTTTTGCTGCGGATTTTGCGCGTTTAATGCAAAGTCTGTGGGGAAAATCCATACAGATTTGAAACACGCACCGCAAGTCAGTTTGCGCTAAGTCAAATAAAATCACGGGGAGCATAAGATTTGTATTAATCCCATCCATTTCACTGGAACTGTAACACGCCGCGTTTTGGACCCAGCAGAAATTCAAAGAGTTAAAAACACCAAAATCTCATTGAGGGCGCACCGTCTTAGACTCTCTGCATCAGCTGAATCTTCCTATGGAGAACCAGTTCCTCTAAAAGTTGCCTATCTCCAAAAGTCAAAGAATTAAAAAGGGAGTTCAACCTATTTACAAATCGTAGGAAAGTGTTAAATGTCTGATCACTGGGGGTCTCATTACTGGGACCACTACACTGAAAGTCCATTAGACTGAAGGCTTGTGCAGACGACCGGTTCAGTTGGAGTGTGATAAGATAAAATATTTGGATCGCAATCGGACCAGTGTTAATCTATGCAGTCGTGTTAATCTATGCAGTCATGCACTTTTCCAAGTTTTTCCTTGAACCGAGTCTGTCCCATTTGCATATGTAAATCATATCGCACTCGACCATGCAACTCAATGAGTCCTTGCAAAAAATCAGACTGCACTCTGATGACATCTGATTTTCACAGAGTGAAAGAGGGGAATGTTCTTTCTCCATCTTCGACTCATTCGAGAAAATCGGATCACGCTCTAATCAAGCGCTGACCATTGTTTGATCAGAGCGTGATTGGCATAATCTGATGAGAGACAATATGGTGAGACCCTAGGCTTAAAGGGGTTGTCCACTACTAGGAAATACCATTCTTAAACTAAATGTTTGGCCCCTATAAAATAATAAAGCCTATACTCACCACCTGTGCCGGCACCGTTTCCGTGTCGGCACTCGCGGTCCCCGAGCTGTGGAATGATACTTGATGCCCGGCGCCCAATCAGTGCTGGCGTCTTGGTATCCACCTTCAGACAAACTGGACATGAAGAGGAAGTCCGGGATCAGCAGCGGCCCAAACTTCCTCTTCATACTCAGTTCATATGAAGACAGAGACAGTGATGCCAGCGCGGATTGGGTGCCGACGTCACATGTCACAACTTCGCATCACAGCCCCGGGGAGAGCAAGTGCCGACACAGCGGGAACGGCACCAGCAAGGGAGCTGAGTATAGGCTTTATTATTTTATCAGCGGCGAAAATTTAGTTTAAGGAGGGGTTGTCCTAGTAGATAACTGAGCGATGTACTTGGCAATCTACATCAGTCCCATAGGTCCTGACTGAAGAGCCAATGTGCAACCAACGCCCCATTCAAAAAGGGTATCCAGAACCCGAATTTTTGTGATCAATGGCCACGTATTAGCCATCTGGTGGAAATCCCCTCTAAGTGATGAGAAGTGATGCTGTCCTGTGATGAATCTTCTCACTGAGCTCCCCATATCGTCTCCGTAATGAAGAGAGAGGATGCGGTGCTTTCCGTACAGTGCAGAATCAAAGCGGACTTCAGCTCCTTTAAGTCAGGCCTGCCTTTTAACTCGATGTCATTTTTAAGCTCCACATTTTGTGCTGATTAATCTTATAATACAGTCCAGAAAAGAATAATTCCCGCAGAAATCACCACTTAGCAAAGCCTCTTTTTTATTAA
Organism: Oophaga sylvatica; assembly: GCA_033576555.1. Classification (NCBI taxonomy): domain Eukaryota; kingdom Metazoa; phylum Chordata; class Amphibia; order Anura; family Dendrobatidae; genus Oophaga; species Oophaga sylvatica. The sequence continues at coordinate 960,985,902 of JARQOD010000001.1, forward strand.
AATCGCGGTCACGGGATCTAGAAATACATACAGCCTGCGGCCATTTCGCAGGCAGCCGCCCTTTGTCAGGGCCTCGGCGTCTTCCTAAAATTTATCATCTTATTTACAAACCTTGCAACTTTAATGATACAATTAATTAAAAAAAAATGATACAATGATAGAAACATCAATTATGAAGTAGGACGGAGTCTGCAACAGTGGAGTAAACAAACTGCAACATAAATTACACATGCAGCTTAGCCTACATTATTCTAAAGCCCGAGCTAAGTGGTGAGCGCCGCGGGGACTGAGCTCTGAAGGACTGGTTACTGATCAAAGCTCGGCGGAAAACTGCAGGAGCAAAGTGCAGCAAAATCCTCCATTCACTTCTTAAGGTTTTTACTGTAGGTGACTGGTGGGTTGCTCTTTGGAAAGGGCAGTCACTGTCAATCATCTAAATTTGGAGCTTGTTTTTCAGATTAAAAAAAGGGTGAAAGTTCTTTAACAGGACATGTCATCAGGTCAAAAGTGGCCAGTATTTGCTCTTACTTTATTCCCACTGTTCTCCTTTTTTAATTTGTCATAAGTCTCCAGGGATAAGTTTTTTTTACTTAGTGCTATTTATGTTATTCAATACTAAGGGGGCGTAGCACCCAGGGTTCCTCGGGGGCGTATCTTTAGAGCTTTTTGCATTATTACCCTGTAAACCATGCCCTCTTGCTACAAACAAATAAAATTAGCAATAAGCAAACAAGCCCGCATCCCTATAACTGTATGGCGGATTGAAAAAGACGTAATCAAGGGGGTAAAAAAAAGAAAAAAAATCTGTCCACATTTGACCGATTGATAGGTCCTCTTAAAGACTAGTTTTGTTTCATTCTTTTTGGTTGTGAGTGACATCTTCTATGTCTTCTACCAAGTAATCCATTGGAGCTACTGTGCTTGTGAAACATTAGCCTTGATGTATGAAATGTCGAAATCCAATGGTCCCCATCATTTATTGGACTCATAGTGGTTCATGAGTATTATATTCTATGTACCTCTACGAACACACAGAAGATCTGGAGCTCAGAAATTTGACAACCCTTAAAGATATTTTGAAAAATTATTAGGCAGTGAAGAAATGGTGTTTGAGGGTGTTCCATCGCTATCAGAGCTTCATGAACCTCCTCTGAATTTCATGCTTAGATGCTTGTTTCCTATTGTCCTAAACTGGCCAGTTAATATTTAACACGAGCAGATCAGTAGGACCCGGTCACAGGATTCCCCAACAATGGGATGATCCAGCTCCCCTGGGTATGTGAAGCAATAATGAGCATGTGCGGCCTTCACTCCCGTAAATTGAGAGCAGAGATTGCACATGCTCACTATCGCTTCATTCACACTAGGGATTTTGACACCCACATTCTCGTGACCGGTAATGGTGTCAGTGGTGGATCCCCAGAGATTATACTTTCATCACAAATCCTAGGTGACATATGTTGTTTTTAGGACAAATCAAGTGATCTTTCAAGAAATATGGAAATAGTTATAGCTGGAAGGGCAAGTGAGGTTACTAGAAGTGATCCGGCGACTCCACCATTGGTCAAAATAATTCACGCAAGTCACTAGTATCAATTCACTTGCTCTTTCAGTGGTAGCATCCAACAGATATATTAAGTCTACACATAAGTGGCCTCCATCAACCATGACTGGACCCTAAGGTCCGACTAGACCCTCATTTGTTATTCTTCGGCTAGGGTGACATGTCAGTATTTTTCCCCATCCGAGAGAATTGGGCCGATTATGATAATCATACTCTGATCACAATCTGATGAGAGTTTGATCATCGTGTGCTCCAATGTTCTCAAATGACGGGAACATGGAAAAAAAAAATCTCCATCTTTTCCATTCATGAAAATTGGACTGCACTCAGATGTCATCAAAGCGCAGTCGATTTTCTTTTCCATGGACTCATTGACTTGCGATCCAAGTGCGGTCTGAATATCAGATGTCTGTCTGAGGAAACAATCCGACATGTGAACGGCCCCAAAGAATAACCTTGGTCCAAGTATGATCCGATTAGTCGGATCGCACTCAGACAGAAAATACGGTCGTGTGCACGAGCCCTTCTACTAAACGAATGATAAAAGTCCTTCAGAATGTCCATAAAGCCGAAAACTGGCAGATTTCTTTATTTCGCCGATCCGTCCAGACAAAAATAATCCTCTCCGATACTCCCAAACCAGTTCTCCCTTTTCATCACTTTTCCCGCGGGACGCAAACAAAGTATTTGATTTCCTTAGCATTTTTAGCACCTATGTCAATTAAAGTAAGTCAGAGCTGATTTATGGGAGGGAGAATGGGAAAGCTATGTTTTGTACCACATAATTGTCCCTCCTGGCATCTGAAAACCTGATGCCATGCTAAATAGGAGTGATTAATAATTCAATGCTTTTCATTTATTATTCGGGATAAATAATACATTATTGTAGAAACATTTTCCTTTATGCCATTTGTTTAGTATTACAGGAATCTAAAAAGTGAAGCTCTTTCATCCAGACACAGTGATATTTGGTTTTTCTGTAGGTGGAGAGGGAGAGGAGCACGGGAGGTATTTGATGATCTTCGCGGGATGCACGAGGTGGTGACCTCCGGGTAGATCCGCCTGCGCCTGGGGACCACGATGGGAAGAGCGCAGCACTATTTATGCAAAATATTTAACAAAAGATGGATGTGAGCATCTAAGGCAGCGCTTCCTATGTAATCATCCTTTTCTATTTAGACCACAAACTCCAGTAAAATATTACATTTCTTTTGGAGAATAATTTACATAATGAACGTCAGGTGCCCTCACAATTTCTTTGCAAAATGAAGCCATAACCCGATGGCATAAATTGCTATAAAATGCATTGTTATTTTCTACTTAAATGGAATCTGTCACCAGTTTTTGCTATCTAATCTGTAGGAAAAGAAACCCTGATTCCAGTGATGTGTCACTTAATGAGCTGCTTGCTGTAATTTTGATAAAATCATAGTTTTATCAGCAGGAGTTCATCACTAGAGGACTAGTAATTGTAAACTGTCAATTAGTTCTCCATGTTCATGAGCTCTGTTTATCCTCGCCACCACCACTGATTGGCTGCTTTCTGTGTACACTGTGCATAGGCAGAAAGCTGCCAATCAGTGGAGTGGGAGGGGTTATACAGAGCTCAGCATTCAGAGAACTGCTAGATCGGCAGCAGATAAAAGAGTGATTTTTATCTACACTACAACAAGCAGCCCAGTAAGTGATACAGCTCTGGAATCAGGGTCTTTGCACCTACATCATGCTGCTCTCAGATAGGTAGAAAAAAGACTGTGATAGATTCCCTTTAAGACCACCATACAAATCGATATCAGCATGGTTCAATGGATAAAACTGTTTATCTTTCTAGATAAAGAAGTACAATCCGTACTGCAGGTATGAGTTTTATAGAGCATTTGTCAACAGTTTTTGCAATGTAATCTGACAGCAGCATGATATAGAGGCAGAGACCCTGATTCCAGTGATGTGTCACTTAGTTTCCTGTGTGCAGTAGTTGTGATACAATCACAGTTTTCTCTGCTGCCGATCTAGCAGAGCTCAGAACGCTGAGCTGTGTGTAACCCCGCCCACACTACTGATTGACAGCTTTCTGTGTACATTGTAACAGTGACAGACAGTTGCTAATCAGTGCTGGGGGCAGAGTCAGACTAGGAGGCACCAGACACCTAGTCCTGGAGCGAAAATCTCCTACTGATAAAACACTAATTTTATTGAAACAGAAAAAACAGCCTTGTAAGCTACATATTGCTGGAATCAGGGTCTCTGCCCCTACATCATGGTGCTATCAGACTACAGAGCAAAAACTTGCTGACAGATTTCCTTTAAATCGTGTTTTGAGGTGACAGACTCCCCTTAATTTGTATAAAATTACAGAATGGTTTTCTTTACATTTCTTTATCTGAACTGGACAGGTATAATCATAGTGGATACCATTAATATTTTTGTCTGTTTTTTTTTTTAACTCTGCATTTTCATTGCCTTTTACAAGCCCCAGAATTGTGATAGATAGGTCAGAGTAGATATCCTGCATTTCCTCCAAAGATAATGTGAAGAAAATCTCTTTAACATCGAATGATATTCATATTGAAGTCTTATCGTGCAAAATCATATAAATATTAATATTAATGATTTTCTTTCCTTTATGCCTATCATTAAACTGTGAATATTGGTCGAAATTGCCAACATCCAATGTGACAGCTTATCTGCGGTACAATAAATATGCAAATCTTGTTGCTGGAGTGTCACTGATTCCCGGGCGGATTCTTCAAACATCATTGATCTGCACCTTTCAGATGGTTGTGACACTTACAGCTAGCAACTAGGAAAAAAAAGAAGAAAGGACGGGACTTCGAAATGACCCTAATTGTCTTAAATGGCTTTGATGGCATCATTAGATTGGATGAGAAAGAAACATCTCGCCTATAGAATACGGCATAAAGAACCATTTCTTTAGTTCCGTCCCCATAAAACATGTGAACATTACATTCTAATTTAGGTCAGGAGCTCCCAGCCTCATTTTATGCTGGTTCATTGAACTATCTGTGTCATGGCTTCCTCTCCGTCATTTATTACAGTACTAGTAACAATTCTTTAGTTTATTTTAAGATTATAAAATCCTCCGCAGTGACACATTTGTTACTCAGTTCCAATACAATCTAAGAAGTTTTAAAGAATAAGTAAACTTTTATATAATTTGTATATGGCATAAGCCCTTTAAAGAGGACCACCTTTCATCAAATTTTTCATATTGAGCTGGGTGCAGGTTGTAAAAGTGGCTGCAGAAAGCAATACCGATTTTTATTTTTTTTTAAATTTCGCCTCTGCATTGCGGAGATTTTGGCAAGCAAAGTATTTGGCACCTAATGAGTTAACTTTTGTAAAGTCAAAGTGGGTGTTATCAGAAAGTAACTCATACAGGGAGAAGAAGTACAAGCTCCTGTAACAGTAAGGCTGGGTTCATACTGCGTTAATGTAGTCCGTTTAACGTATTACGTTACACCACGGCATAACGCGATGTAACGCAATCCGTTAACGCTGCCATTAACCCCCATTACCCATAACCGGCATGCGCTAGCGATGTGCCGTCATTCTGTGACAGACCCTCGGACACGGGCTGCAGCATTCAAGGGTCCGTCACCGCTAGCACAGATTAAACATCTGCGCTAGCGGTATAGCATAAATGCGATCTCGTTATGCTATCACACTAACGAAGTCCGTCAACGGTATGCATTGAACGGACTGCATGAACGCAGTATGAACCTGGCTTAACTCATAGAAGGAGAAGGACACGTCACCAGTGACACAGTTTATACAGGGAAAAGAAGGACATGCCACCAGTGACACAATTTATACAGGGAGAAGAAAGGACACACCCCCAGTGACACAGCTCATACAGGGAGAAGAAGGACACATCACCAGTGACACAACTCATACAGGGAGAAGAAGGACACACCACCAGTGACACAATTCATGCAGGGAGAAGGACACGCCACCAGTGACACAACTTATACAGGTAGAAGAAGGACACACCCCCAGTGACACAATTCATGCAGGAAGAAGGACATGCCACCAGTGACACAATTTACACAGGTAGAAGAAGGACACACCCCCAGTGACACAGCTCATACAGGGAGAAGAAGGACACTTCACCAGTGACACAACTCATACAGGGAGAAGAAGGACACACCACCAGTGACACAGCTCATACAGGGAGAAGACGGACACATCACCAGTGACACAACTCATACAGGGAGAAGAAGGACACATCACCAGTGACACAACTCATACAGGGAGAAGAAGGACACACCCCCAGTGACACAGCTCATACAGGGAGAAGACGGACACATCACCAGTGACACAACTCATACAGGGAGAAGAAGGACACACCCCCAGTGACACAGCTCATACAGGGAGAAGACGGACACATCACCAGTGACACAACTCATACAGGGAGAAGAAGGACACACCACCAGTGACACAATTCATGCAGGGAGAAGGACACGCCACCAGTGACACAACTTATACAGGTAGAAGAAGGACACACCCCCAGTGACACAATTCATGCAGGAAGAAGGACACGCCACCAGTGACACAATTTATACAGGTAGAAGAAGGACACACCCCCAGTGACACAGCTCATACAGGGAGAAGAAGGACACTTCACCAGTGACACAACTCATACAGGAAGAAGAAGGACACACCACCAGTGACAAAATTTATACAGGGAGAAGAAGGACACACCCCCGTGCCACAGCTCATACAGTTAGAAGGACACCCCCCCAGTGACACAGCTCATACAGGGAGAAGAAGGACACATCACCAGTGACACAACTCATACAGGGAGAAGAAGGACACACCACCAGTGACACAATTCATGCAGGGAGAAGGACACGCCACCAGTGACACAATTTATACAGGGAGAAGGACACACCCCCAGTGACAAAGCTCATACAGGGAGAAGGACACACCCCCAGTGACAAAGCTCATACAGGGAGAAGAAGGACACGTCACCAGTGACACAACTCATACAGGGAGAAGAAGGACACGTCACCAGTGACACAACTCAGGGAGAAAAAGGACACACCACCAGTAACACAACTCATACAGGGAAAAGATGGACACGTCACCAGTGATAGAATTCATACAGGGAGAAGAAGGACACACCCTCAGTGACACAGCTCATACAGTGAGAAGGACACGCCACCAGTGATACAACTCATGCAGGGAGAAGAAGGACACGCCACCAGTGACACAATTCATACAAGAAGAAGAACACACCCCCAGTGACACAGCTCATACAGGAAGAAGACAGACAAGCCCCCAGTGACACAACATATACAGGGAGAAGAAGGACATGCCCCCAGTGACACAACATATACAGGGAGAAGAAGGACATGCCCCCAGTGACACAACATATACAGGGAGAAGAAGGACATGCCCCCAGTGACTCAGCTCATACAGGGAGAAGAAGGACACATCTTAAGTGACACAACTCATACATGGGGAAGCTCTCAGTTAAAGTGTCTCAAACAGGGAGCAGAAGGACATGCCCCCAGTAACATAACTGATACAGGGAGAAGGAGACTCCCCCAGTGATACAACTTATACAGGTAGAAGAAAGACATGCCCAAAGTGACACAACTATTAGTCAAACCACAATCTGGAACTACTAGGATCCATTGATGTCGCTATTTTTCATACTTGCAATCCAAGGCCTCATTCAGACACATGTAAAAACACGGACCATTTTTCATCAATGCTTTGGATCTGATTTTTTTCCAGTTTGTCCATTTGTATAATTAGTGTTTCATCCTTTATTTTCTCATATGAATAAATAAATAAATGAAATACAAAGCTCTTCTTACCCACTACAATTTAAAAATGGATCACACACGGATGGCAACATAGTTGTGCTGTCCATGATTTATCACGCCCTCATAGATTCATAGGGGTAATTTTGCTCTCAGAATTGGATCAAATGTAAACTGTTTCCATGATTTTTTTTTTTGCAAACACATGGACAATTGAATAGCACCATATACTGGGTACATGTACTATCCTTGAAAATAAAATAAAAAACCTTTTTCAAATTATTGAAGTGAAAGGTGTCGATGACACATACTTGTCCAGGATACATGATTGTGACCGGTTGGTATCATGCACATGTCCCGTTCTAATGATAGGTTAGATTAACGAAAACTGCCGATTGTGACCACGTCCTGGAAGGAATGATTACTGATTAGCTGTGGCATCATTTGCACCACTCTCTTGCCGATACCCCATTTGAGATAACATGGAAATCATCTGATCACCATGGATGAAGCTTTTGATGCTCACATAAAACAGCTGATACCACCGATGGATTATAATCAGCGTGCAAATGGGTGGTAGAGGTAGGAAGGAAATTGAATGATATATTATGCTAAATGCTTCGCAGCTATGTTTCATCTCTACTGCTATGGATGCTGTCTACCTTTATGCTACTAGAGTTAAGACAGTGTCCTCAGTTATCACCCGAGAGGATTTCCTGACAGAAGAGAGTTTTTCAGGGATTCCAAAAGACACCGCAACCTAGTGTTTGGAGGAGAGCACTGTATTAATGTGAACCCAGACAAAGGGCTCTTGCAGATGTAAGGGGATGAAAAGAAAGATGGATTCGAATGGGGTTGCCTCCTCTGCTCCATGTCCGGAAACACCAGCGAAGCTTCCAGTATTTTCGGGGGAACACCTACCGTTCCTGGACCAACTGTCCCATGTGACAGAAGGGGGCGGAGAAAAGTTAAAAGGCGCTGAGAGGAGTCCGGGCGGGAAACTGCAATGCGCAGGAGAGTGAGTTGCCAGCTGCACCCCAGGCCCCCCATGCGAGAGACCCCCGACTCAGCACAGGAGCAGAGTCTTGGCCCTGCAAGCGCCCCTCGGACTAACATTGACCTGCCAGCCTCCGTGACTGGAGGAGGCTCCCCCGACGTGCTGAGGCCTGATGAACTGTGCCGGAGGCCTGAGAAGATTGGACTGACCGAGGAGCGCAGTATCATCCCTGCATTGACTCGGGCTGTACGGAGCTTTGTGACGAAGACTGGTGGGAGCAAGACCTCGCCCCTCCCTACATCCTTCCGTTGTTTGCCTTGGAGACCGTGTTCCTTACGTCGACTGGGATCTGGAAGTAACTTCATGTGCCGCTGTTGACTGTGCCAACGTTGGAGGAACGAACCCTTCAATCAAGCCTTCTTTAGACTGATAAGTGTTCTTCTGCCTTTCGTTCATTTTTTTCTTGAAAGACTGTTTCACCTTCATTTGTTGCATTTTACCATCATTACTGTAACGCTGGTATTGTCTGTACTTTGTTTTCCAGCGTTACTTTGCATGTTTTTTGCATTAACCCTTTTGCTCCTTTCTCCCTAACCAGCTGGGATACTGTTGTCTGTTACCTATATGGATGCTGCTCAGTTCCCGGCTCTGCTGCGTACCCGTACTTGCGTGAGTGGCTCCGCTGCTTTGCATGACCGCCCGCATGTGCGGTTCCTGACTTGCTGTGAAAGCCGTCCGTAGCTTGCAAAGTCCTCTGCAGTGGTGCATGACTTACTGCGTGGTTGGCAGCAGCCATTGTTGGGTTCCCTGTGTGTTGTGCTGTCTGGCTCTGCATAGGGGGCGCGGCCCACACCTGTCCTGCTTTTATGTGGATTGGGTGTTTACTAGAATTACTGCTCCAGCCTATCGCTGTGAAGCAGCTCATATATAAAGTTCCCCAGCCCTAGTGGGCGTTGCCAGAGCTTCGCATTGAATCCACACTGAATCCCTGAACCTAGCCGTATGTGGTTGTGTGTTCAGCTCCTGCTCTGAAGTTGATCAGCTCTGGAGAGCTGATTCCCTGTTCCTGCTGTGTCTTGTTCCCTGATCCTGGATCAAACCCGGTACCTGAATGTCTGAATTGTGTCTTGTGTTTCCGCCTATGCTGGGGGCTGATTACCCAGATCGCCGTTCCTGGAGGCTGTATATCCAGGCCTGTTCCTGCTGTGTCTAATTACCTGAACCCCTGATCTTAGATCGCATCCTGTACCTGACTTTCTGAACTGTGTCCTCTGTGTTATGTTCCTGAAATCCTGCTGTGTCCAGAACCCTGTGCCAGTGACTGTGAATCCTTGCTATATAACCTGAGTTCATCTTGGAAGGAGGAGTCCGGTGTGTGCTGAGTTTCTGTTACTCTGTGCTCAGCCTCTGTGCAATCCCCGGCCAGCTCCCGTTGAGCCTGGCGGGGCTTGCACCAGACCGCTGGGGTTCCCTTTCAGGTCGCTGCCAGATGTCCGGATCCTATGCCTGATGACCATGGCCTGATGTCCGACGACCACTTCCAGATGTCCGGATCCTATCCTTCTTGCCTGATGTCCGGATCCTGCCGATCATTGCCAGATGTCCGGAGCCTGCTGATCGGTGCCAGATGTCCGGAGTCCGAGGCCTGTGTTCCAGTCCGTGTTCCTGTGATTCAATCCATGTTCCTGTCCGTGTTCCTGACTCCCTGAGACCCAGTCCGTGTTCCTGTCTGTGTTCCTGACTCTCTGAGATCCAATCCGTGTTCCTGTGCAGTCTAACTCTGTTTCAGCCATCAGCTCCTGATTCCAGTTACCTGTCTGTTACCTGTCGGCTTGCCTGTCTGCCATCCGTCTGCAGTTCCTTCCAGAGGTTCGGACGTCATCTGCAGAGATCCCCGGCTCTTGCCTGCTCACCTAGGAGCGATCATCTGCCATCCGACTGCAGCTCCATCCGGAAGTTCGGACATCATCTGCAGAGATCCCCGGCTCTTGCCTGCTCACCTGGGAGCGATCATCTGCCATCCGACTGCAGCCTACCTGGAGGCTCCACCATATCAGGTCGTATATACCTGCCTGTCTAGAGACTGCCTGGTCACTTACTGGGACAACCTGCCTGTCTAGAGACTGCCTGGTCACTTGCCGTGACAACCTGCCTGTCCCAGAGACTGCCTGGTCACTTGCCGTGACAACCTGCCTGTCCCAGAGACTGCCCTGGTCACTTTCCGTGACAACCTGCCTGTCCCAGAGACTGCCTGGTCACTTGCCGTGACAACCTGCCTGCCTGGTCACTTGCCGTGACAACCTGCCTGCCCTGGTCACTTGCCGAGACAACCTGCCTGCCCTGGTCACTTGCCGTGACAACCTGCCTGCCTGGTCACTTGCCGTGACAACCTGCCTGCCTGGTCACTTGCCGTGACAACCTGCCTGCCCTGGTCACTTGCCGTGACAACCTGCCTGTCCCAGAGATTGCCCTGGTCACTAGCCGTGACAACCTGCCTGTCCCAGAGACTGCCTGGTCACTTGCTGTGACAACCTGCCTGTCCCAGAGACTGCCTTGGTCACTTGCCGTGACAACCTGCCTGTCCTGCCGGTTCCTCCTTGGTCTACCCTGTGATGACGTCTGTCCTGGGTCGGTGTCTGATGTTCTCCTGCTGAGCCTGTGCTACGCCTGAGGCCTGAGAGAGAGGCCGTCCTAGTATGCCCGTGCCAGATGACCCTGGACTTCATCAACCCGTGATGACCCCGCCATCGTCTGACGTTCGTCCTGGGCCGGTGTCTGATGTTCTCCTGCTGAGCCTGTGCTACGCCCGAGGCCTGAGAGTGAGGCCATACTAGTATGCCCGTGCCAGATGATCCTGGACTTCATCAACCCGTGATGACCCCGCCATCGTCTGAAGTCTGTCTGAGGTCGGTGTCTGATGTTCTCCTGCTGAGCCTGTGCTACGCCTAAGGCCTGAGAGAGAGGCCGTCCAAGTATGCCCGTGCCAGATAACCCTGGACTGCATCTACCCGTGATGTCCTCCAGCACTCGTCTGTGATCCTGAGTCGTGTACCCTTCTCTGATGTGCGGAATCGAGAGCCCGGTCTTATGTTCTGTTTTATGTTCTGTGTTTCTTTAAGTAAACTTTATGTTTCTTCTTACCTGAACTTGTGCGGTGTTGTCTAGTCCTGAAGGTCGCCACCTTGCCCACATGCTCAGCTGCCACGGATCCCGGTCGCTGCCCTTCCCTAGTCCGGGCAGGCCCGGGTCTCCCTCCGTGGTCCAGTGGGTCCACATTCTCATCATCTGGGACCCATGCCTCACGTCGTCGTGGACTGGCGGCGTGGGAGCATTGGCTAGCTAGGCAAGCTATGCCATGTCCCGGCGCCCCACAGCCGTGGGAAGCGCTACAGTAAGCTCTGGCCATGGACTCCGCTGAGCATGTGCGGTCTGCAGGACTTTCTCCAAGCTCCACCTGATGTGTGAACTAGACTACTTGGTCCCCACAGGGTAAGTGGACTAGATGGCTCGATTCCCCGCTTGGTCAGCGGTTCGGACTTTTCGAGCTATTAACTCTGCTGCCATATTGTGAACTATGGGACTTACCGCCAAACCCAAGTGAATTTTTCTGGGGAATTTTTTTTTACTTGGGTCTTCAGAAGAGGGGGCCTGAGGAGGGGGATACTGTAACGCTGGTATTGTCTGTACTTTGTTTTCCAGCGTTACTTTGCATTTTTTTTGCATTAACCCTTTTGCTCCTTTCTCCCTAACCAGCTGGGATACTGTTGTCTGTTACCTATATGGATGCTGCTCAGTTCCCGGCTCTGCTGCGTACCCGTACTTGCGTGAGTGGCTCCGCTGCTTTGCATGACCGCCCGCATGTGCGGTTCCTGACTTGCTGTGAAAGCCGTCCGTAGCTTGCAAAGTCCTCTGCAGTGGTGCATGACTTACTGCGTGGTTGGCAGCAGCCATTGTTGGGTTCCCTCTGTGTTGTGCTGTCTGGCTCTGCATAGGGGGCGCGGCCCACACCTGTCCTGCTTTTATGTGGATTGGGTGTTTACTAGAATTACTGCTCCAGCCTATCGCTGTGAAGCAGCTCATATATAAAGTTCCCCAGCCCTAGTGGGCGTTGCCAGAGCTTCGCATTGAATCCACACTGAATCCCTGAACCTAGCCGTATGTGGTTGTGTGTTCAGCTCCTGCTCTGAAGTTGATCAGCTCTGGAGAGCTGATTCCCTGTTCCTGCTGTGTCTTGTTCCCTGATCCTGGATCAAACCCGGTACCTGAATGTCTGAATTGTGTCTTGTGTTTCCGCCTATGCTGGGGGCTGATTACCCAGATCGCCGTTCCTGGAGGCTGTATATCCAGGCCTGTTCCTGCTGTGTCTAATTACCTGAACCCCTGATCTTAGATCGCATCCTGTACCTGACTTTCTGAACTGTGTCCTCTGTGTTATGTTCCTGAAATCCTGCTGTGTCCAGAACCCTGTGCCAGTGACTGTGAATCCTTGCTATATAACCTGAGTTCATCTTGGAAGGAGGAGTCCGGTGTGTGCTGAGTTTCTGTTACTCTGTGCTCAGCCTCTGTGCAATCCCCGGCCAGCTCCCGTTGAGCCTGGCGGGGCTTGCACCAGACCGCTGGGGTTCCTTTTCAGGTCGCTGCCAGATGTCCGGATCCTATGCCTGATGACCATGGCCTGATGTCCGATGTCCGACGACCACTTCCAGATGTCCGGATCCTATCCTTCTTGCCTGATGTCCGGATCCTGCCGATCATTGCCAGATGTCCGGAGCCTGCTGATCGGTGCCAGATGTCCGGAGTCCGAGGCCTGTGTTCCAGTCCGTGTTCCTGTGATTCAATCCATGTTCCTGTCCGTGTTCCTGACTCCCTGAGACCCAGTCCGTGTTCCTGTCTGTGTTCCTGACTCTCTGAGATCCAATCCGTGTTCCTGTGCAGTCTAACTCTGTTTCAGCCATCAGCTCCTGATTCCAGTTACCTGTCTGTTACCTGTCGGCTTGCCTGTCTGCCATCCGTCTGCAGTTCCTTCCAGAGGTTCGGACGTCATCTGCAGAGATCCCCGGCTCTTGCCTGCTCACCTAGGAGCGATCATCTGCCATCCGACTGCAGCTCCATCCGGAAGTTCGGACATCATCTGCAGAGATCCCCGGCTCTTGCCTGCTCACCTGGGAGCGATCATCTGCCATCCGACTGCAGCCTACCTGGAGGCTCCACCATATCAGGTCGTATATACCTGCCTGTCTAGAGACTGCCTGGTCACTTACTGGGACAACCTGCCTGTCTAGAGACTGCCTGGTCACTTGCCGTGACAACCTGCCTGTCCCAGAGACTGCCTGGTCACTTGCCGTGACAACCTGCCTGTCCCAGAGACTGCCCTGGTCACTTTCCGTGACAACCTGCCTGTCCCAGAGACTGCCTGGTCACTTGCCGTGACAACCTGCCTGCCTGGTCACTTGCCGTGACAACCTGCCTGCCCTGGTCACTTGCCGTGACAACCTGCCTGCCCTGGTCACTTGCCGTGACAACCTGCCTGCCTGGTCACTTGCCGTGACAACCTGCCTGCCTGGTCACTTGCCGTGACAACCTGCCTGCCCTGGTCACTTGCCGTGACAACCTGCCTGTCCCAGAGATTGCCCTGGTCACTAGCCGTGACAACCTGCCTGTCCCAGAGACTGCCTGGTCACTTGCTGTGACAACCTGCCTGTCCCAGAGACTGCCTTGGTCACTTGCCGTGACAACCTGCCTGTCCTGCCGGTTCCTCCTTGGTCTACCCTGTGATGACGTCTGTCCTGGGTCGGTGTCTGATGTTCTCCTGCTGAGCCTGTGCTACGCCTGAGGCCTGAGAGAGAGGCCGTCCTAGTATGCCCGTGCCAGATGACCCTGGACTTCATCAACCCGTGATGACCCCGCCATCGTCTGACGTTCGTCCTGGGCCGGTGTCTGATGTTCTCCTGCTGAGCCTGTGCTACGCCCGAGGCCTGAGAGTGAGGCCATACTAGTATGCCCGTGCCAGATGATCCTGGACTTCATCAACCCGTGATGACCCCGCCATCGTCTGAAGTCTGTCTGAGGTCGGTGTCTGATGTTCTCCTGCTGAGCCTGTGCTACGCCTAAGGCCTGAGAGAGAGGCCGTCCAAGTATGCCCGTGCCAGATAACCCTGGACTGCATCTACCCGTGATGTCCTCCAGCACTCGTCTGTGATCCTGAGTCGTGTACCCTTCTCTGATGTGCGGAATCGAGAGCCCGGTCTTATGTTCTGTTTTATGTTCTGTGTTTCTTTAAGTAAACTTTATGTTTCTTCTTACCTGAACTTGTGCGGTGTTGTCTAGTCCTGCAGGTCGCCACCTTGCCCACATGCTCAGCTGCCACGGATCCCGGTCGCTGCCCTTCCCTAGTCCGGGCAGGCCCGGGTCTCCCTTCGTGGTCCAGTGGGTCCACATTCTCATCATCTGGGACCCATGCCTCACGTCGTCGTGGACTGGCGGCGTGGGAGCATTGGCTAGCTAGGCAAGCTATGCCATGTCCCGGCGCCCCACAGCCGTGGGAAGCGCTACAATTACTCCTCCCGGCATGGAGTGTTCTGTTTTTGTTTACTAAACCTTTAACTCTTGATCTGCCTCACATCCGTGGCGACATCCCCTATACCTGCAGTGTCTTACACAGACATCGTTGGCAATCTTCCAAACATGGACTGGCCAATGATATGCCAACCTGAGCATCTTCGCTTCATATATTTCTATGAGACGTCCTGGCCAGTCCTTACACTTCTGTTCGAAATCCACGGATATATAAACGTGAGCCCTAAAAATGACATTAATCAACTGATATAACAGACTGAAAAGTCACTGAATTACATTGGGTGCGCTCATTCTTTATGTCCTTTCTGTAGCTCCAAGATCAGTATCTGTCTTGCAAATCTCTTAACCACAGTCTTAGCCAAGCCTATCATCTCAAACAACAAAGCCCAGCATGTTGATGGTGTGTCCGTGCATGGTTCTCGGGATTTCTCAGGGTATCCTCCATGTATTACTTATTATCTCAGCAACAATAATTGCACCGAATGCTGCACTGGAGACACACGTCCGTTCACTAAAGTATCAGACACATCGGTATTCCTTAATGGCTGTTCAGTTGAATGTTCCACTTTATTAAACATAACTGTCAGCTTCCTAAAGACTACACAGGGAAAAATGCATCAAGTCTTAGTTTACTGTCAAATTAATGCTGACACATTTTGAACATGCATTTCTCGCCCCTTATAAATGTTCTCAGGATTTTTTTTTCTTCCTTGTGCTGCACTTTCTAGCAAATTGCTGATGGTTTGCAGAGTGTAGTGCAGCCTAGGAATAAAAATATCCTTAGAATGCTGATGTCGTTGTGCATGGAAATTCAGGATTTCACAGATCCCCTCTTCATGAACAATCTATTAAAGTGGTTATCTAGGACTATGATAAAAATGACCTATCCCATCAATATTGGATTGATGGCGGTTCAACACTTGGCAGCACGCCAGTCAGCCCACCATAGCTGCTGTTATTAAGTCCTATTGCTGAAATATAGATCTATATATTGTCTAGTGGCCATTCTTGGGTACTGCAGCTGTGCTCCTATTGAATTTGGAATAGGACCTGAACTGCAGGACCTAAGAGAGTTCATTACCTGATGCACTTGACTGCGCTTTTCCGGATCTGTTCAATGTGTATTACTTACAATTTAAGGCTGCAGCCAACTTTCATCGGGGGGGGGGGGGGTGACATAGGTTGGATCCTAACCAATTGATATTGATGACCTTTGATAATAATTCCTCATCAATATCTTACTCGTGGATAACCCTTTCCCATTGGCACTTAGCAGTGCGTAGGATATGGATTGAAATGACCAACAATGCCAAAAACTGCATGGCGCAAGCAATGCATCGTCAATGTATCTTCTAACAATTTTACCAAATAAGTGTCAGTCTGGCACACTAAATCATGGTGCATCCTCCCTCTGAACTCTGGAGTCACTAATCTCTAAATCCTTTAAAGAAGCACTCCTCCTCTTCCCATCAAAGTTTTCATCCTCTTAATATATTGCAGTCACCATATTATACAGCGCTGTGTACTTACAATTGCTCATTTTGCCTTTCTACCCAGATAATTCTTCTCTTTTCCATTAGATGAATGACATACGTGATTAAAAACTGACTTGCTGAACATGTCTAAGCTTTATGTAGAAACAGGACGTCTCGTTTCCCTGTATAAATCATCACTGCAAACAAAATGCATGGCAGAAGGGAGGAGAGGAGCAGTTGGCTCAGGATTTGAAAAGGGGAATGATTCATGCATGGAAAAGAGACTTCCGGTTTCTTCAGTAGAAAGGCAAAATGTGCAATTGTAAGTGCACAGTGCTGTATATTATGATGACTGCAATATTAAGAGGATAAAAACTTTGATGGGAGCAAGAGGGCTTCTTTAATCCCATTTTTGCTATTGGTCAACTTTTAGCACCCAATGGTCTACACAGTCTTACAACAATGGCCCCCAACATATGGCTCTCCAGATATTGAAGAACTGCTTCCATTGAAAGCCACATGCTGCCAGGGCATACTGATAGTTGTAGACTTATGACGGATGATGATCCACTGATGGGAGATAACTGTCATACAAAGTCTTTAGAAACCCTGTGCAGCAACATATGGTGCCCAATTGGTGCATCACTGTAGCTGTGACATGGCAGGCAACATCTAAACCCCGGCCATGAGGATGCAACTAGACTGGACTGAATTTACCAATCTGCCAGGGTTTAGTGCCACAGATAACATATTGTATCACCATGAGTTGTGCCGACTGGAAAATTCAGTTTTGTGATAATTGAGATGTAAGAATTGTCCTTCTCCATTGCAAATCATTTCTGAAAGCTCTCTTCCTTCTCCTTTGTAAGACTCCATATACTTAATATGCAACTGGTTTCTTTGAGCTATAGACAAAGTCCACTAGGAAACATTTACAGGCCAACATAAGAAGACATTTCAGACTGTGGATGAATTAACTTATCGTTATTGGATGTGTCAGTCATTAAACGACCCTTCTGAAACACAGAGATACGATTTTATGACTGCGCAGAAAGGGTCAGACAGCAAAGGACAAGTCACTAGGCATAAACGTCTCGACTAAGGCCGAGAGACTTAACGCACTAATGTACTTTGTTCTGCTGTTTCCAATGTAGTCAATAGAGATGAGTAAATCAATTTGTTACAACCAGGATTAGAGGTCTCATGGGTCCAGGTTTTCCTTGAAAATTCCAATGTTTTCTCCATAGATATTGACAACAGTAGGCTTCAGATTCACAATAAATCCTAATTAAAATAATGAGGAAGAATAAGATGATATCAACATATATTTACATCCAGATCAATTAGGGTTTTAGTGAAGGAATAGACAAGTAATACTAGCCTGAGCATGGTTTGGATGTTCATTTTGAGTTAAAGTGATGGCAGACTTTTCCTAAATTGAAAGTATTGTATTGTTTTGGTGAATACCAAAACAAGGTCCTCTGCTTGATCCTGGTCTTACATCTTATGGTTGGAATACAAAGCTTTTATAGAAAGTGTTGAATCAAGAAAAACCCTTTTTCAAATTATAGAAGTGAGAGGTGTCGATGACACATACCTGTCCAGGGTACATGATCGTGACCGGCAAGTATCATGTACATGTCCTATTCTAATGACAGGATAGATTAACAAAACCTGCCGATTGTGAACACATCCTGGCAGGTATGATTAACCGTGACATCATTTGCACCACACACTTGCTGATGCCCCATTGAGATGACCTGGAAATCATATGATCACCAATGATTTAGCTTTTGATGCCCACATAAAACCACGGATGCTACTGGTAGGTTATAGTCATCTCCCTTTCATTGCCCTTCCTGGATGATCTCTTCCAATCTGGGAAACAGGATGAAGATCAACCCAAATAAGAAATAAGCCTTTCTGAAGTCCTTATAGTAGATATAGTTGCTTCAAAAGCTTCCACCATTACCTTTCTACAAATTTTCTTGAAGACTACAATACCTGATAAAACAAAATTCAATATATTCTTCCAAATCAATCACCGGCCCGCTATGCACATTACATCAGTGGGCGACCACATATATATTGACACGTATAACATAAATAACTTTCAACATGGTATTGAATATTTTCTTTTAAGGTCACATAAATCATGTAAGGTAATTTTGAGCCAAGATATGTATATATATATATATATATATATATATTTACAAATATATATATATGTATATATATATATATATATATATAATGGAAAATACTGCACTATTATAAAGTGTAGATATCATTTCCATTAAACATGTAATAAGAAATAACACAGGCAAGGTGCAGTAAAATAGGATCGCTGATGAATTCTGTAAAATCAATATAACGTCTACTTACAAAGCCTTGAAGACACCTGGTTGGGTAGATGTTAATATGTTATCTACTTCTAAGCAAAAGATTACTAAAGAACATATGAATCTGTAATGTGTGCCTAAAGAAAATCCATCAAAAACTGTCACGTATCGATATTGTGCCAACATGTAAACCACCACTCGCCTTTATTATAGAGGAGTGGTGGGGATGGCTTTCTCCAAGAGGTTAACTCCACAGCTAAGACTTTCCAATGAAGATTGATGAGACAGATTAGGATTAGCAAAACCTGACAGACAAAATCAATGAATGATATATCAATGTCCTATCAGAAGATGATGCCCTATATATCAGCGGCATATAACACCATGCTATAAGGGCTGACAATTCCTGGCAAATCAATGCTACATTGGGTCAAAGAGCTCCAGAGGTGACTCATCCAATAACCTGTTATAGAAGATTTTTTTTGGTGGAACGGAGGGGAGAATTTTTTTTTTTTTTGGGGGGGTGGATTTTGGAGTAAAAGATTACCCAAACTATTAGCTATACGTATATCTTACTAACTTGTTACGACTTGTATAGATTTACTTCTAGATTTTACAGAAATCTGGTATTTGCACAGACAGATGTTTTTGACAGATGATCATTATTGAGATCATTGAAAAGAAGTCTACTCAAGGCTTTGTCTTCCAATGCCCAAGAGAATGGCAGGTTTATATCAACATAGTAAATTCTTTATTTCGAGAGTTGAACAACTTAAAACCTGCAGGTTTTGACCAGTTGGCCAATTCTTTTACAGAGTTGGCTAAGGAAACCCTATGAGTTTAAGATGAGATATAACCACTATATGAAACAAAAAGTTTGGTGTCGGAGAGCATCATTGTAAACTTTAGATTCCACCGGTGTATAAAAAAAACAAGAAAAACATTGCATATTGTTCTCAAGGATCTCATTAGTGACAAACTGCCAAAAAACACCAGTCGCCATCTGTAATGTTCATTGATTGTCTTCAGCAGCATTTTTCTGGTAGCAGTGCTAGACAAAGGATTCCTGTTGTCAGATAAATTATAAAATTTTCCCATTAAACCCCATGGATCATTTGTTTTTAAGTGGTATCCTCTCGTACAGTGCCCATAAAGGTAAAATGATGATACTTTTCCTGATACATTACTGAAATCTTTGAAAAAGAAGTCAACTCAAGACTTTTTCCACCAGCCCCCAAGAGAACGTTATTCTGTCAGCATAGACAATACAACCATTTGAAGGATGGCCAAGTTGAATACTATAGAATAGTTGACCAGTCAGTCTATCGTTCTGCAAAACTAGCCAAGAAAGCTGTACGAGTTTTGATGACTATATGTGGCAAAACGGTAAATATGCATCATAATAATCTTCCAATTTCACCAATGTATACCAGGAAAACCTGTAAAAAACATTGCCTGTTTTTCTCAAGGATCTCACTGCTGACATACTGTCAACAGACACTAGCCACCATCTATAATATTCATTGATTCATTTCCCTATTGGAACATTTCTTGTTTAGGTAGGACATTTCTTATGTTAGGCAGATAACAGGATTCTTCCATTAAACTCAACAGAATTAAAAAAAAATTTGTGAATTTAGCATGGTTTCTCTGATACATTATTGAGATCTTTGAGAAGGAAGTCAACTCAAGACTTTATCCACCAAATGCCAAGAAAATGGCAGCGTTCTGTCAATAATACTGGAGCATTATTTGACCAACCGGTCAATCGTTCTGCAAAGTTGGCCAAGAAAACTATTATTGGGTTTAGGTCGAGATATGGTGACTGTATCTGGCGATAAGTTGATGGACACCATAATAACCTTCATATTCCATCAATATACAGTATACCAAGAAACCAAGCAAAAATACACATTGCATGTATTCCTCAAGTATTACACTGCTGAGCTACCGCCAACAGACACCAGTCACCATCTATGAAATTCATTGGTTGCCCTGGTACGCCATTACCCTGAGGTTCTCTTGTAGCCATGCTGGACACCATGCTGGTGATAAAAAAAAAAAAGGTTTTGCCATTAAACCCAAGCAATCATCTGTTTCCAAGTGGTCATTTTTCCTGCAGTGCCCCCACAGGTGAAATGAGGCATTACCCAGTAATTATTTGATCATAGGGCTGAAGTTAGAGGTTCTGGGTCCTCCAAAAGGAGATATGCTGTTTAATGTACTAAACATTGGTTTATCAAATTCATATGTTCTAAAATAAATGAATGCACAAACATGAATTAATAAATTCAAACCAAAATGATGTCAACATAATAAGTTTGCAGTCAATAGTCATAATTAGACTGTAGATACATTATCTCTGCCTCCATCTGCTGTATATTTCACGAATGATGAGTTAGTGGACTGTGAATGTCACAAATAGGACTACTCACTTTATGAGGCCTACCATTTATATGTTCTATTACATTTTGCTTATTTACAGTAGGATATTTGCTCATTTTGTTTCTATCTTGTGAACATGCTCCTACATGTTGCATGTATACCAACTTATACTCCGGCTCATTTTTCTTGGTTTTTCTTTAAGTTTTTGTACTGAGTACAAACAAGGGTGTGAACTCCTTTTTTTTAGCTGGGCATTGCATTTATATAGCTTCCCATGGGTTTGTCCCCCTCAGTCCTTATTCAAACTGAGGTCACTTTTGACACATGGTAAGGTTTTAATATTAGAGACAGTATAGGACCAGTCCAATTTGGATACACCTTGACGCAGTGGGATGTCTTTATATGTACCATTGGCTGTTATTTGGCTTTTATTTATATGTACTATTACGTTTTAATTACTTACAGCAGGGAAATTGCTCATTATGCTTTTATCTTAGGTTTGGCCATAATTATACTGTAAGTATATTATCTGTGCCTCCATCTGCAGTGTATTTCACGAATAATGAGTTAGTGGATGGTGAATGTTATACCGTATTTTTTGGACCATAAGACGCACTTTTTTTCCTCCAAATTTAGGAGGAAAGTGTGGGTGCGTCTTATGGTCGGAATGTAACATGTGGGGAGGGGGGCAGCGGTGGAGTGGGATTGCAGGAGGCAGGAAAATATGCCCTCCACTGCAGGATTCCAGCGCTGGGGAAACCCCTGGCTCCGATACTTAAGTGCAGTGAATATTAATTAGCTGCTTCCCTGCCCACCTATCAGCTGAGCAGTGAGCGAGGAGCAGCAAATGACAGAGCCACATGGTTTCCCCAGCGCCTGATTCCTGCAGCAGCTGGGGAGATGTGTGGGAAGTAGAAGGAGGCGGCAGGAGCAGAGTGTAGCAGGAGGCATTGCATACCTGACAGTCTGGGGGCTGTGCTGATGCCATGCTGAATGCTCCTGTGGAGGACCTGTGATGAGGTCATGAAGAGGGCGGGCTGGAGTATCACATGAACAAATCCCTGCCTCTTCATGATGTCATCACAGGTACTTCAGACACACTGTATAACAGAAAATTAATTAAAAGGTTAGGCTTTCACACTTGCGTTTTTTTGCGTAGCGCATCGTGTGCACATGAAACGCATTAAAAAACGCATCTCTGTCTCTATCATCTGTATCAACTCTGTCTCTATCATCTGTCTCTATTATCTCTGTCTCTATCATCTGTCTCTATCATCTCTGTCTCTATCATCTCTGTCTCTATCATCTCTGTCTCTATCATCTGTCTCTATCATCTCTGTCTCTATCATTTCTGTCTCTATCATCTGTTTCTATCATCTGTTTCTATCATCTCTGTCTCTATCATCTGTCTCTATAATCTCTGTCTCTATCATCTCTGTCTCTATCATCTGTCTCTATCATCTCTGTCTCTTATCATCTCTGTCTCTATTATCTCTGTCTCTATCATCTGTCTCTATCATCTGTCTCTATCATCTGTCTCTATCATCTCTGTCTCTATCATCTGTCTCTATCATCTGTCTCTATCATCTGTCTCTATTATCTGTCTCTATCATCTCTGTGTCTATCATCTCTGTCTCTATCATCTGTCTCTATCATCTCTGTCTCTATCATCTGTCTCTATCATCTCTGTCTCTATCATCTCTGTCTCTATCATCTGTCTCTATCATCTGTCTCTATCATCTGTCTCTATCATCTGTCTCTATCATCTGTCTCTATCATCTCTGTCTCTATCATCTGTCTCTATCATCTGTCTCTATCATCTCTGTCTCTATCATCTGTCTCTATCATCTGTCTCTATCATCTGTCTCTATCATCTGTCTCTATTATCTGTCTCTATTATCTGTCTCTATCATCTCTGTCTCTATCATCTCTGTCTCTATCATCTGTCTCTATCATCTCTGTCTCTATCATCTGTCTCTATCATCTCTGTCTCTATCATCTGTCTCTATCATCTCTGTCTCTATCATCTGTCTCTATCATCTGTCTCTATCATCTCTGTCTCTATCATCTGTCTCTATCATCTCTGTCTCTATCATCTCTGTCTCTATCATCTCTGTCTCTTTCATCTGTCTCTATCATCTGTCTCTATCATCTCTGTCTCTATCATCTCTGTCTCTATCATCTGTCTCTATCATCTCTGTCTCTATCATCTGTCTCTATCATCTCTGTCTCTATCATCTCTGTCTCTATCATCTGTCTCTATCATCTCTGTCTCTATCATTTCTGTCTCTATCATCTGTCTCTATCATCTCTGTCTCTATCATCTGTCTCTATCATCTCTGTCTCTATCATCTGTCTCTATCATCTCTGTCTCTATCATCAGTCTCTATCATCTCTATCATCTCTGTCTCTATCATCTCTGTCTCTATCATCTGTCTCTATCATCTGTCTCTATCATCTGTCTCTATCATCTCTGTCTCTATCATCTGTCTCTATCATCTCTGTCTCTTTCATCTGTCTCTATCATCTGTCTCTATCATCTCTGTCTCTATCATCTCTGTCTCTATCATCTGTCTCTATCATCTCTGTCTCTATCATCTGTCTCTATCATCTCTGTCTCTATCATCTCTGTCTCTATCATCTCTGTCTCTATCATCTGTCTCTATCATCTCTGTCTCTATCATCTCTGTCTCTATCATCTGTCTCTATCATCTGTCTCTATCATCTCTGTCTCTATCATCTGTCTCTATCATCTGTCTCTATTATCATCTGTCTCTATTATCATCTGTCTCTATATCATCTCTGTCTCTATCATCTGTCTCTATCATCTCTGTCTCTATCATCTCTGTCTCTATCATGTCTCTATCATCTCTGTCTCTATCATCTGTCTCTATAATCTGTCTCTATCATCTCTGTCTCTATCATCTGTCTCTATCATCTCTGTCTCTGTCATCTGTCTCTATCATCTCTGTCTCTATAATCTCTGTCTCTATCATCTGTCTCTATCATCTGTCTCTATCATCTGTCTCTATCATCTCTGTCTCTATCATCTCTGTCTCTATCATCTGTCTCTATCATCTGCCTCTATTATCATCTGTCTCTATTATCATCTGTCTCTATCATCTCTGTCTCTATCATCTGTCTCTATCATCTCTGTCTCTATCATCTCTGTCTCTATCATCTGTCTCTATCATCTGCCTCTATCATCTCTGTCTCTATCATCTGTTACTATCATCTCTGTCTCTGTCATCTGTCTCTATCATCTCTGTCTCTATCATCTGTCTCTATCATCTTCTGTCTCTATCATCTGTCTCTATCATCTGTCTCTATTATCATCTGTCTCAATCATCTCTGTCTCTATCATCTGTCTCTATCATCTCTGTCTCTATCATCTCTGTCTCTATCATCTGTCTCTATTTCTATGCAGCCGCACGCTCCAGTCTGAGTGCCAGCGGCAGTGCCTGTTCATGCGAGAGATTCACACGAAATCGTGCGAATTTCTCGCATGTGTGACCCCGGCCTTATACTCACCCTCCAGCGTCTTCACATAGTAGTTTACAGACACCACACTGGTCCCGCAGCACCATCTCCTACCCGTAGCTTCCTACATAATAACATGCTATTATATATAATAGCACCACATATAATAGTATGTTATTTATGTTATTAAATATTTTACCACATGTTTTGCTTCAAATATATTTTTCCCTATTTTCCACCTTTAAAACCTGGGTGCGTCTTATAGTCCGGTGCGTCTTATAGTCAGAAAAATACGGTAAATGCGACTACTCTTTCTACTTCACCCCTATGGAATAGAAAACAATTTATGTCATTGAAAATGGTTTACAACGTTTGTGCTAGTCATACCTGCCCAAAAAAAGTAGGTTGTTATTTTTTTTATTTTACTCAATTACATGGCACCATTAATTACGCAGCACTATAATGATACCTTCCCCATTGGGGCTCAGAATCTTAATTCCCTATCAATATGTCTTTGGAGTGAGGGAGAAAGTGAAGAGCAAGGAGGAAACCCACGCAAACTCGGGGAGAACATACAGACTCCTTGCAGAAGTTGTCCTTAGTAGGATTTGAACCCAGGAGGACCCCCCATGGTATGGCGTATTATTTTCTGATGTTGTAGTATGGCTTAACTTGTTTTAGTCGTGTTCTTCATGGATGCAGCACGTACCCATTATAGTCTGTTGGACTGTTCACATGTCCATGAGTTTTTGGTTGTGGACTTACAGAAAAACAGATCAAAATGATCCAAACTTGCCCAGTCAAACCAATGGGTCCACCACATGGACGCTATCCACGTGTCTTCTGAGTGTTGCCTCTTTTTTACTATTTAATGAGTAGAAGATTGGATTTTTTTTGTAGACAAGAAAAACGAATGAACCAAAATCTGGTGCCTTCAAGAGTCCTTAGATCCAATTTAACCTTTTTTTCCATCTAACCTAATCTTCCTACACTACCTTCCTAATAGACCAAACCAATTTTTGTGGTCCCTTTTGGGACCAGAAAACCTAAACAAACATAACTTTTCTCTAGTTCTCGAAACAAACTAACACCATCCTCTGAGCATCCCCCAGCAGGGAAGATTGTGAAAGATCAGATGAAAACTGCATTTCTCAATTAGTTCTCTGTCCTACAAGCTTTTCCTCCTTGTTCCCTCTGATCCTTTCTGAGGAGTCTGTCTCCTCTTCTGTGTTCAGAAAAACAACACACAAGCCTTCTTTCGGATGTTTTGGGGCTGAAATAATCCTTCCTTTCACATAGTAATTGAAAAAGTAAATCCACTGGGCACAGAAAGATTATGAAAAGATTCACAAGCTGTCAGTAGTTTTTTTTTTTTCTTACTTTTCCCTATGATAGGAAATGGCGGAGATGAAGAACAGATGGGAGGATGCTCTGCTGTAGAACAATCAAACAGCCTGCGCAAATAATCAGCATTTAAAGTTGTTGTTTTTGAAGGTGCAATGCTGAGGCTCAAATTATAAACCTTTCATGGAATCTGAAATAATTACACTGCCCCTTTAAAATATGAAGAATGGTGACTGTAAAAAGGAAGGCAGCATGGAAGATATCTAGTAATATAGAATCTGTAAAAACAAGGGCTGCTGGTAAATTTGATACAAGGAATTTTGAAGATATGTCAGATGTTTCTAAAATGCATTATATATATGAAATAGGAAAATAAGACAACAAATGGGTCAATATTATAGTACTTGTGTTCTTGTACATAGGCACAGTATTATAGTAGTTATATTGTTGTACATAGGAGCAGTATTATAGTAGTTATATTGTTGTACATAGGGGCAGCATTATAGTAGTTATATTGTTGTATATAGGGGTAGTATTATAGTAGTTATATTCTTGTACATAGGGGCAGTATTATAGTAGTTATATTGTTGTACATAGGGGCAGTATTATAGTAGTTATATTGTTGTACATAGGGGACAGTATTATAGTAGTTATATTCTTGTACATAGGGGCAGTATTATAGTAGTTATATTCTTGTACATAGGAGCAGTATTATAGTAGTTATATTCTTGTACATATGAGCAGTATTATAGTAGTTATATTCTTGTACATAGGAGCAGTATTATAGTAGTTATATTCTTGTACATAGGAGCAGTAATATAGTAGTTATATTCTTGTACATAGGAGCAGTATTATAGTAGTTATATTCTTGTCCATAGGAGCAGTATTATAGCAGTTATATTCTTGTACATAGGGAGCAGTATTATAGTAGTTATATTCTTGTACATAGGCGGCAGTATTATAGTAGTTATATTCTTGTACATAGGGGCAGTATTAGGCTAAGTGCACACGATCAGGAATAATTGCGTTTTTTTCGCGGTTTTTCCGCGGTTTTCCGCGGTAAAAACGCGATAAAAACGCAAGCATTAAGCATCCTATACATGTTAATTGATTCCACATGTTTTGGCCACATGTTGCGTTTTTTTCCGCGAAAAAAACGCTTTGCGGAAAAAATAGCAACATGTTCATTAATTTTGCGGAATGTAAGCGGTTCATGTGCGGTGGTACCCAGGGTCTGGAGGAGAGGAGACTCTCCTCCAGGCCCTGGGTACCATATCCCTGGTAAAACAATAATTAAAATAAAAAATAATGATATTCTCACCTTCCGGCGGCCCCCGCAGCCTTCCCGCGGCCCCCGCAGCCTTCCCGCCTTCAGCGACGCTCCCGGCAACTTCCGGTCCCAAGAGTCCTTTGCGAGAATCACCCAGATGGCATAGCGGTCTCGCGAGATGCTACGTCATCGGTGTGATTTGTCGCAAAGCATCCTTGGGACCGGAGTTGCCGGGAGCGTCGCTGAAGGCGGGAAGGCTGCGGGGGCCGCGGGAAGGCTGCGGGGGCCGCCGGAAGGTGAGAATATCATTATTTATTATTTTTTTTATTATTTTTACATTAGATCTTTTTACTATTGATGCGACATAGGCGGCATCAATAGTAAAAAGTTGGTCACACGTGTCAAACACTATGTGTGACTCGTGTGACCAACCTGTCAATCAGTTTTCCAAGCATGCTACAGATCGCTAGGAAAACGCTAGCATTCTGCAAGCTAATTACGCTTGCAAAACGCTATTATTCTGGCGGGAATCAGCATAAAAAAAGTGCGTATTTCCTGCGGGAGAAGTGCGGGATTGCCGCGGAAATTTCCGCGGCAATTCCGCAACGTGTGAACTTAGCCTTATAGTAGTTATATTCTTGTACATAGGAGCAGTATTATAGTAGTTATATTCTTGTACATAGGAGCAGTATTATAGTAGTTATATTCTTGTATATAGGGAGCAGTATTATAGTAGTTATATTCTTGTATATAGGAGCAGTATTATAGTAGTTATAGTCTTGTACATAGGGGCAGTATTATAGTAGTTATATTCCTGTACATAGGGGCAGTATTATAGTAGTTATATTCTTGTACATAGAGGGCAGTATTATAGTAGTTATATTCTTGTACATAGAGGGCAGTATTATAGTAGTTATATTCTTGTACATAGGGGACAGTATTATAGTAAGTATATTCTTGTACATAGGAGCAGTATTATAGTAGTTATATTCTGGTACATAGGGAGCAGTATTATAGTAGTTATATTCTTGTATATAGGAGCAGTATTATAGTAGTTATAGTCTTGTACATAGGAGGCAGTATTATAGTAGTTATATTCTTGTACATAGAGGACAGTATTTAGTAGTTATATTCTTGTATATAGGGGACAGTATTATATTAAGTATATTCTTGTACATAGGGGACAGTATTATAGTAGTTATATTCTTGTACATATGGGCAGTATTATAGTAGTTATATTCTTGCAACATAGGGGGCAGTATTATAGTAGTTATATTCTTGTACATAGGGGGTAGTATTATAGTAGTTATATTCCTGTACATAGTGGCAGTACTATAGTAGTCATATTCTTGTACATAGGAGCAGTATTATAGTAGTTATATTCTTGTACATAGGGAGCAGTATTATAGTAGTTATATTCTTGTATATAGGAGCAGTATTATAGTAGTTATAGTCTTGTACATAGGAGGCAGTATTATAGTAGTTATATTCTTGTACATAGAGGACAGTATTTAGTAGTTATATTCTTGTATATAGGGGACAGTATTATATTAAGTATATTCTTGTACATAGGGGCAGTATTATAGTAGTTATATTCTTGTACATGTGGGCAGTATTATAGTAGTTATATTCTTGCACATAGGAGCAGTATTATAGTAGTTATATTCTTGTACATGTGGGCAGTATTATAGTAGTTATATTCTTGCAACATAGGGGGCAGTATTTATAGTAGTTATATTCTTGTACATAGGGGTAGTATTATAGTAGTTATATTCTTGTACATAGGGGCAGTATTATAGTAGTCACATTCTTGCACATAGGGGGCAGTATTATAGTAGTTATATTCTTGTACATAGGGGCAGTATTATAATAGTTATATTCTTGTACATAGAGGGCAGTGTTATAGTAGTTATATATTCTTGTACATAGGGGCAGTATTATAATAGTTATATTCTTGTACATAGGGGCAGTATTATAGTAGTTATATTCTTGTACATAGGGGACAGTATTATATTAGTTATATTCTTGTACATAGGGGGCAGTATTATAGTAGTTATATTCTTGTACATAGGGGCAGTATTATAGTAGTTATATTCTTGTACATAGGGGCAGTATTATAGTAGATATATTCTTGCACATAGGGGCAGTATTATAGTGGTTATTTTCTTGTACATAGGGGCAGTATTATAGTAGTTATATTCTTGTACATAGGGGAGAGTATTATATTAGTTATATTCTTGTACATAGGGGCAGTATTATAGTAGTTATATTCTTGTACATAGGAGCAGTATTATAGTAGTTATATTCTTGTACATAGGAGCAGTATTATAGTAGTTATATTCTTGCACATAGGGGCAGTATTATAGTGGTTATATTCTTGTACATAGGGGCAGTATTATAGTAGTTATATTTTTGTACATAGGGGCAGTATTATAGTAATTATATTCTTCTACCTGGGGCAGTGCTATAGCAGCTATATTCTTGTACAAAGGGTACAATATACACAGGTATTCTAGATTTTATCTTATTTTGTCTCGTGGACAGTATTACATTGGTTATATTCTTGTATGTAAATATTGGTTACAGTGATTATATTCTTACACATAGTAGATAGGATTGAAGATGTGAAAAGTGTTGGAAAACACTGCTTTATGAGCTTCACCAAATATGTTCACTCACTAGCTACTAATTGTGGTATTACATTATATACATTGTGGTTCTACATAGATTATCAGAAAAACTAATTGAGATACCATTTACATTGGTTTCAAAGTTTGTAAGTATTCAGGACAAATAAGTGCAATAACATATTATTGTCTCTTTAACCGTAACCACTATTGTGAAGCGTCCCTTTCCCATTCAGACACCTGCCTGTCATATTGAGCATTAAGCCAGACTGAATTAGTTGGCTTTTTACAGTTGTTATAAAGCTCAGGGTTTTTTCCTGCCTTAATATGCAAACCTCATGGTCTATTAAAAAGCATTGATGCTTTGCTAAATCAGCATAAATTCCAAGTGCTTGTTCTGCGCAATGGATTCGGCAGCTATATGACCCGTTTCATAGTAAGGAAGCCAAGAACACGTTCCTCCGCAGCGTAGTACTGTTCAGGCTCACCAATATATTTCTGTACGCTTAAAAAAATACCACAAATTGTGAATTTACATATTTTGTTTGGATTGAAGACCGTACCAAAGCTAACATGCACCATGAAGGACCAAAAGTACAAAGGGTTTAACCACATAGTAAGCAAAGGGGAACTAATTGCATTGTGAAGACAAGAAGAAGATATCCTATGTAAGAAGCTTCCAAAAAATATTCCATATTGTGATTGACTCAAGTAGACAGATCATCCAGTGACCTACAGTTGTGGTTGTCTTTGGTGAACTTCATAGACCTTATTTTGCCTTTGCCTACAGTACAGACCAAAAGTTTGGACATACCTTCTCATTCAAAGATTTTTCTGTATTTTCATGACTATGAAAATTGTAGAATCACACTGAAGGCATCAAAACTATGAATTATCACATGTGGAATTATACATTACACTTTACAAAAAAGTGTGAAACTACTGAAAATATGTCTTATATTCTAGGTAGTGTTGAGCGATACGATAATGCAAATATCGGCTATCGGCCGATATTAGCTCTATCGGCCTTTCGATAATTCGTTTCGATATTTTCGTCTTATCGAATACCGGAATCGGATTTGTCACTGTGACTGTGAGTGTCCGTCGGTCGGGTCTGTCAGGAGTCAACGGCACTTACCTGGCAGAAGATCTCCGGCGGTCACGGCCTGGACTGCTTCATGGCCGCCATCATCTTTCCCCGGCGGTCACATGCAGTTTTTCGCGATAACTGCAGTGACTGCAGGGTAATCCCGGCCGTAAAGCAGTCAGTCCGATGACGTCACCGCCGGGGAAGCAGGTAATCAGCTGTGCTGCGCCGGGATGACAGGCTCTGCCTGTCATTCTGATGTAGCAGAGCTGGATTGTCGTGGGACACTCGTTACTATGGACTGCGTCGGTCAGGTGGTATACTTTTTTTTTTTTTTTTCATTTTTTTACAGGAGATCGATGGCGTCGCAGGATGAGACAGTAATAAAAGAAATGAAAACTGTGTTTTTTTTTTTTAATTAAAATAAAAAACTTTTTTAGGAACATTCACCCGTCCGGGTACATAAACAAGTTAACTATTTACATACAGGGACCCTGTCCGGGTTATTTAGACTTCTTTGGCTGGCCTCTTCCAGGTACCACCTGGTACTCTTCTTGAGATTGCCAAACATCCGAGGCACCAAGGACCACCAGGACCTGATGACGTCGTGTGGCCTGTACAGTGACGTCGTGACCCGCTATCTGGGTCTGTGTGGCCACCTCTTTCATCTCCCTCCGGGTCTGGAGCCCTGTACGAACCCAGGGTGCCTAACAGGCGCCGGGTACGGGCCAGCTATACTTATCATGTCCATAGCTGGGGCTGCTGAGGAGACCACTGAGGGAGGCTGGGGAGATTTACGGCGTGGGGTGGGCACTTTTGCAGAGGCCTGGATGTGGGAGGCTGAAGGCTTCGAGGGTCTCACAGGTTCCTGACACACTGGGGAGTAGGGGTCGCACCTGGTAACATTTAGGGCGTACCACCCATTGTAACCCCAGTGTCGGGTGTAAGTCACCAAGTCTCCTGGCAACAGGTCCCTCCCGGGTGTCCTTCTGGGAGGTGAGCCTCCACGTCCCGCCGGGTCACAAAGACTTCTAAATAAAGTCCAGGCTCCTTGATGAAGCCCCAACCACCTTTCAATTTAAAGCTCCGTACTGCACCCTTACGCCGCGGCTCACTCAGGGTTCCTTTATCCTTTCTCATCCGGTCCTTATCTGCCCGGTCCTTCTCCAGGTGACGTTGGCGAAGTTTTAGGGTTTCTCGCTGCTCCCTTTGTCGCTCTGCTTCCCGCTCCCAACGTCTCCACTCTTCCTCCTGACGCCGTTGTAATTCTCCTCCACCAGTTGCTCCATGTCTCCACCACTCCACTGCAGCTTACAGTATCCGGTTTGCGGCAGCTCTCCTGTCGCCCCCCAGTCCTGGCGGCGCTCCCCTGCGGAGGAAGCAGACGGCTCTAAATCAGATGACAGTCGGGGCTCCGGTACAGGCAGGTAGTGCTCTGGTGCCTGCGCGGCCTCCTCCATGAGGACGGGTGTCGCTTCTTCTGTCTCAGCGATGGGGGCAGACAGCGGGATCTGGGGTGCTGCTGACGGTGCTGCGGTTTTTGCAGGAACGGGTGCCTCCACTGCGACAACGTCAACCGGATCACATTGCAAGGACTCCTCTACTAGAACGGGTGCCTCACCTTCCGGTACAGACACTTCAGGTAAGAGGGATTGGCGCCGCTCCAAGTTTATTTTTAGGGCACGCCAGCTGGCTTCCATCTGGCGACCTCCTCCCGGTGCCGGGCCAGGCCTCTTAGGGTATCCGCCGCTTCTTGCAGCGTAGGAGGGTTTACAGGCCGGGTGCCCAACGGTGATTCTGTGGCGATCGGGTCGCTTCCGTGGGGGAGAGCTCTGACTGCTCCATCCCTTCCCACTTCTGCTCGTCGTGTCCATTAGATATCTCTGCCAAGTCACATGTGTCATATCTGGAGAGGGCCCCTCTTTTGTAGGGAGGCGGGACCTTCGTGTTAGTTTCCGCCCACTGAGGAGGATGAGGAGGCGGAACTCCAGAGCTGTGGGGCACGATGTTACATTGCAGTACCATTTACAGTGGGCGGCCATCGTTTTCACGCCACTGAGTGAGTGACACCCACGAAGAGCACGCCCTTTCTTCACCAGTGCCTCGTCGTGACGCAGATATGGCGGAAAAAATGGCAAATACATTCTCTGATGATTTTAGCAATTCTCAAGCACAAAACCAGTGCAATTCAGGCACACGGACTCGCTTATAGCGAGCTACAGAATCCTGTTCGTGCGCCCAAGTTGAGTCGCACAGAGCCAGAGGTTTTCAGGGTACTCGGCACCGAGCCCGTCGACTTCTATGGGGTATGTCACGTCTTTACCCGCAATTGAATTAGAGTCGATTTTACTATGTAGAAGTGTATAAACTATAAATATATGTATATATATGTCACAATGACATGTATATATATATATATATGTATTCTATGTGTGTATATTTTGTGTTTACAACGAAAGAAAGGGTTTTTTTTGTTGCGATATTTTGTTCCCATAGACTTACATGGGACTTCCGTTATCGAAATCGGATATCGACGATATTTAGTGCTATCGGCGATACAATTTCGATACGATATTTTTTAGATATCGAGCAATATCGCTCAACACTAATTCTAGGTTCTTCAAAGTAGCCACCTTTTGCTTTGATTACTGCTTTGCATGCAGAAAAGGTGAACGGATGGGACTCTACATGCCTGGTTCCCACCGTGAAGCATGGAGGAGGAGGTGTGATGGTGTGGGGGAGCTTTACTGGTGACACTGTTGGGAATTCATTCAAAATTGAAGGCATAGTGAACCAGCATGGCTACCACAGCATCTTGCAGCAGCATGCTATTCCATCGGTTTGCGTTTAGTTGGACCATCATTTATTTTTCAACAGGACATGACCCCAAACACACCTCCAGGCTGTGTAAAGGGCTATTTGACCAAGAAGGAGAGTGTTGGGGTGCTACGCCAGATGACCTGGCCTCCACAGTCACCAGACCTGAACCCAGTCGAGATGGTTTGGGGTGAGCTGGACCGCTCACCGCTTCAATTTTGAATAAATCCCCAACAGTGTCACCAGCAAAGCACCCCCACACCATCACACCACCTCCTCCATGCTTCACGTGGGAACCAGTCATGTAGATTCCAGCCGTTCACCTTTTCTGCGTGCAAAGCAGTAATCAAAGCAAAAGGTGGCTACTTTGAAGAACCTAGAATATAAGACATATTTTCAGTTGTTTCACACTTTTTTGTTAAGTATATAATTCCACATGTGTTAATTCATAGTTTTGATGCCTTCAGTGTGAATGTACAATTTTCATAGTCATGAAAATACAGAAAAATCTTTGAATGAGAAGGTGTGTCCAAACTTTTGGTCTGTACTGTACATTAGTTTCGTGACACAACCTCAACCCAGAGGCAATCTTCTAGTTAAACCGTTTCAATCATAACCAGTTGTGTGATGAGGACACTTGTGTTCTGTTCACCATCTTCCATCTTAGATCTAAGTGAGGTTTTCTACTCCTTTCCTCAAAATCCAACTCAACCCACTTACCAGTGGTTGAATATTCATAGAACTTATCTAGACACCATTTTCAATTTGTTTGGAATCCAATTCTGACAAACAAGCCATGAGGAACGAGAATTCTCGTGATAATAAATGACAGTGAAAGGTCACTAGTTCCATTGAAAAATTTTCAGAGTTTTATCTTGACGATTGAGGGGACCCATACATGCACCTTGGGTGCTAGTTCTGGAGAAATATCAACCACCACTTTGCTTTGACCTAGAATTTATCAATACATCTGTGACCTGTCCTGAACACGAGTGGTCTACTGGTGGCCAATTACTGTATCTCACTTGTGTCTGCCTCATCTCTCGCCACATTTCTAGATTCATCTCCGATGTTATTTTCCGTGTTTGTTT
>JARQOD010000001.1:961020848-961065017 GCA_033576555.1 Oophaga sylvatica
ATTCTTTACATAGGAGCGGTATTATAGTAGTTATATTCTTGTACATAGGGGGCAGTATTATAGTAGTTATATTTTTTGTACATAGGGGGCAGTATTATAGTAGTTATATTCTTGTACATAGGAGCAGTATTATAGTAGTTATATTCTTGTACATAGGAGCAGTATTATAGTAGTTATATTCTTGTACATAGGAGCAGTATTATAGTAGTTATATTCTTGTACATAGGAGCAGTATTATAGTAGTTATATTCTTGTACATAGGGGCAGTATTATAGTAGTTGTATTCTTGTACATAGGAGCAGTATTATAGTAGTTATATTCTTGTACATAGGGGCAGTATTATAGTAGTTATATTCTTGTACATAGGGGCAGTATTATAGCAGTTATATTCTTGTACATAGGAGCGGTATTATAGTAGTTATATTCTTGTACATAGGAGCAGTATTATAGTAGTTATATTCTTGTACATAGGAGCAGTATTATAGTAGTTATTTTCTTGTACATAGGAGCAGTATTATAGTAGTTATTTTCTTGTACATAGGAGCAGTATTATAGTAGTTATATTCTTGTACATAGGAGCAGTATTATAGCAGTTATATTCTTGTACATAGGGGGCAGTATTGTAGCAGTTATATTCCTGTACATAGGAGCAGTATTTTAATAGTTATATTCTTGTACATAGGAGCAGTATTATAGTAGTTATTTTCTTGTACATATGGACAGTATTGTAGCAGTTATATTCCTGTACATAGGCATGGTAAATATCCTTTACAGTATTGTTTTGCCTGTCTATTAGGGTGTGTATATTGTTGACCACAGTGGTTAATATTACAGTACAGTTCACCTGTTAACTTTACACTGTGTTTTTTTTCTAACAATGTAGCATTTCCTGTTGATTAATGCTGCCTGTTTTACTATGTATTCCAGTGAATCTATTTAGATTCCTATAATTTCATTCTCTACATATATTCTCTATTTGAGGGGAACTTAATCGCAGCAATTTGTCTTAACTGCAGGCAGAGAAATGGGTAAGTCGGAGTGGGAAGGATGGTTGCAGAAATTAGTTTTATTGTTCTTTCAGATTTTTACATTCACAGAATTTTTGAGTATTTTTATGGACACTACACTGGCAACCAACAATAGTCATCCCCCATTATCTCTTTCCAAGGTGACAAACGTTTTAACTTACTAGATCTCCATAGTTATAATTTTATATATTAGGTTTTTTTTGAGGCAACTGACAACAAATTTTTCCATAACTAACAATTAGGTGGATTCCAACTTAAAGTGACCACAAGTTCCGCGTGCGAACGTTAGTTACACTTTCTACATTCACGACCCAGAATAATCGGGAGCATTGAGCCTGTGGCCGCGCCCGCGCTTGGTGATGTAGCAACTGTGCAAGTAATTGTATTTTCTCTCTCTGCCATCTGTTTTGTTTCTTTTTTAATTTCCTGGTGAATAAGTAACCTTCCTCTCTGAAGTGTATCATACCTTATATTGCCACTGGCTACAGGAGAAAAAAACACATCGAGAGGATAGTATTAGATGCTTTTCTTCATTCAATGAATTGCAAGCGCCAATGAATTCCTATAAGAGGTAGCAGATGGCGGATCTCACCCAACTTTAATCCTTTAATCATGAATGCACAGTTCAAGTTACAGAATACTGTCTTTCTTCAGGACAAGGGTCAATGCCAAGTGCTTAGCACGGCGATCCAAGGCTTTACAGAGTTTGCAGTAGTTACAACTTTCTGTGTTTCTCATAGACATGATTCTTGTAATAGCAAACCAAGTGGTCAGTCAGGGTATTGCAAGTAAAAAATAAAATTATTAAAGGGAATTTAAACCTTTACCAACTGTCATCTGTCCTTCATCAATAACTAAAATGTGGACCCTTGGTCTCCTATTAATCTTTTACTAGCATAGTGGGTCATTGTATGCAGTAGTGGTGGTTGAGTATGTACAGTACTGTGTAAATGTTTTTATCGGGTATGAAAAAAACGCTGTAAAGTAAGAACAGTTTCGAAAATAGAAGTTTTAAGGGATTATTTTTATCAATTAGTAAAATGCAAAGTGAATGAACAAATGAGAAATCTAAATCCAATCAATATTTGGTGTGACAACCCTTACCTGGAAAAAAACAACGTCAGTTCCTATGTACATTTGCACAAAGTCAGCAATTTTGTAATGTTATCGTCTTGTGTATGAGTAATAAATTATATCAAATAGGTGATAATGATTAGCATTTTGATCTTTCACTTTGAACACAGCCATTATCTGGAACAGAAACAGTTGTATAGGAAGATTAAACTGGCAACAGATAAACTCTGCTACAAATGTGAAGTTGTGGAAAACATATTCATATCACTGATACACCATGGCCTCATGACTGAACAAAGCAACAAGACACAAGGTAGTTATACTGCATCGGCAAGGTGTCTCCCAAGAAAAGATTGTAAAGCAGACTGGGGTGTCAAGATAACATGTTCAAGCATTTTTGAAGCAGGAAAATGAAATTAGAAGCATTGAAGACCATATATATATATATATATAGTGGTTTGCTAAGTAAACTTAGTGCAACAGGAAAAGATACTTCTTTCTTACATTGACAATCTTACGACTTCCCTTCAAAATCGTAAGATATCCAGTAGCGCCAAAAGCTCAGAATAAACAGCAATCAACATTATCCAGTTACACCTCTCTACTGCTTGGAGAAATCTGGCCAGATGTGGTCTTTATAGAAAAATGCTGCATTTTTCCACCTGTTAAAACTTTGGCACAGTACAGTATTGCTCAATCTTCAATACAATATATGGGAGGTACTGAAATAGTCAGTAGAGAATAACCTAGTCTCTTGTTTTAGTAGATGTTGGACTTCACAATTTTAGATTCATCTCCTAATACATGGCTGGAATACTTCTTAAAGAGCTTTTGCAATTAATAATTGAACCTTTGCATTGTGTTTTGAAGACATGGGCACTGATGAGTAGAGATGAGCAATTTTGTTCGGATTTTGTCACCGAATCTGATTTTGACATGTTTGGGCCATATTCGAAAACTATTCGTGCCGAATGTTTGTCTTACGATCGGTTCCGAACATATTCGGTAATTTCTACTCCCATTGACTCGAATGACGATCGGCTGTGTTCAACGAATATTGCAAAAACAAAATTCAATTCCGATCGTATTCGGAACCGAATCAGCACAAATTCGCTCATCTCTACTGATGATCCCTCAACAAGAACACTGAGGTATCATAGACACTTGTAGGTACTTAACACTGTTCCATCTCTGTAGCCCAGGGAATATTAATCCAACCATAGTGTTATTTTCTCACAGACCTTAGAAAACATTGAGCAACAAACTTACGCATATAAATGCATCATTTTTTTCCCCAGTATGACTGCCTTGGTTGAGATTCTCGGCTGCTGCCCAAGGCAACTGGCTTTGTGACCTTGATGTGCCAGGCAAGAAGGTTGTATGTTGGGAAAGTATAAGAGACCGCACGGCATTGAGCACCAAGAGATAATCTGAGATGACAGACACCACTGATATAAAGAACATTACAGAAATACAACATGAAATCACAGGAGGTAAGGTCTTGGGATGGCAAATCGGAACTACTCGTATGGTCTGTTATCTGCGAGCACAACTGTCTGCAAATACTGTGTCAGCCAACCTAATAAATGCAACGTGACGTACCCTGCATGGAAGGGAATATATATATATATATATATATATATATATATAAAATTCCTTCCAAGAAGGGCAACTTGAAATTTAATGTCTGAAAATTTTGAGATAAGACTAGAGATGAACAAATTAATTTCAAATATTTTTTGCAACTCAATTTTCTTGAATCCAGCAAAATGGCAGTGTCAACCACTGTTTTTCCAGATTCATCTTAGGACCGGAAATGGGTTAAAAAAAAAAAATTATACCCATCTTGTCCCTCATCTATGCCAATACCGAAGCTCCCCGTCTGGTCCTTTGCTGGCTTTCTTCCTTGGGCTCCCATCTACTTTTCTACAACTTTACTCTTCAGTGTTTCCAGTTTAGAATAGGTCTCAAGCAAAGTCATGATGTGCATCACCCCCACGCCCCATGACGTTATGTAGGGCCTATACCTAGACTGGTGAGAAGAAGACGGGAGTCGTATACAGAGAGGAGGTAATGGAGGACCAGTGGGAAGCTGTTCCTGCTACGGGACAGCACACATGAGAATTTTTTTCTTTTTTAACCCCTCCAGTCTTTTACCAGGAATTGGGGCATATCCAATGCACATCCAATAAATTCAAGGCAAATCATATTTCCAGGATGAACCTGCTCCACATATGAGATACACAGTTTAGGATATGTGGATTATCTCTAGATCCATAATATTTAAGGAGGTATATTTTGCAATTCAATTTTTCAATGTCAGAAACCTTTTTTAGGAGCGTTCTTCAGTAAAAAGGTATAGGAAAATGACACCTTTTCGTGTAACTTGGCAGCACAGTGTATATGCTATATAATCATATATATATATTTTTATAAAATGTTTCACTGTTCAGTGAGTTTGAACTAGGCTGTATATAATAGTAGCTTGTTCACCAATCAAATATATACACACCCAGTTTTTGGGACTTGTTTAGAGTTTAGACATACAAATTGAACAAGGAACTGACTTACTATTATGCCATGACTAAGAGCCGTACATATTTCTAGGTTCGAAACGCGTAGGATTTTTTCTCAAAAATGTCCTATTTTTAAACTTGTGTGTTATTTCATATATTTTTCATGTATCAATAAAGTGCTTTTTTTTGCTTGGAAATTTGGAGATTGAATACTGGACAACATTAACATTTTTTTTACTGTATAAACAGGGCTAGATTAAACCTGCAGAGGAGTGGAACGTGCAATTAAAACGGAGGTCTTAATAGGATTTTGCTATCACCAAAAATTATATCAGCCTTCATTTTCCAGATCTTTGGGGATTCCAGCTGTCAGGCCCTCATGATTAGAACTTTTGGTGTATCATAGTGCTATGTCATTACTTTTTGGGGGGAAAATCCCTTTAGGGTAAGGTTCCTACCATTTTTTGTAGGGGTTTTTGGCATGCTAGTTTTGTCTCTTGTGCATGCTGTTAAAGTTTAGTGCTGAAAAAAAAGTCCTATTCTATAAAATCAAGTTTTGAAACAAAACACACATCAAAATCTGATACCTGCGTTTTTGATGCTTTTTTTCAATGTTTTTTTTTACCACCCATTCAAGTCAATGGGTGAAAAACGCTGAAAGAAGTGACATGATCCAAGTCCAAAAAACCATGCGAAGCACAAAATGGTGATAAGAAAAAAAACAATGTGTGTGCATGAGATTTCTGAACTCTCATAGGCTTTGCTGGTACTGTAAAACGCAGCTGAAAATTTGCATTAAAAAAACCTTGAAAAAACGCCTAGTGTGAACTTAGCCTTAAGCATTTCCACTTGATTTCTTCCAAGTACAGGTTGTAGAGTCATGGGTACAAACAACCTTCAAAAACGTAGGTATAATGGAGGCCCTATTGGTTTCCATCTGGAATAGATATTTCTATTCTATGAAAATGAGGCATTTTTTTTAAGTTTTATTTTAAAACATGCAATTTTTTTTTTAATGGCGCCATTAACCTTCATTTTACAAAGGTTTGGATGTTTACGAATAAGACAAATCAGCTCCTTAGCAAACACATTAAAACGCGATCATGCAAATGGATCATGTTAATAACGGAAAAGTAATAATAATTGGCGTCTCCTTTGTGTTCTCGCAAAGGCAGCCGCCAGAATTTGTATAGAAAAACCTGGAGATTCGTTTTAGATTGTGAACTCACACATATCCCAAAGGAAATGCAGATCCCTGTAGAGATGGAGCAAGAAAAAAAAAGATATGTTTTTCAAATAATAGTAAATAAAATAATATTTAAAAAAAAAGAAAAAATCATTTGGTATTGCTAGAGAATTCGCGCTTTGTTCTCATGCATTGTGCCAGCATTGTGATCACACATCCGGCATCCTGTCTCCGTGTCTATTTGCTTTATATTGCGCTGAGATTATTTCTATGTATAATTGGAAGTTGGTTTACAACGCTCGGCGGGGTGTAGCTTGTTTACAAATATCATCTGAAATATGAATCGCAAATGATTTTCTGGGCTGAAGTGCTCCTGCAAGCCTCTTATATTCTCTGTTCGGCTGAGAAAAGTCTGGGCCTCTCTTAAGTTCGCTTTCCCCCTTGCTTCATTTATTATAACCCGCGTCAGACTGAAGAACACTGGGCCCACCAGAGGATTTGATTCTGGGGGCCCACCTATCTCCCCACTCAGCTGCAAGGTTTGCATTATGAGCTCTCCTGAAGAAGAAGCTAGGGCCCACCGGAGGATTCTCCGGTTCTCTGGTGGGTCAGTCCAACCCTGATTACAACTACCCGTTGTGGATAAAGACATTTGCTAATACTGAAGGGCATTACAATTAAAAAAAACCTCCCTTTAAATATTATTTTTTTCAATTCTAGTAACTTTTCTACGTTTATTTTTTTTTACCGCATTCTATTCAATTGTTTCCTTAAATATATCTAATTCAGAGAATGACACAAAGATTCAATAAGGCTGCCACCGCAACAATGACTTGAGTAAAGACTCTGCTTTCCAAGGATAAGTCATAATGATGAGATCAAGCAGCATAAATTCTAAAATTAATTTATTAAAGGGTGTTTTTCCATGAAAAAAAAGTTAATTTTAATCAATAGATCTTGGAATAATAATAATTTCCACAATTGGATGTTTAAATAAAATGTTCCTGTGCTGAGATAATCTTATACATGTGCCCCTGCTGTGTACTGTGTAATGGTCGTGTCCGACCATACAGGGACATGGTCAGATCACACCACAGCTCCTGGGCAGGGGAGGAAGTGAAAAAGTGTACAGACATTACAGCACGGAATCGCAAAATAATAATAATAAAATGTGAACAAAAAAAAATTTGTTCTTCTATCATTACTGGTGGGCTCAGTATAGAGCTGTGCTCACTTCTGACTCACTCAATATGCGCAGGTTCCGGGATTTCCTTTGACAGCAATGACCGCAATGTGTACTATGTTCTGGGTAAGTCCTGTAACAGCTGAATTCAACTGACAATTATTTGATCATGTATTTAAGAAGCTTGCTACACATCTTTTGCTATTATCAGCCCCTGAGGAAGCCGCACGCTTGTGGCGAAACGCGTTGGTATTTTTTTTGCCCTGTCAGATGCATGGACTTATTGCTGACCAAGGTTATTATGCTCTCTTATCAATACACACCATTGGCATCATTACTTGCTTGATGTAGATATTTCTTGTCCTTTGGATCTCCGCGCTTTCCATATTGCAACTTGTTTTCATCATGCTTCATGGCTGCTATTTTTGGTATTTAACCTTCATCTTATAGCAGTTGTTATAGCTTTATTAATATTGATTCTGATTATTTCATTGCGCTACAGAAGATCCATAGAGCTTTTTATTGTGAGGGGTTAATATATCACTTGTTTGGTCTAATTTACTTGGGTCTTGTATATGATTTACTAAGATAGCATTATTCATCTCTTTGCCTGACAGGGTTGGTCATCCTAATTGCGGTTGATCATGTCTTGTATCGTGTTTTTGACTTTTTAATTATTTTTATTCATTGTTTTTGTGTAGTTGTTACTTAATAAAGGATTTTCTATTTTACCATGTCTGGTGATCCCAATTTATATAGCTTGTCTTTGTTCTGGTTTTTGCTCTATGTTATAAAATCCGATTCAGGATTTAAAGGGAATCTTACATAAGCATTGACCCTTCCAAACTATTAATATAATTGTGCAGTCCTTTAAAAGATAAGCCGTCAGACTGGCTTATCCAGTCCCATTATTGGTACATCGGAGAGAAAGTGCATGTTAAAGCTGTGTGGAAGTGCATTGGGGCGTAACGATACACTTACAGCTCCTCGGCCTGCACTGTATTCCCGAACTAGCAGCACCATCCCCTGCCTGAAAGGGAGAATGTTTGTTCTGGTACAGATCCAGCAACCTGTCAATCAGCAAAGAAAGGGTGCTGTTACATCTATATATATAAAGCTGAGGGGCTGAGAAGAAAGAAGTGCATTGCCATGCCCCAATGCACTTCCAGAAAAAAGCTTCAAAATGTGATTTCTTGCTACTTGATCAGCACATTAGGGCCATAAGGGGATCAACTGGCTTATCTTTTAAATGGCCACACCATCGTAAGAATGGTTTGGGGGTGTAAAAATTTGACATGTTTTCTTCAAAAAGTAGCTATGTTCTCTTCGCTTCTTATGTTCTCTCGGGTGAGAGAAAAATGGTCGTGTGACCCTAGCCTAACATTGTTCAATCACACACACCTAAGAATGGCAGCAGCAGATTGCATGGTGGCTTTTTTGGGGGATGATATGGTGCAGTCTCAGATTCGAGGTGACTGCCTTAACCCCTCATATATAATCAGCCAATTTGGCACTGGAATCTAATGTGCGAGCCACTGTGGTTACACAAGACCCCTACAAGTCTACCCTTTTCCAACATCATAGTCTGCTGTATCTGCATCCCTAGGACAGCAGGACGACTTACAAAATCTACGCATGGGTTTGTGGTATTTGGGAAGCATCCATCTATAGCCACAATAGCCCTTCAAGATGTCCTCGACCTGCTCCATTTCACTAGAACCTCCCCCTCTCAAGAAAAAAAAATAATAATGCTGAGTTATGATTGGCTGTCATGGGTTACTCCGAAAGTTGTTGTTTGGTCGATTCACATAAATTTATCCCAAATTTGTATATATTATAGCGATATATACTATATATTGCATTTTAAAAGGCAAAACATTAGATAGAAACAACATATACCGTGCTGCGAGTAAGTAAAAAGCAATAATGCATATAAATAACATTGGGCACTTAGTAAAAACTGTTTTGATCAAAAAATGCATAAAACCCATCCCACCAGCGTCAAGGTATACCCAATCGGGATGGTCTTAACTGCTAGTACTAAAACCTTACTTTTCTTTGAGCTGGGCATTACGTTTATATTCCTTCCCATGGCTGGGTGTCCATAGTCAAGCCCCGGTCCTGCTGAGCCCTTATTCACAATGAGGCCATTTTGACACTTGGTCAGGGTTTAATACTAGAGGTTAGGACCATC
The DNA here is from genome assembly GCA_033576555.1 of Oophaga sylvatica. Lineage (NCBI taxonomy): Eukaryota > Metazoa > Chordata > Amphibia > Anura > Dendrobatidae > Oophaga > Oophaga sylvatica. The sequence continues at coordinate 961,030,030 of JARQOD010000001.1, forward strand.
CTGATTTGGGTTCACCTTGGCGCTGGTGGGATAGCTTTTAAGCTTTTATTTTTTAAATCAAGAACAGTGTTTCTTAAGTCCCCTTTGTTATTTATATGCACTGTTGCTTTTTACTTACAGCCGGGTGTACGTTAGTTTTGTTTCTCTTAGGTTTTGTCTGTTTGATGGCCAGTGTGAACACGCTCCTAAAACGTTGCGCGCATACTTGTTCATTTCTTTCGGTTTTGATATATATTACATTCTAGAAACACAGTAACTCCACAGCTGGCATCCAGGAAATATCACCTGGGCTTCCCACGATACACTTTCCCAATTGTAATTTCATCCTAAATAACGAAGCCTCGTGGACGGATCTTTAAACATGAACCTGGTAGCATTTACATGAATCTACCGGCTCTGGCCGCGGCACGTTTGAGAGCATCGCTGCATGCGGCTCCAGCCTATGCCGGCTGCACCCCACCATCCTGCCTGCTTGTGTTTGAATTTAAATAAGGCCATTTTGCATATTTCCTCTGAAAATAGATTTCACTCCCTCCCACTGAGCCAAAGAAATTTACCTTAATCAACATCTCTGACTACGTTCCCACACTTGTTATGTGCATAAATAGAGCGGGTCATGAAAGGTTGCCAATGGGATTTTTGTGGTTGTTAAAGTCGAAATAAAACTCACTTTTTTAGGATGGAAAAAAAAATTAAAGAAATCTCCAAATCTGATGAAAATTCCTTAATTTAAATCCAATCATCCCCCCTCTCCTCCGCCCCTCCGGACCTTCACGCACCAATCATCCAAAGCTGCTAAGACGAGGAGACTCATTTTCGGAATAGAATGCAGGTTTTTGCGCCAGACAATCTTCCTTTATCATACAGCAATATTATTTTAATTTTCTGTCACAGAACATGAAATATGAAAAAATAAATGAAATAGATGAGAAGAAGGGATGAGAATGAAGAATTCTTTCAGGGGATGTGATTTTTGTTAAAGAAAAAGCTTCATTTCTACAAGTCCCCAAAGATTCCACATGTATTTTTAATATATTTTCTTCTTATTTATATGGTGATTTACTCAGGTATTAAAAGGAATCTGTCAGCAGGTTATTGCAATGTAATCTGAAGACAACAGCAGATACAGGCTGAGACACCGAATTCAGTGATGTGTCACTTGTCAAAGTGCATGCTGTTTATGAACTATGAAGGATTAATCACTAAGAGGTTAACATTGCTGGACTAGTCCAGCAGCTAAGCAGCTCACTTTCTATGGACTTTGTACATGGAGAGGCTGGTGTGGGCGGGGTTAGCAGTGGTGTGGGCGGGGTTAGCTTCCTCAGCTCTGCTTCATTCTAAATCTAAAAGTTCTGATTGTATCAGAAAGGCTGCACCCAGTAATCCAAGTGCTACATCATTGGATCCAGCTTCTCTTTCCCTACATCAGGCTGCTCTTAGATGAGGTATAAAAACCTGCTAATAGATTCTCTTTAAGCTACAAAAATACCCACAATGCAACGCTGACAAATAGATTAGGATATAGATTGGGATAGAGCCTTGTGGTGACTAAAAGGATAACAGAGGTTGTACTCCATGCTATAGCTTAAAGGATACTGTAAGTTCATTGCTTCCAACATTCTGCGCTCTTTGACTTGTCTACATCTGGAGCTGAAAGTTTGGAGCTCAGTTGCTTTCTGCAAATTTGCTCCACACTTTTCCTTCACTTCACAGTTATCTTTAATCTGTATGCCTGAGCCCGCAGATAAAATACATTTTTTATAGTACAAAAGTACATAGCTAACACGGGTATGACACGGGAATCTCTTGTATATGTACAGCTCAAACAAAGCTTCTGGTCTATCTAGAAAAAAATGGAGAAGCACAATATAGATTGTATGGCGGGTGCAAGGCCTCCCCAGCAAAACATCCGATTTATTGCAAGAGTATAGAAAAAAGGAAAAAGCAAGAAGCCCACCAATGTAATCAATGAACATGTGGACACTTAATTTGATAAATATTGGAGTGCTGCCTGCTTTTTCCTTTTTTATCTATCTATTATCTATATATCTACTATCTATTATCTATCGATCTATCTATTATCTATAAAGCTATCTATCTATTATCTATGTATCAATCTATAAATCTATATATTATTTATCATTTATCTATTATCTATCTCTCTATCTATTATCTATCTATCTATCTATCTATCTATCTATCATCTATTTATCACCTATCTATCTACAGTATCTATCTATCTATCTATCTACAGTATCTATCTATCTATCTATCTTTATATCTATCTATCTATTCTATCTATCTATCTATCTATCTATCTATCTACTATCTATCATCTATTATCTATTATCTATATCTATTTATCTATCTATTATCTATATCTATTATCTTATCTATCTATTATCTATTATTTCTATCTATTATCTCTATCTATCTATCTATATCTTATCTTATATCTATTATCTATCTATCTATCTATCTTACTATCTATCATCTATTATCTATTATATCTATTATCTATCTATCTATTATATCTATTTATTATCTATCTATCTATCTAATCTATATCTATCTATCTATCTATTATCTATCTATTATCTATCTATCTATCTATCTATCTATCTATTCTATCTATACTATCTATCTATCTATCTATCTATCTATCTATCTATCTATCTATCTATCACCTATCTATATCTATCTATCTATCTATCTATACTATCTATCTATCTATCTATCTATCTATCTATCTATCTATCTATCATCTATCATCTATCTATCTATCTATCTATCTATCTATCTATCTATCTATCTATCTATTTTATCTATCTATCTATCTATCTATCTATCTATCTATCTATTATCTATCTATCTATCTTTTATCTATTTATTATCTATCTATTATCTATCTATCTATCTATCTATCTATCTATTATATATAAATCTATCTATCTATCTATCTATTTATCTATCTATTATCTATCTATCTATCTATCTATCTATTTCAATAATGAATTTGACGTGGGTAAATAAAATGCCCTACCTGTTCATATTGTAAAAATGTCTAGATAAATCCATTTTTCTCAGTATTTTCTCACTTTGTTGTTAGAGTTGTATCTAATAAGGCTTGAACAATTGTGCTCCTCGTTTCCAGCAAGCAGTTTATTTGCAGTCATTATAATTACATGCAGCCATAATAAACCAGATGTCTACACCTTCATCTCATATAAAAACACAACTGGGCAAATACAAGAGCAGCATTCCAAGAATCCAGCAATAAATTGTATGAGAAAATGTGGAGCCATAATTGATGAGCCCAGCAGTGGGCATCGGATAATCACCAGTAATAAACACCAGAGCCTTCCTTTACTTGTGTCTCACCAGCTCCCTAATATGGTTAAACTACAGAAAATAATCCCCAGTGCCCTGCTGACCCCCCATATTAATGTGTCCTCAGTGGAAAAAAGGGAATTAATCACTGCTAGATATCTCTGGTGTTTATTTTCCAAAGAACAGAAAGATGGCGCATGTTGTAATCCAACAGCCTGATCTTTTCCTTTTCTGATATTATCTTTCAGCAAGGGAGAGTCAAGAAGCCCTCATACACATTCACATGAAATAGGGGCATTAGGTTAACATTAAAGGGTTGTCCATTTTCAGAAAATCTTATTCCCTCAGTCTCAGCTTGTTTTAAAACAAACAAACAAACAAACAAACAAACTTCGCTTTGTTCATTCTCCCCAGGTCCAGGGTCCTTAGTGTCTGGCCCTAACATTACATTGACAGCACAGCAGCCAATCAGTGAGTTCAGTGCCTCTCTCTGTGTAGAGAAAATGCCCCCTAAGAGAAGCTAAGCTCATTGATTGGCTGCCCCCTAAGAGAAGCTGAGCTCATTGATTGGCTGCCCCCTAAGAGAAGCTGAGCTCATTGATTGGCTGTCCCCTAAGAGAAGCTGAGCTCATTGATTGGCTGCCCCCTAAGAGAATCTGAGCTCATTGATTGGTTACCCCCTAAGAGAATCTGAGCTCATTGATTGGTTGCCCCCTAAGAGAAGCTGAGCTCATTGATTGGCTGCCCCCTAAGAGAAGCTGAGCTCATTGATTGGCTGCAGTGCTGTCGACATGATGTCAGCGTCGCAGTCGTACTGGACACCGGCAGCTGCAGCTGAGATTCAGTGCTAGACCCGGGAACCGTGAGTAAAGTGCATTTTTTTCTAATTTCAAACTAAGGCTGGGGGCCAAGATTTTTCCTAAAGGTGAGAATCTACTTAGGCTTCTTTTAAAAATTTCTGTATTATTAAATTAGATGTTTTACAAAGTTTCCTTTATAACTATCAAGTAGAAGTCATTACAGAAATCAGCTGATCACTAAGAGCTGATCATATGTGATCCCTGATGATCAGCTGTTATTTAAGAGGGAATCTCCATCTATCTATTATCTATCTATCTATCTATCTATATCTATCTATCTATCTATTATCTATCATCTATTTATCTATCATCTATCTATTATCTATCTATCATCTATCTATTATCTATCTATCTGTCTATCTAGTATCTATCTATTATCTATCTATTATCTATCTATCATCTATCTATTATCAATCTATTATCTATCTATCTATTATCTATCTATCATCTATCTATCTATTATCTATCATATATCTATCTCATATCTATCTATTATCTATCTATCTATCATTCATCAATCTATTATCTATATATCTATCATCTATCAATTATCTATCTATCTATCTATCTATCTTTATCTATCTATCTATCTATCTATTATCTATCTGTCGGAGCTGCTTTTATAGGACATCTCCAAATTCTAGCTAGTTAAAGGGGTCACAAATGCCAAACCAACCTCTGTAATTCTTTGCTTTAATGGAAAAATAGACAATGTTTCCGCTGCTTTCCTGAGTATTTATTACTTTTCTTTTTTATATCTCCTATACGGTTTCAGACATATAGATCTCTTCATTTACTGGAAATTTCTGCTGTTTTTACAAGGAGGCATGGCTCACAGGATCCTCCTGGGTGTGTCTTTAGGTTGCTGTCCATTATTACCCTATGAGACATGCCCCCTTGGTAAAGACCATAAACGTTAGTCATAATTCAAAAGGCTCACATCTCTGGAAATGTTTTGGGGATTAAAAAAAAGAAAAACCAAAAGGAACAAAGTGCTCAGGGAGAAGTGGGAATGAAATAAGAGCAAAACTGGTCAATAATGATTTGGTGAAAGAACGTCCTCTTTAAGTTACTATGAAAAAGGCAAGGCTCTACCTACAAACTGCATATCAGCCTAGTTCAGAAGTAATAATTCTAAAAATATAGTAACAATACCATATTTTGGGGGACGCTATAAAATCACTATTCACTGTAGAAGATGAATTGCTGAATTTCGTAATTATCTTAAAAAGCATTTGATTTGCATTGAATTTCAAGCTGGAAAAAATGAGATGCAGTCAATGACATCAGCTCCATTCACTCTTTCATGGGCATTGGTGAAAACTGAATACGTTCTATATGATAAACCTCTTATATAGTGACAGAATTAAGAGTCTAATGGGTTCCGGTGCTAAATTTGGACCTGGGCCCCCATCTTCATGTTGGTCAGATGTATGGGCCCTTGAAGACTTTTAGATCCTATAAAGACATACTGTACGTGTTCACAACCAATGTAATAATGTTCCCCATCTTGGTTGCTTTCTGTAATAATATCCCCCATCCTGACCCCTGCCTGTAATAACGTCCTCCATTCTTCGACCCTTCCAGTAATAATGTCTCCCATCCTGGGTCCCTTCCAGTAATAATGCTCCTCAACCTGGATCCCATACTATAACAATGTCCCCAATCCTGGTACAATGCACCCCCATCCCAAGCCTCTTCCTGGTATAATTCCCACCATTCTGGACCCATTCCTGGTATAATGGTATCCATCATGGACCCCTTCTTGGTATAATGGTATCCATCATGGGCCCCTTCCGTTCTTTTCTAGCAAATTTTAAAAAGAAACAAATGATTATTCGTAACTTTCCCCATTCCCACGACGTGCAGCGTCCTTCTCTAAAGCCAATGTAGAAGCCAGCAGCTGAATCCCGTGTGCCGGCATGGGTAGCGCATGATGTCACTACCATGTACCACCCATCTTTGGAAAGCTGACGTCTACCACTGGCCTCTAATTGGCCAGCAGCGTATATTGCAGTGCAGGAACCCGACGGGTCTCTGTGTTGCATACATTTCAGCTAAATGTGCGTCCAAGGATGTCCATCCAGTTGAAATTGGCTCTGGCGCCAGCAGGCCAACCACCCGCAAGGACCCGGTTGTGAACCGCCATCGTTACACCCCTCCTTCTATAGTGGCATAATATAATCTAATTTTCACTTCACACAAAGACAGCATTTTGAAGTTTTCACAAATGTAATTTTTTGTCAATAACTTCCTTAAACTGCATCCTGTCGAATTTCAGCAATCATGAGACCATGACCTGAGGATCCACAGGTTGCAAACCACTGTATTATTGTATTACTCAATCAAGAAACATTTTTGTATAGTTGTTCCCCTCCAGGATATGTTAGGTCTCTATAAATGCACAAGATCGTACTGACCTAAATACACATTTTATTGATCTGAGCATATCAGATTACAATGATAATGCACAATGTCCGACTCTCTACTGTGTTTTACTTGTAAGAGGAATGATCGAACAGCCCAGAACTAGAGGATAACAATTGGAACATCAGACCTAGGGAAGAAATATCATCTGAAATGTGCATATCTTTTGCCTTACCTCCAAAAGACAAGAGGACATCATAAATCTCCTAGACTAACGACATCATGGGAACTTCAATAACTAGATTCCCATATACCACTATTTATGATTATTTTTATTGACTTTTCAAAACTCAAATTTTCTTCAGTGCTTTTCAGAATAAAGAATGATAAAGGAGTGATGGAACAGAAAAAAAAGAAGAGGTGTTTTTCTTGTCTCAGTGTTCTAGAAGACTGTCAGGAAAAGCATTCTTGTACAACCGTCTGGGTCAAAGTTGTCCTCGTATCAAGAGGTCGTTAGCGAGGACTCACGTAAGTTAAACAGTGTCTAGAATAGAAAAGAGTCTTCGTGAGGAAGTCAGAATTATGATAAAGGGCCAAACCGCTATTTAGACAGGTTGTCCAAACTCAAAAATGAAGTTAGAGATGCCCCATTAGGATAGACTAGAGGCAGTCCATCTGTCACCACTCCATTCATTGTCTAAGGCAATATTTCCCAAACTCTGGTCCTCACTGCCCACAACACTGCCCTTCTCTCCGTGCAATAATAAGGAAATCCTGAAATCATGATGTGTTGGGGGCAGTGAGGACTGGAGTTTGGGACACAGTGGTCTTAGGAAATGCTGGAAACAGCCAAGTCGGCCCCATAAAAAATAAATTGATTAATGTGTAAGTGCGGCCACCTTTCCATTCTGAGAGTGACCTACACTCTGGATCGGTCAGGGTCCCAGTAATGAAACTCTTAGCAATCAGCAAGTTATAACCTATCGGGTCCACACCTTTAATGTTAAATGACTAGACTGGCAGAGGTCTGAGGAACATTGAAAGATATTCCTTAAGTATAATATATACTGCAAATATATTTAGCTTTCATTGGTTAGAATATTCTAAAGGTGGGTTTATTCCTGGCTAATCCAAGACATGATCAGTGAGACTAGCGTGTTAATCGGTACATGGATCAATGCAAACGGTATGGAGAATTCTGATAATAATAATAATAATGATTTTTATTTTTAAAGCGCCAACGTAGTCCACAGCACCCTACAAATTTTAGATCGGATTTGTACAGACAACAAAGACATTACAGAATAAACATAACTCAGTCATAAGCCAGTCTGATCTTTCAAATTACAGATTTCTAATTACAATACTCTGAATAAGGCTAAAATTGGACTGAAATTGACTGTAAGGTAATGGGATTGAAAACCACTACAATGTTTCAGTTTATTTTCACTTTCACCCCGCTTCTATTTCCTAGTGAGATTAGTACCGTATTTTTCGGACTATAAGACGCACCGGACTATAAGACGCACCCAGGTTTTAGAGGTGGAAAATAGGGAAAAATATATTTGAAGCAAAAAATGTGGTAAAATATTTAAAAACATACTATTATATGTGATGTTATTATATATAATAGTATGTTATTATGTTGGAAGCTACGGGTAGGAGATGGTGCTGCGGGACCAGTGTGGTGTCTGTAAACTACTATGTGAAGACATTGGAGGGTGAGTATAAGGCCGGGGTCACACATGCGAGAAACTCGCACGATTTCGTGTGAGTCTCTCGCATGAACACCCGGCACTGCCGCCGGCACTCAGACTGGAGCGTGCGGCTGCATAGAAATACATGCTGCATAGAAATAGAGACAGATGATAGAGACAGAGTTGATAGAGACAGATGATAGAGACAGATGATAGAGACAGAGATGATAGAGACAGAGATGATAGAGACAGAGATGATAGAGACAGAGATGATAGAGATGATAGAGACTGATGATAGAGACAGAGATGATAGAGACAGATGATAGAGACAGAGATGATAGAGACAGATGATAGAGACAGAGATGATAGAGACAGATGATAGAGACAGAAATGATAGAGACAGAGATGATAGAGACAGATGATAGAGACAGAGATGATAGAGACAGAGATGATAGAGACAGAGATGATAGAGACAGATGATAGAGACAGATGATAGAGACAGATGATAGAGACAGAGATGATAGAGACAGATGATAGAGACAGAGATGATAGAGACAGATGATAGAGACAGATGATAGAGACAGATGACAGAGACAGAGATGATAGAGACAGAAGATAGAGACAGAGATGATAGAGACAGATTATAGAGACAGAGATGATAGAGACAGATGATAGAGACAGATGATAGAGACAGATTTTAGAGACAGAGATGATAGAGACAGAGATGATAGAGACAGATGATAGAGACAGATGATAGAGACAGAGATCCAAAAAATACGGTAACTCAGCTCTCCCCCTGTCTGACCACAACCTACTGATATTCTCTTCCCTCTCCTCTCCTAGTATGCAACCCCCCTCCACAAACTCACTCGTCCTCGCAGAAATCTCAAACACTTCAACTTACAATTACTCTCTGAGTCCATCCTCCCTCTTACAGACATAGCTTTCCTTCATGACACAGATTCTGCTGCCACTTTTTATAACACAATAACAGCAACGCTTGATTCGGCCGCCCCCCTCACGCATAGCAAAACTCGTACAATCAACAGACCAGCCTGGTCAAAGAACTGAGACAGGCTTCCAGGGTCGCTGAGCGAAGATGGAAGAGATCCCTCTCTGCTGAGCATTTAATCGTATACAAGCAGTCCCTCACCAGCTTCAAGTCCACTCTCACTGCCGCAAAACAAGCTTCTCATCTCTCATATCCTCCCTGTCTCACAACCCTAAACAGCTTTTCAGCACTTTCAATTCTCTACTCCGTCCCCAGCTCCTCCTCCATCTCCTCTTATTTCCGCTGAAGACTTTGCCTCTTTATTTAAGCAGAAGATCAATATGATCAGAGATAGCTTTGGCCCTCAGTCCCCAATGCCCCTCTCAGATGCTTAGCCCTGCTCTTCCAAAACCAGCTTCTCCACCATGACAGAAGATCAGCTCTCCACCCTTCTGTCAAGACCACATCTCACTACTTGCACGCTTGACCCGCTCCCGTCCTACCTCATCCCTAACCTCGCCACAGTCTTCATCCCAACCCTAACACACCTCTTCAAACTCTCACTTACAAATGGTGTCTTCCATAAATCCTTCAAACATGCTTAATCACTCCAATCCTCAAAAAACCCTCCCTCGACCCATCCTCTGTGTCTAGCTATCTCCCGATATCTCTTCTTGTTTATGCCTCAAAACTACTGGAACAGCATGTCCATCCTGAACTGTCCTCCCACCTCTGCTCTTGCTCCCTCTTTGACTGCCTACAATCTGGCTTCCGACCACATCACTCAACTGAAACTGCCCTAACTAAAGTCACCAGCGACCTACTAACCGCCAAGAGCAAGCGACACTACTATGTCCTCCTCCTCCTGGACCTGACTTCTGCCTTTGACACTGTGGACCATTCCCTCTTGCTGCAGATTCTCTCATCTCTTGGCATCACAGGCTTGGCCCTATCCTGGATCTTGTCATATCTATCAGACTGAACATTCAGTGTCTCCCTCTCCAACACCGCCTCCTCACCTCGGCCCCTGTCTGTCGGTGTTCCCCAAGGCTCAGTTCAAGGACCCCTACTCTTCTCCATCTACACATTCAGCCTGGGACAGCTCATAGAATCCCATGGTTTGCAGTATCATCTCTACATCGATAACACGCAGATCTACCTATCTGGACCTGTCCTCACCTCCTTACTGACAAAAATCCCACAATGTCTGTCTGCTATTTCATCTTTCTTCTCTGCTCGCTTTCTAACACTGAACATAGAGAAAAACAGAATTCATCATCGTTCCCCCATCTCACTGTACCCCTCCACCAAACCTATCCTTCAATGTCAGTGGCTGCTCACTTTCCCCAGTCCCGCATGCTCGATGCCTCAGGGTGATCCTTGACTCTACCCTCTCTTTCAAGCCACATGTCCAAGCCTTTGCCTCCTCCTGCCGACTAAGACTCAAAATATTGCCCGGATCCGTGCATTCCTTGAACATGAAGCCACAAAAACACTAGTGCACGCCCTTATCATCTCCCGCCTCGACTATTGAAACCTCCTACTCTCTGGCCTCCCCTCTAGCACTCTGGCACCACTCCAATCCATCCTAAACTCTGCTGTCCAACTAATCCACCTGTCTCCCTGTTATTCCCCAGTCTCTCCTCTATGCCAAGCCCTCCACTGGCTTCCTATTGTCCAGAGGCTCCGATTCAAAACCCTAACTATGACATACAAAGCCATCCACAAACTGTCTCCTCCATATATCTATGACATGGTCTCCCGGTATGTACCTACACGAAACCTTCGATCCTCTCAAGATCTCCTTCTCTACTCCCCTCTTATCTCTTCTTCCCACAGCCGCATACAAGACTTCTCTCGTGCTTCCCCTATACTCTGGAACTCTCTACCACAACACATCAGACTTTTGCCTGCCTTGGAAACCCTCAAACGGAACCTGAACACCCACCTCTTCCGACAAGTCTACAACCTGCAGTGATCCTCCGTCTGCTGAACCTCCTCGCGACCAGCTCTACTTTCTCCTAGTGTATCCTCACCCATCCCTGTAGACTGTGAGCCCTCGCGGGCAGGGTCCTCTCTCCTTCTGTACTTGTGTGTGCCTTGTTTTGCTCATGTCTATTGTACTTGTCTATATTTGCCCCTCTTCATATGTAAAGCTCCATGGAATAAATGGTGCTATAAAAATGGATAAAAATAATAATAATAATAACTCAGATATCAAAAGTTGTGAGGACCCTGTCCGCAAGCTTACAGTTCATGAGGAAATATGAGAGACATGAAAGGTAAATGGTAAAATTGTACAATACAGCCATAATATACTAAATAGGGTAATCACATAACACGGCATGAACTGGTCACCAGGCCAGTATGTGCATAGTACGGACCTAGAGGGCTATTAAGTGCATGGGGCATGTGAACAGATGCTACGAGGATCCCAATTTTTAAGAAAATTTTGTAAGGGCCAAAAGGGGATAGTTAGATAAGTGAGGTGTTATTCAAATGTGTATTCAGCCAACAGTCTATTCTCCTTACTTCCTCGTATTTGCACTAATTATGAAAAGGGATAGTATAATAAGCTTTGCCAGACGTATCTAGTGGCCGCCTACCACCCTATATTAACAAAATGATTGGTCAGTCATGTTAAAATCCAACAGTCCAATCATTTTTTTCCCCTGATATTTAATGTCAGGGGAAAGTTGGGACACACTTATACTTGTTGGATGGTCAGCGAGTTTGGTCAGCATTCATCTAATGTATATGTCCACCCTAACATACATACTTTCACGCTACTGACTAAATGATAATTCACCAGTCAGACAACAATACATCAATTTATAAAGTCATTTACTTGGTGTCGTTACTCTTTATTCCCTCTATGAAAATGAGCCAATTGTTATGTCCAATACAGCAGTAGTCGACTCGTAAGGAGTCTAGACTTACATTAAAATCAATCAACAATCAATTATGTGGCCAATGTCCATTGGTAAATATTCAGAATGACCTCCTGTATTAATGAATGTTAGTAGATGGCAGATTTGTTGTTTAAGTTTCTCCAATTTTTCCATTCTTCTACTTCGGAATTAGAGAAATCCCTGTGTGTGCTGCCAAAAGAATCCGAAGTGATAGGCATGATTCTTCATATAAGAACGTCTGCAACGTGGACTTATAATGAGATTTTAATTGGACATTTTAATTTAGCGGTACATAAAGTGCATAAAGTGCTATTTTGACCACAGCAAGTCTTCCGAGAATGTCCACGGAGTTTCCAGATGGAACCTTTGAACGTAATGTCATCAGAGCCTTAGACAAAGCTTGATGATACAGAAGACCTCAATGACTATATGATCAATAGCTGGAATCAGGCTGAGTATGGCCAAAGAGGGACTAAATTTGCCAAAAGGCTGATTATTCAGGCTTGCTTTTCACTGACAATATCATAGTTCTTTGCGAAAAGACATTCAAAGGAAAAATAACATAATTTGCAAAAGGAAACATAAAGACTGGGCCGCTTTAAAAACTCAGAAAGAAAAAAGTAATTTTGTCCATAGACAAACGTGGTTTCTCGACTCTTTCTGTGCAGCACTTTGAATAATGAATAAATTTGCTATAATGTAGTTCAGTAGAAGATGCTGGCAAAGGGAATGTGTCACATAAATCAGCCCTGAAGACTCCCTACTCTCTCTTCTTGATCAGTGGGAGAATAACTAGGACCCAGGTGGGGGGAGACTGAAAACTGCAAATGTGATTTTCTTCCAAGATATGGAAAAGAACCTGCACGCCTGTGCTTCCTCCCCTGGAAGTGTCATGAACTTGTTTTCTTCTCTTTGTGTGTGTACTATAGATTTGGGGAATGTTATTTTTAAGAAAACAAAAAAGAACAAAGTGCATAAGAAAATCTAACTTTATATACAACGTCTGAACTTAAACAGCAGCTCCTGTCTAGTAAATTTCCATTAAGTACTTAAGTCCATTAAGTAATACTGCCCCTATGTACAAGAATACAACTACTATAATACCGCCCCTATGTACAAGAATATACCTACTATAATACTGCTCCTATGTACAAGAATATACCTACTATAATACTGACCCTATGTACAAGAATATAACTACTATAATACTGCCCCATGTACAAGAATATAACTACTATAATACTGCCCCATGTACAAGAATATAACTACTATAATACTGCCCCTATGTACAAGAATATAAATACTATAATACTGCCCCTATGTACAAGTATATAACTAATATAATAGTGCCCCAATGTACAAGAATATAACTACTATAATACCGCTCCTATGTACAAGAATATAACTACTATAATACTGCCCCTATGTACAAGAATATAACTACTATAATACTGCCCCTATGTACAAGTATATAACTAATATAATAGTGCCCCAATGTACAACAATAAAACTACTATAATACTGCTCCTATGTACAAGAATATAACTACTATAATACTGCTCCTATGTACAAGAATATAACTACTATAATACTACCTACCTGAAAGCAATTTTGAATACATTGGGGGTGCTGTTTTTTAAACTGTCTCATTTTGTTTTTTTTTCCAATATATAGGACCCTCAAAGTCATTTCAAAACTGAACAGGTCCCTAAAAAATAATTTTGTAAATTTCCTTGAAAAAATGAAAAATTTGACTCGCATATAAGCCGGGTGTATAAGTTGCCGTCCTGCTCTGTGCTTCCCCATCCAGCTCTGTGCGCCCCCATTCTCCTCTGTGCTCCCCTCCTCCTGCTCCATTATCCTGTCCTGCTCATGCTTTCCATCCTCCCCGTCCTGCTCCGTGCTCCCCATCCAGCTCTGCACTCCCCCTGTAATACTATTGTAGGAACTCGAGGATTCTGATAGCGTGGGGCAATGAACAATCAGAGACGGGTTTCTTTGAATGCAAATAATGTATTTGTGAAACAGAAAAACCCCCAAAAACAATATTCAAACAACCCGTAGTGACATGCAATGAGTCCATATATATATATATACAAGTCCAGTTATATGAATCCGGATATATAAGTCCTTGAACCTCTATAGCGAGGGTGGTAAAGTTCTTACGACGGAGTCCTCACACAAATGTGACCACAAGGTAAGTCTGATGCACAAGTTACGTGGCTGGATTTACACACTGCTGGTGTGTGAAGAGTCAGATCCAGGTATGCAGAAAACACAGGGAGGTCCAGGAACAAGTTAATCTCAGTTGTGGCTTAATTCAGTGAAGTCCAACAACAAGTTCATAAGTCAGTAAGGTTCCAGTAATAGTTCCAACAGCTCTCACCAGAGGTAATGCACAAAGGGTTAAACAGCAACAGTTCAGAAACACAGTTCTTATCAGATGGAGTGAACCAAGGGTTAAATTCCCAAGTCAACAGTTTAGTGACAACACAGTATGTGCAACTTACATATGCAGAGAATGTCCAGAGCCAGGGGTAGAAACTGCTGTGGCAGAGAAACACCTGAAGATAACCTGGTTATGCACTTCCCTGGTAAATACACAATGATCTGTGAGGAACAAGCAGCTGGGTTGCAGGGAAACAGAAGCAGAATATTCCAGCAGTGAAGCCAGCACCTGAGCCGGGTTTTAAACAAACGAACAGGAAGTAGGGCACAGAAAACAGCAAACTCCATTTTAACAAAGGGCAAAATCATTGACAAAGTTACCTAGAAAACCCGGAATACTGACATTACTCCCCCCCCTAAAGACGGCCTCCGGACGGTCCTGGACCAGGCCTGTCCGGGTATCTCCGATGAAACTGAGCAATCTTCAGAGGCGCATTGATGTTACTTACTGGTTCCCAAGAATCATTTTCAGGAGAGTAACCTTGCCATCTAACTAGATACTGAAGCCGGTTTCTATGAAGTCTCGAATTAACAATATCCTGTACCACGAATTGTTCTTCGCCATCAACCAACACTGGTGGAGGGGGAGGTACGATACGTCCCTGAAATGTGTTAGGAGAGACTGGTTTTAATAAGGAAACATGAAATACTGGGTGTACCTTTAAAGTCCGTGGTAGCTTCAACCGACAGGCAACAGAGCTCACAATTCCCGTGATCTTGAATGGACCGATGAATTTCTGTCCCAGTTTCTGCGAAGGAACACCCAATTTTAGATTCTTGGTGGACAACCAAACTGAGTCTCCTACCTTATACATAGGTGCTGGTTTCCGGAATCTATCGGCCGACTTTTTGTAACGCTCCTGTGCTGTGGTCAGGGAGTCCTTCAAAACTTCAAGATTACGTTGCAACGCCGTCACTCTGTCTTCAACCGCTGGTACCGAAATCGTAACCGGAGACCTAGGCAAAATATTTGGATGATAACCCAGGTTGGCAAAAAAAGGCGTTACCTTCGTGGAACTGCTTTGGGAGTTGTTGTACGAAAATTCCGCTAGAGGAAGTAGCTTCAGCCAATCGTCCTGCAAATGACTGACGTAACAGCGTAGATATTGCTCCAAAGTTTGATTTGTCCGTTCGGTCTGCCCGTTGGTCTGAGGATGGTATGCAGAAGACAAGCAAACATTAATGTGGAGCGCAGAACAAAATCCTTTCCAAAATCTAGAGGTAAATTGTATTCCCCGGTCAGAAATGATGTCATCTGGTACCCCATGCAGCCGGAAAATGTTCTGGATAACTAGATCTACTGTCTCTGTAGCTGAGGGAAGACCAGCACACGGAATGAAATGAGCAGCTTTCGTTAAACGATCTACTACCACCAAAATAGTATTTTTACCACCAGAGGTGGGTAACTCCACAATAAAGTCCATCGAAATAGACCCCCAAGGGCGAGACGGTACAGGTAGCGGTTTAAGAAGACCAGTAGGTGAAACACGAGGAACCTTGTACCGGGCACAAACTTCACAAGAGCGGACATAGTCATTCACATCCTTCAAGCAGGTAGGCCACCAAAAAAAACGAGTTAACAATTCCTGCGTCTTCTGTACCCCCCTATGACCAGCCAATTTAGAGTCGTGGACCAATCTGAGAACTCGAAGTCTTACAGCCTCTGGGACATAAATACATCGATCTCTAAGCCACACACCATTCCGAAGGACAAGATTCACATTGTCAGGTGGAGCTGCAAGAAATACGTCACCGTCATAGGCCAGCTTGATCTCCTGCCACAAGTCCCGGTTCCGGAGCACTCCAACGAAATTGGCCTCCGACAAGATGGTCTTCGACGGGGTCCCAGGCACGGAATCCACGGTATGGATTCGGGATAATGCGTCAGCTTTCCCATTACGTGAACCTGGGCGGTACGAAATAATAAAATTAAACTGGTTCAAGAACAAACTCCACCTAGCTTGTCGAGGAGAAAGACACCTGGCAGACTTAAGGAATTCCAAATTGCGATGATCCGTGAGTACTACTACCTGCTGAGTTGCCCCCTGCAAATGGTGTCTCCATTCCTTAAAGGCAGAAATAATTGCCAAAAGTTCCTTATCTGCCACATCATAGTTCAGTTCTGCAGAAGATAACCTACGAGAGAGAAGGCACACGGGTGCAGCAAACCTTTGTCTCCGGTACGTTGTGAGAGGATAGCTCCCAATGCACAGTCAGACGCGTCCACCTCCACGATAAAAGGCTGTGCAGGATCCGGATGCATCAATATTGGAGCTGTGGTAAAACAACCCTTCAGGCGATCAAAGGCTTCCTGAGCTTGCGAAGACCATTCAAACTTCTTCCCCTTCTTGGTGAGGAGAGTGATGGGACGGACAATTTCTGAAAAATTTCGGATAAACCGTCTATAAAAGTTAGCAAAGCCAATGAATCGTTGTACCTCCTTAATGTTTCCTGGTACCGGCCAGTCCAAGATTGCCTGGATCTTGCTGGACTCCATATTCAATCCCTGAGGCGAGATAACATAGCCCAAAAATTGAATTTCAGAACAATGGAACTCACACTTTTCGAGTTTGATGTACAAATGATTATCTCTCAAACGTCTAAGTACGGTCTTGACATGTTCCTGATGTTCCTGTAAGGAGTCAGAAAAGATTAAGATGTCATCAAGGTAAATTACCACATATTGGTCCAATAAATCCCTGAAAATGTCGTTGGCTAAATGTTGAAAAGCAGCAGGAGCGTTACAGAGTCCGAATGGCATCACCAAATATTCAAAATGTCCATACCGGCATCTAAAAGCTGTCTTCCATTCGTCTCCGGGCCGTATACGGAGTAAATTATATGCCCCACGAAGATCTAATTTGGTAAATACTTTGGCCTGGCGAACTCTTTCCAACAATTCTGGAATTAGGGGCAACGGGTACCTGTTACGAATGGTTACCTTATTTAACTCCCGGTAGTCAATGCAGGGTCTTAGAGTACCATCCTTCTTCTTTACAAAGAATATTGGAGCTCCCGCTGGTGAAGAAGATGGTCGGATAAACCCCTTGGCTAAATTCTCATCTATATACTCTCGTAAAGATTTTAATTCCGGAGCCGCCAACGGGTAAACATGGCCGAAAGGAATCGCTGCTCCAGGAAGCAATTCTATGGGGCAGTCATACGGTCTATGTGGGGAAGTTGATCTGCCTTCCTTTTATCACAAATGTCTGAGAATTCCTGATAAATCAGAGGGAGAGTAGGTACCTGTATCACCTCTTCCAAGTTCTGGGTAACTGGAGCCGCTACAGTTGGACTGATGGTAGAACTGCACTTCGGGAGAAAGGTTATCTCCTTGGTTTCCCAATTGATGATTGGATTTTGTGACCGTAACCAGGGAATTCCTAAAATTACAGGAAAATGAGGAGAAGATATTAACATAAATGAAAGTGTTTCTTGATGGTCTGGTTCCATCTTACACTCCAGAGGCACTGTCTCCCGATCTACTGGTCCAGAAACTAATGGGGAACCATCCACCGTTTCCATAGTAATTGGTGAAGCTCTTAGTTGTGTCTTTATACCATGTTCCTCTGCAAAAGAAGAATCCATGAAATTCCCACCTGCTCCAGAGTCTATCATGGCAGAACTTGATATCCACTGTTCCTCCCACTGAATCTGTATAGGAAGAGAACAATGTGAATATTTCTCCCCTTGATCTTTAGGGGAAGTCGGCATCAGTATTGGGGGAAAAACCGCATCTAGATGTAGACTGGTTTCTGAAACTTCAGACTCAGCATCTGTGTTATCATAATCCCCTACTACCGCCAACACCTTGTTGGGTCGCCTAGGACATTTAGGACAATTGATGAGGAAATGGTCCGATTGACCACAATAGAAACATAAGCGCTCACGGAAACGGTGTTCGCGGCGTTCATTATTCTCACGTCTCTGCAGAGAGTCCACCTGCATAGGCACCTCCTCAGCCTCTCGCGGGTTTTTGCCTGTGGTTTCCCTGGACGGAAGAGAGTAATTAGTAATGCGATTTACAGCGGCCCATTTTTCTTGTCTGCGTTCAGTTAAACGGATATCAATACGTACACAGTGCTGTATAAACAATTCAAACTCCTGTGGAGACTCTGAACGAGCTAGCTCATCCTTGATTACATTTGACAAACCTTTTCTAAAGATTGGTAATAAAGCATTGTTTTCCACTGGGTGTCCACCACTAACCTTTTAAATTCAGTAACATATTCTATGACTGACCGTTTCCCCTGGCGTAAGGAAAGCAAGGCAGATTCAGCGGTAGCACGGCGGTTGGGATCGTCGAACATTTGCGCCATGGCTGCCAGAAAATTGTCCAAATTATTTAGACGGGTATCATGACTTTCAACCATAGGATTTGCCCAAGCCAGTGCACGTGATGTCAACAACATAATAATACATAGAACCTTAGATCTATCAGACCGGTAGTAAGAGGCATGTACATCAAAAAATAATATACATTGATTAACAAACCCACGGAATTGACTTCGGTCACCATTAAAACGGAATGGAGGCAATTTGGGCATACTGGTGGATGAGGTTGGCTCAGTAGGTAAGGCCTCCAGGACTCCTAACCTAGAACGTAGATCTTGGAGAGCCTGACCAAACCCCTGTGCATTGTGGTTAACCCGAGACTCCAAGTCTCTAATTTGATTGAGTGCAGCCGACACCTCCTGCTGCAAGGAGTTAACTATGGTGAACAGTTTGTCTGCCCGTGTCTCCGTCATTGCCCCAGCAGAATCCTCTTTTTTAGGCTGGAATATCCTGTAATACTATTGTAGGAACTCGAGGATTCTGATAGCGTGGGGCAATGAACAATCAGAGACGGGTTTCTTTGAATGCAAATAATGTATTTGTGAAACAGAAAAACCCCCAAAAACAATATTCAAACAACCCGTAGTGACATGCAATGAGTCCATATATATATATATACAAGTCCAGTTATATGAATCCGGATATATAAGTCCTTGAACCTCTATAGCGAGGGTGGTAAAGTTCTTACGACGGAGTCCTCACACAAATGTGACCACAAGGTAAGTCTGATGCACAAGTTACGTGGCTGGATTTACACACTGCTGGTGTGTGAAGAGTCAGATCCAGGTATGCAGAAAACACAGGGAGGTCCAGGAACAAGTTAATCTCAGTTGTGGCTTAATTCAGTGAAGTCCAACAACAAGTTCATAAGTCAGTAAGGTTCCAGTAATAGTTCCAACAGCTCTCACCAGAGGTAATGCACAAAGGGTTAAACAGCAACAGTTCAGAAACACAGTTCTTATCAGATGGAGTGAACCAAGGGTTAAATTCCCAAGTCAACAGTTTAGTGACAACACAGTATGTGCAACTTACATATGCAGAGAATGTCCAGAGCCATGGGTAGAAACTGCTGTGGCAGAGAAACACCTGAAGATAACCTGGTTATGCACTTCCCTGGTAAATACACAATGATCTGTGAGGAACAAGCAGCTGGGTTGCAGGGAAACAGAAGCAGAATATTCCAGCAGTGAAGCCAGCACCTGAGCCGGGTTTTAAACAAACGAACAGGAAGTAGGGCACAGAAAACAGCAAACTCCATTTTAACAAAGGGCAAAATCATTGACAAAGTTACCTAGAAAACCCGGAATACTGACACCCCCATTCTCCTCTGTGCCCACCCCCGTCCTGCTCCGTGCTCTCCGTCCTCCCCCTGTTCTGTTCCGTGCTCTCCGTCCTCCCCCCGTTCTGTTCCGTGCTCTCCGTCCATCCCCCGTCCTGCTCCGTGCTCTCCGTCCTCCCCCCGTCCTGCTCCATGCTCTCCGTCCTCCCCCCCGTCCTGCTCCGTGCTCTCCGTCCTCCACAGTTCTGCTCCGTGCTCTCTGTCCTCCCCCGTTCTGCTCAGTGCTCTCCGTTCTCCCCCCCATCCTGCTCCATGCTCCTTGTCCTCCTCCATGCTCCCCCCATCCTCCTCCATCATACTCACCCTCCCTGTGCCATCGCTGAACGTCCCAGCCGGCAATCCTGCGTTCTCCCCGGCTTCCTGCAGCTCTCCAGCGCTGAGCGGTGACGTAATACCGCTCATTAAGGCCATGAATATGGAGGCCACGCCCATGGGAGTGACGTCGCTTCCATATTACATGACCTTAATGAGCGGGTATTACGTCACCTCTCAGCGCGGGAGAGCGGCAGGAAGCCGGGGAGAACGCAGGATTGCAGGGACGTTCAGCGATGGCACGGGGAAGGTGAGTATGATGTCCCAGCCACCGGCTCCTGCCGCCGCATCCCCTCCCCCGCTGGTCTCTGCCCTATGACTCATGTATAAGCTGAGGGGGCATTTTCAGCACAAAAAAAGGTGCTGAAAATCTCGGCTTATACATGAGTATATACGGTAGTGAGGAAACACTTAGCTAACATAAATGAATTCAAGTCTCCAGGTCCAGATGAATTACACCCCAGAGTACTGAAGGAGATAGCAGAAGAAATTTTTGAACCACTCTCCATAATCTTTGAAAATTCTTGGAGAACAGGAGAAGTCCCAGAAGACTGGAGAAGAGCAAATGTTGTTCCTATCTTCAAAAAGAGGAAGAAGGTGGACCCAGGGAACTACAGACCGGTGAGTCTGACTTCTATACCAGGAAAGATCTTTGAACAAATTATTAAAGAACATGTATGCAAGTACCTGGATAAGAATGAAGTGATTAAACAGAGTCAGCATGGGTTTGTAACTAATAAGTCATGTCAGACTAATTTAATTTCCTTCTATGACAGAATCACTGACTGGGTGGATCAGGGAAATGCTGTAGATATAGTATATCTTGACTTCAGCAAAGCATTTGACAAAGTATCTCACACAATCCTTATTGAAAAAAATGACTAAGTATGGAATGGACAAGGCAACTGTTAGGTGGATTCATAACTGGCTTAGTGATAGGACCCAAAGAGTGGTCGTAAATGGCTGCACATCCAGTTGGAAGAATGTATCAAGTGGGGTACCACAAGGCTCTGTCTTGGGCCCTGTATTGTTCAACATCTTTATCAATGATTTAAATGAAGGAATTGAGGGTAAACTGATTAAATTTGCTGATGTATAAGAATGTAACTACTATAATACAGCCCCTATGTACAAGTATATAACTACTAAAATACTGCCCCAATGTACAAGAATATAAGTACTATAATACTGCCCCTATGTACAAGTATATAACTACTATAATACTGCTCCTATGTACAAGAATATAACTACTATAATACTGCCCCTATGTACAAGAATATAACTACTATAATACTGCTCCTATGTACAAGAATATAACTACTATAATACTGTCCCTATGTTCAAGAATGTAACTACTATAATACAGCCCCCTGTGTACAAGTATATAACTACTATAATACAGTCCCTATGTACAAGAATATAACTACTATAATACTGCCCCAATGTACAAGAATATAACCACTATAATACTGCTCCTATGTACAAGACTATAACTACTATAATACAGTCCCTATGTTCAAGAATGTAACTACTATAATACAGCCCCCTGTGTACAAGTATATAACTACTATAATACAGTCCCTATGTATAAGAATATAATTACAATAATACTGCCCCTATGTACAAGAATATAACTACAGTATTATAATACTGCTCCTATGTATAAGAGTATAATTACTATAATACTGCTCGTATGTACAAGAATATAACTACTATAATACTGCCCCTATGTACAAGAATATAACTACTATAATACTGTCCCAATGTGCAAGAATATAACTACTATAATACTGTCCCAATGTACAAGAATATAACTACTATAATACTGCTCCTATGTACAAGAATATAACTACTATAATACTGCTCCTATGTACAAGAATATAACTACTATAATACTGCTCCTATGTACAAGAATATAACTACTATAATACTGCCCTATATACAAGAATATAACTACTATAATACTGCTCCTATGTACAAGAATATAACTACTATAATACTGCTCCTATGTACAAGAATATAACTACTATAATACTGCTCCTATGTACAAGAATATAACTACTATAATACTGCTCCTATGTACAAGAATATAACTACTATAATACTGCCCCCTATGTACAAGAATATAACTACTATAATACTGTTCCTATGTATAAGAATATAACTCCTATAATACTGCTCCTATGTACAAGAATATAACTACTATAATACTGTTCCTATGTACAAGAATATAACTGCTATAATACCGCCCCTATGTATAAGAAAATTACTATAATACTGCCCCTTTATTACCATTCAATGATTGTTTACTTAACTAATCTTAACAGCACATGTAATAACATTGAATTAAAACATTCAACTTCCAGCTAATAAAAGGTTAACTACTCCTAAACGACATTTAAGGAGCTTAAGAATTGGCTTTGCCTTTTTCTCTATACACACAGGAACAACTGAAGTAAACGAGTGTCCACCAAGGACTCTCTGTGTTGCAATCTTGCTCCATTTCACTAATTAAATGAGACTTTAAAATGTCATTTCCAGGAGTTACCCAATTGAAAATCAACACTGTGCCTTACTTTTATCATCGGGGTTGTATTTATCATATAGGCAAAGTAGGGCAGCACACAATAGACAGTACATGTCCTTGTAACTGAGCCGCGCAATGAGAGATAGTGCAAAGTAATGGAACTGCAATGGAAAAACTAAAACAGAGTTTTTCTAATTTAGCAAATAGTTTTTTTGCAAGAAATTGGACTGTTTTTGTAAAAACCTTCTCTATCAATTCCTTGTGTTTTTTAAGAGCTCAGTTTGTTTTCCTTTCTTAAAAATCTCCATATTTTAGCTGTTACTAAAATTATGACTTGAAAACCAACAAGTGATTGTGTATTCATCATAACACGAGGCCATTTTTTACACAGAAAGAGCTTTGAGTTTATGCAAAAAAATATGTTTTAATTGAAATGTGGCAAAATTTGCGTGGTTTTTGGCATTTTGATACCAATTCCGGCCAGCTCACCGTATACCAGACGGTATATGAAATCAGAGGTAGTAAACATTCCTGGGTTGGAGACAGGAATTAAATGTTCCTTTTTTTTAGCAATAAACATGTGGGAAAGTATGCATTTAACCCCTTAGTGACCACCACTACTTCTTTTTGCTGACCTACGATATAAGAGACTAGCTTCCACCGACGGGTGACAATCCTGCAGTTGTCAGCTGTAGATGCACACTATAGGTGACAACTTGCTGCATCAGCCACAATCAGTGTCGGTATCGTCTATAATAGTTTAAACCACTTAAATGCTGCTGTCAATAATGATTGCAGCATCTAGATGGTTAACAGAGTGTGGCCGCTTCCTCTTTAACCCCATCGGCACCCTGAGATCTTGATCGTGTGGTCCTGATGTTTGCCATGGCAATTCACGGCCAAATAACGGCCTTAAAGTCTTCCAGCCATAGCGGCCTGTTCTGAAGATATCAACATTTAGGTGGTAAAAATAAGTTTCTTTATTCCTGTTGTGCCACTTTGCATTAAGTCCTGAAAAGCACCTGAAGGGTTAATGAACTACCTGAAAGCAATTTTGAATACATTGGGGGTGCTGTTTTTTAAACTGTCTCATTTTGTTTTTTTTTCCAATATATAGGACCCTCAAAGTCATTTCAAAACTGAACAGGTCCCTAAAAAATAATTTTGTAAATTTCCTTGAAAAAATGAAAAATTTGACTCGCATATAAGCCGGGTGTATAAGTTGCCGTCCTGCTCTGTGCTTCCCCATCCAGCTCTGTGCGCCCCCATTCTCCTCTGTGCTCCCCTCCTCCTGCTCCATTATCCTGTCCTGCTCATGCTTTCCATCCTCCCCGTCCTGCTCCGTGCTCCCCATCCAGCTCTGCACTCCCCCATTCTCCTCTGTGCCCACCCCCGTCCTGCTCCGTGCTCTCAGTCCTCCCCCTGTTCTGTTCCGTGCTCTCCGTCCTCCCCCCGTTCTGTTCCGTGCTCTCCGTCCATCCCCCGTCCTGCTCCGTGCTCTCCGTCCTCCCCCCGTCCTGCTCCATGCTCTCCGTCCTCCCCCCCGTCCTGCTCCGTGCTCTCCGTCCTCCACAGTTCTGCTCCGTGCTCTCTGTCCTCCCCCCGTTCTGCTCGGTGCTCTCCGTTCTCCCCCCCATCCTGCTCCATGCTCCTTGTCCTCCTCCATGCTCCCCCCATCCTCCTCCATCATACTCACCCTCCCTGTGCCATCGCTGAACGTCCCAGCCGGCAATCCTGCGTTCTCCCCGGCTTCCTGCAGCCTCCAGCGCTGAGCGGTGACGTAATACCGCTCATTAAGGCCATGAATATGGAGGCCACGCCCATGGGAGTGACGTCGCTTCCATATTACATGACCTTAATGAGCGGGTATTACGTCACCTCTCAGCGCGGAGAGAGCGGCAGGAAGCCGGGGAGAACGCAGGATTGCAGGGACGTTCAGCGATGGCACGGGGAGGGTGAGTATGATGTCCCAGCCACCGGCTCCTGCCGCCGCATCCCCTCCCCCGCTGGTCTCTGCCCTATGACTCATGTATAAGCTGAGGGGGCATTTTCAGCACAAAAAAAGGTGCTGAAAATCTCGGCTTATACATGAGTATATAAGGTAGTGAGGAAACACTTAGCTAACATAAATGAATTCAAGTCTCCAGGTCCAGATGAATTACACCCCAGAGTACTGAAGGAGATAGCAGAAGAAATTTTGAACCACTCTCCATAATCTTTGAAAATTCTTGGAGAACAGGAGAAGTCCCAGAAGACTGGAGAAGAGCAAATGTTGTTCCTATCTTCAAAAAGAGGAAGAAGGTGGACCCAGGGAACTACAGACCGGTGAGTCTGACTTCTATACCAGGAAAGATCTTTGAACAAATTATTAAAGAACATGTATGCAAGTACCTGGATAAGAATGAAGTGATTAAACAGAGTCAGCATGGGTTTGTAACTAATAAGTCATGTCAGACTAATTTAATTTCCTTCTATGACAGAATCACTGACTGGGTGGATCAGGGAAATGCTGTAGATATAGTATATCTTGACTTCAGCAAAGCATTTGACAAAGTATCTCACACAATCCTTATTGAAAAAAATGACTAAGTATGGAATGGACAAGGCAACTGTTAGGTGGATTCATAACTGGCTTAGTGATAGGACCCAAAGAGTGGTCGTAAATGGCTGCACATCCAGTTGGAAGAATGTATCAAGTGGGGTACCACAAGGCTCTGTCTTGGGCCCTGTATTGTTCAACATCTTTATCAATGATTTAAATGAAGGAATTGAGGGTAAACTGATTAAATTTGCTGATGACACAAAGCTAGGAGGGGTAGCTAATACTAGAGAAGAGAGAGAGGTTTCAAAAAATATAAATAAACTGGAGCAGTGGGCAGCAACTAACAGAATGTTTTTTAACAGAGAAAACTGCAAAGTACTACATCTGGGAATTAAAAATGAAAAAATCGTATACAGAATGGGAGGAATAGGGCTAAGTAACAGCACATGTGAAAAAGACTTGGGTATACTAATAGATCACAGACTGAACATGAGTCAACAGTGTGATGCAGCAGCAAAAAAGGCAAATACAATTCTAGGATGTATTAACAGAAGCATACAGTCTAGATCACGTGAGGTCATTATTGCCCTCTACTCCTCTTTGGTCAGGCCTCATCTGGAATACTGTGTCCAGTTTTGGACACCACATTTTAAAAAAGACATCAACAAACTGGAGCAAGTTCAGAGAAGAGCCACCAGAATGGTGACCGGTCTGCAAACCATGTCCTATGAGGAACGGTTGCAGGATTTGGGAATGTTTACCTTGCAAAAAAGAAGACTGAGAGGAGACTTAATAGCTGTCTACAAATATCTCAAGGGCTGTCACATTGTAGAAGGATTATCTTTATTCTCATTTGCACACGGAAAGACTAGAAGCAATGGGATGAAACTGAATGGGAGGAGACACAGATTAGATATTAGAAAAACTTTTTGACAGTTAGGGTGATCAGTGAGTGGAACAGGCTGCCACGAGAGGTGGTGAGTTCTCCTTCAATGGAAGTCTTCAACAGAGGCTGGACACACATCTGTCTGGGATGCTTTAGTGAATCCTGCTTTGAGCAGGGAGTTGGACCAGATGACCCAGGAGGTCCCTTCCAACTCTACCACTCTAGGATTCTATGATTCTAAGTCTCTGATATTTTCATAAATAAACGCAGAAAATATCAACATAAATTTACCATTATCATAAAGTAAAATGTGTCATGAGAAAACATTCTCAAAATCAGTGGGATATATTGAAACGTTCTGGAGATATTACACACATAAGATGACCCTGGTAAGATTTAACAAATTTGGCACGGTCACTAAGGGGTTAATACAGCACATGTTAATATGTTAAAAGCCAAGTGTCCGAGTGTGATCCGACAACACACACTTGGACCAATGTTATTCTATGGGACGTACACATGTCCAATTTTTTTTTTCAGTTGGACAGAGCTGGTCCCAGGATAAAAATCACAGCATGCCCGAGAATGATCCAAAAATTGGATTGTGTTCTGCCATGCAAGCTAATGAGTCCATGGAATCTATTGGACTGCAGTCAGATGACATCTGAGTGGAGACCGATTTCCACATACTGAGAGATTGGAGAAGATGGAGATATTGTTTCTTCCATCTTCTCATTCAAGAGAATCCAAGTATGATTAGCATAGCTGACTCGATTCTCTCGGAGGACAGCATATACTTTCATGTCAGCCTGGCCTAAGATACCCTAATAGTGGTAAAGCTGCTTGTTCTTAGGAGCCGTAGTGAAAGATTTGACATCTAAAGCCCATTATGAACTGTTTTACCTAATTATTTGTTACCCTAAGTCTCTTTTGAAGAACATCCATTATGTTTCTGGGATTGGGTAAAATTGAACCGCATTGATTGGATAGAATGACCTAAATTTAATGGGATTCTATGTTCGATACTATGAAGATACTAAAGTCTACTTTTCATATAGATTTATTTTTCTAGTCTATAGTCCTTGTGCGATTCCAATATTTACAAAGAAATGTTCCACTGGGATCTCCTTATGCATAAAAAAAACACAATCACTCAAAAAAAAAGGAATAAAAAATTCCTTGTTGACCATTAATGAGCTCCTGTCACCTCCAATGTTGAGCAGTCTGCTGTTTTTGCCTTCGTCTCTCAGCGGTACCCTCCACAGGACACATGTAGTCTGCTGTTTGACTATGGCGCATGTAAGGGCAGCCAACATTCCCTCCAGGACGTACAACAAACTAATTAACAAAGCCGAGATGACTCCTCCGAATATCACTTAATGATCATCTCCTGATAATAGTGATGATGACAGAATTAGGAGCCAAAGGAAGAGACTCCAAGGGTCCTCAAGGCTAACGCATAGCTTGTTCTCATTTTTATTAGACGCAATGCTGTCATTGTGGTTTACAGAATGAATGATGGATGAAACAAGTCCCAACGCAATCCTCCTAGCCTGCGACACCACGGTAAATTAATTAATGAAGGATATTCTAGGTATAATCTGGTCGCAGTAGGAGGAGGTGGGCGAGAGCTCTGATGTCACGTCTGGAGCAGACTGTATAAATCTTCGAGATGTAATAGAAGCCAAGTGACCCAAAATGCATTTCAGAAAGATAGACAAAATGCATGAAGTCCATTTAGCAGAAGTGATTTATACAAAGTGATAACCTTCCTAAAGCGCAATTATTTGCCGATGAACTTGCATGGGGACAACGGACACTTCTCTGGAGCTCTGTAAAGAATTATGGCACTAAAGTTCACAGACAAAGACAAGAGTCTTGGAAATAGTTATTTTTTTAATGACAGCCAAAAGCCACTCATCATGCAAGATGCCACCAGGTCAGACCATCTTTCTGAGACTTGAGGTGATTCACACATTCACCCTGGCAGAATGAGCTCAAGTGTCCCGATGACTATTAAAATTCTTTTTCCGTCTTTACGGCATCTTATTTGATTATTTTCAATATTTTCTCCCATCTTGAATTTCCATTTTTCTTTATATTTTAATTTGTCATCTAAACGTGACCTATAGTCTAATACTTGAACCCATGGTAAACTGATAAGAAAAAAAATCTAACTATAAAAATACAATTCTTGAAAAATTTTGATTTTCAGATTAGGCATTAATTTCCTTTAGGATAACTCTGCACATCGCCTATAAGCTTGTGTTGTGTACATTATTGGTTGGCGAAGGCTATAGCTAGTGCGCTCGTCACATGCGACCCAAGTGCTAAGTCCCAGGATTGATACCAAAAAACATTCTGCCTTGACTGGAGTATTTAGAAAGCGGGCTGGGTCAGAGAAGTAAGGGTGGCCATACACGTTAGATAGCTATCAGCCAATAAGGATGAGCGGACCCATGGAGCTTCGGGTTCTGGTACCAGACACAAACTTTATTCCCAAGTTTGGTTCGGGTACCAGAACTCTACCTGAACTTGATGTTTGCTGGAAAAAAAAATCTCATTGTCTCTCTCTCTCTCACAGACTACCCCCAGATGTCCAAAATTTGCAGCGGACTTCCGGGAGAACTCCGTATTCAGTGCTTAGCACCTGGTACAAACGCAGAATGTTTAAGTTCGGGTTCGCTCATCTCTATCAGCCAAGTCTTATCGACACTTCGTCCTCTCAGTTTGCCAACATACATGCACATTTGATATGGTTGAATGTAGTATCTGTTCATAGCAGAAATAGGAGACTAGGTGGGTTCCAGACCCCTCTGGCAATGGTGTATCCCCTCTAAAAACAAAACCATAATGCATTTTCAAATCTATCTGGCGCGTGAGAAGAGTTAGTGTTGCAGATTTCAGCTTTCAGCAGAATCATTTTGCACTCAGGCTATGTGAGAGAGAGATGTTTTCCTTGGGACTTACAACAACCATTGTCTGCATCCTCACAATATGGAGGATTATTAGAAGTTATAAAATACACTCTAAAGAGGAACTCCATGCACATAAGCAAAACAATAACAGATAAGACATTGCTATTTGCTCTCAGCTTAATACAGTCACTCCACAGTATAAGCCTGCAGTTGTATAATCCAACAGATAGGACACCACCATCAACACTAGAAAAAGGTCCAATTCTACCAAAGTCATCAGGTGTGGTCAACATAATTTCAATGTATGAACACAAAAGAGGGCCTGTTACATTGCACATGAAGCTCCATCTGTGGGCAGCATGGTGTAGAAAAGAAAAATATGAACTGAGAATGATCTGTAAGTTTATATGACTTATAGTTATTTATATTTGGTGTTTCTATACTTATGAGTGCAGGGAAGACTATCAATTACTAAGGGATCATGTATACTACAAAATTATTGTGGACTTGCGTTTCTAGGAACATTCATTTCCCATTAATCTTGCACTGTAAACTGGCTGCTGATCACCTGCTTGAATGAGCAAATTGCTTGTTTGTCATGTGAAATGATCTTTCGTGCTTCTCAGAAGATCACCATTATCAACAGCACAGCGTCCTTTGTAAACAGGACTCGCGCTGCCGAGAACAATGGAAGCCTATGTTTTCTGATGGATCTATTACAGATGGTTCACACACATCGTTCCCAACATGACAAGTTAGAGGTTACCCATTAATTTAACCTTGATGTCCTATCCTTAGGATGGGTCAACAATGTCTGATCAGTGAGTCGGGGAGACATGTGGCACCACTGCCGATCAGCTGTCCTCAGTTTTGAGAGCGGCCATAAGTGTGCAGTTACAGAGCTTCACTGCACAGCTCCATCAAAGGAAGAGTGGTCATGGCTGGATACTGCACATCCACCCCCTATTGATTTCCATTCTGGAAGAATATGTACCCAACCGCGACCACGATACAGTCGACGAAGCTGTGCAGCTCAGTAACTGAGCAGTTCCGTCCATCAATGACACCATGAACAGCTGATCGGCAGAAGTGCTGGTTGTCGTACCCCATTGTTCAATCATTGATGACCTATCCTAAGGTTAGGCCATCAGTGTTTAAGTTACAAACAACCCCTTTAATAATAATTCTGGGTCAGGAGTCACCTTAGTATCATGGTAGGCAGAATTACATTAGTGGAGGATAAATGATAAAGAAAACCCTGCTCCTCCTCCATGTTCCTACACAGTGACTACCTGGACATACACTTTCATTAGCTTTGGGCCCAATCCTCATTCGGCCACCAGATATACCTCCCCACAATCATGCATTCTCGGCTTCCCTGGACTAAGTGTATCTGTGTTCTGCAGAGGAAATTAAGTCTATACTCTGAAACTTCTGTAGATGACGGATACCAGACGGATACCAAGAAATAAAAAGGACCTAACGCTTTCAAATCCAGGGACCCAATCCTTATTGTCCCAAGGAAAGTATGGACCAGTGGTGGACACTGATAGAGAA
This sequence comes from Oophaga sylvatica, assembly GCA_033576555.1. Classification (NCBI taxonomy): domain Eukaryota; kingdom Metazoa; phylum Chordata; class Amphibia; order Anura; family Dendrobatidae; genus Oophaga; species Oophaga sylvatica. The sequence goes on from JARQOD010000001.1 coordinate 961,061,051, forward strand.
TGGTCCCTGTGCAGGACCTGTGACTGGACCCCCCTATGCCATACCCTATTGGTGTATAGATATGAACAATGCAAAATACACATCCATATTCACGTCAGGCACTCATATACACACATATATAAAATATGCTCACACATATTTACACATTATACACACAAATGCACAATACAATTACATACACATTTTGCAGTATATATAAAAGTCATAAATATATTTGTCATTGGTATGAAATTTCTCTGCACATGTTGTATGTTTGTCCCTCAACTCAACTATCCCACACAGTACGTGGTCGACCGGTCATGCCTATATTGGCAGGGTCAATTGATATTAATCTAATGAGTGTGGCCACCATAAAGCCTCCAATATACAACAGATAGCTCAGCTGTCCGTTGAACCATCTATCTTTCCCGATGCCCCCATACACAGGAATGGTCGACTTGGATGAGCGCTCTGGTGTTCTCTATGGTAGAGCCTCTGCCGGACTCTTCTGGCAGTGACTTATCTCCAAGAGAACCAAAGGATTGACAGTCTGACATCAGACATGTTGCATCCACCTCTTCATCTGTTTGGGGAAAGTCCAAGGCCCCCATAGACATTAGACTGTCAGATGATCCCGACACATTCAGCCGACATTAGTATTATATGAATGGTGGCCTTAATATTAAAAGAGATTCCAAAACGCAGACAACCGCAGTAAGTCTAGAACTAAAGCTTCTATAAGAGGCTTTTATTCTGTCTGTGCTATTATCCGCATACTGCAATAGCCTTGCATTAGAATAATGCCCACCGGTGAGGTCGTGTTTGTTGGTTTGCTTTCCTATCGCCTACATGTTATGTTTATAGATGCATCTGCCCGGTAGCAAAGTGCTCCTGGAAATGGTTTTCAAATGCTGGCAAGTCTTTACAATCTGTGCGGTGCAAGAATCAATTTAAATACAAACATACTATTGTTGCATTAAATATGTAGAACCAACGCTGATCTTATGGGAAGGTCACATTTTTAATGCAAACGTACCTGGAAGGGTGGTGCATGCCTGCATTTATTAACATTGACTTGCATATGCTAAGCATACTCAACACAAACTCCTAAGCATTAACATCTGCTATGAGCAACAGACTTTCACTTACAGGAACTGATTTAAACCCAGTCAAGCAGATAAATGCAGATAACCAAGCAGGTGGCTGTTAGTGAAATCATTCTCGTCTTCAGCATCAGTCAATGAACATCATTGGAAGCCAAAAAGGATAAAAAAAGCATTAAAAAAGTTGAAAAGTTTGGAAGTTATATCAAGTGGAACATATTTTTACAAAAGTATCATACTCATTCTCAATTTAGTTTTCCCTTCTGCCATGTCCTGCATTGCCTTGTTGGTCCTTAGGTTACAAGTCTGCAGTCATTCTGTGTAACTGCAGACTTGTCAATACTCACATCGCGTGCATTGCACACTGGGAGGATTCTCCAGTGCTGGCGCCGGGATCGGGCAGTCCAGTGACCGCAAGTATGCGGTTTCCAACCACGTTCTGACTACACTTGTCCAGATTTCACTCAGTGCAGTTGCAATGAGTGAATCCGGACATGTCCAGATGGCACTTGACCGCATGTATCCCAATCACACACTTGCTGTCACGTGACTGCCGCTACCGGCACCAGAGAATATTGACAGTCGCGCAGTGTGTGTGTGTGATGTGAGGATTTACAAGTATGGAGTCACCAACAGTGACTACAGACTTGTAGCCTAAGACTGGACAACACCATTAATTATACATAAGGGATTGTCTGTCATTTTCTCAGAATTAAACAGCTTATATGAACAAGAGCTTCAAAGGACCCTAAATCATTTGACAACAATTTGACTGGACATTTAACCTTTATAAACCAAGAATGGAATCCAACCCTCTGGTGTTCTAGAAGATGTGTCCTCACTCATGGCCTACAAGTACATTTTGGAAGTCTTTGGTCTCCTTAATGAGGTTGTGCAGGCTTAGGATATTAATAATCTATCTTTATGGTAGGTCATAAATTTCAGATCGGTAGAGGTCTGATACTGGTGCCCTCCAATGTTCGGCTGTTTCCAGCTCTGGCTGGAACAGTACTTTGTCACGCAGTAGTTCTCGGCAATGGCCACTCGATAGTGAATAATGTGCTCTTCCAGATCCATGCACTGTTTGTATTTGCTGGTAGCAGCGAGTCAGTGAGGTGCAGGGTGTTCAAACCCCAATGATTTGATATTGACGACTTATTCTAAAGATATGTTGTCAATATCATTAACATGGACAAACACTGGGAATAATTCATGTTCATGAATTTTAGTGATTGTCAGTAAATGGCAGTAGATTTTGCTTCCGTCTCCACCTTTTGTTGTAACGTTTCTGTAGTAATAGTGTATATAGATGTCTTTACATTTAAGTCTATATCTGACTCATACAATTGGATTGCCAATGGGAGAAAATACAATTAAAAATAATGATGAAGAAAAAACCTCAATGTGCAATGACACAACACAAAGCCTAGGAAATCGATGCAGACATAAATACAGTCGTAAATATGGAAACACAATCCATAGTCTGTTTCTATATTTGTCTCTGCATTTCTTATGTGAATGAAGCCTCTCCGAGGACACGAGGAAAAATCTTCTCATGAAACTGAAAGCATTCTGATGCTAATAACAAAATGCCTTGTGGCCAACAACAAGATTAAAGGTGTTGTCCACTGTGGATAACCACGGGGCTACCAACAGGTCCCAAAGCAAGAAGTTAATTGCTAGAAGGTTAGTGATCATGAAACTACTTCCCCTGTCTATTGTCTTATATCATAAAGACTTGTCTGTTGAGAACAACCAAAATAATAGATCGAAACGAATAATTAGTCAATCACATATAGTGTACTGTAAACATAAGTCAATGGTGGGTGTACTGCATTCATATAATTAAGGTGGTCATAGACCTTAGATCGAATTTGTCAACATTAGTTTCTTTCTATCCTTCCATATACTCACAATGAAATGAGGAAATAAGTATTGGCCAGAGACCTTTTGTGGCAACATGTCTTCTATAAGAACAAAAGTGTCATGTTGGGACCTTCATCAGAGAAGAATCTGGACACTAACAGACATGTTTGATGGTCATCTTGTTCTTCTATGTTGGGACCTTTATCAGAGAAGACTCTGGACACCAACAGACACGTTTGATGGTCATCTTGTTCTTGCATGTTGGGACCTTCATCAGAGAAGACTCTGGACACCAACATACACATTTGATGGTCATCTTGTTCTTCCATGTCGGGACTTTCCTCAGAGAAAAGTCTGGATACCAACAGACCCATTGGATGATCATCTGGTTCTGCCATATTGGGACCTTCATCAGAGACGAATCTAGACCACACTGGATGGTCATCTGGTTCTGCTTTAAAGGGTTTTTTTCAGCACAAAATGACTTTTCAAACCAAGCAAAGAGGCTAAGTGCCCCCTTGTCTTGGTCAAATAGTTCAGCTCATCTTCCAAGCAACTTGTCTATCAAGGATGAAGAGATAGATGGAAAACAAGTAGGTGGGAAGGTGCACTGAACTGTTTTTCAACACCAATGCTGCATCAAGTACCTCTGCTTGGCTTGAATAGTCATTTTGTGCTGATAGACTCCGTTTAAAGTTGACCACAGGGTAATTTTTTTTGGGTGGTGAAAAGTTTAATAAAAATGTTGTGAAGTTCCACACTGTGTGTGGGCGGGATTACTCGCTTTGCTGGTCTTAGAGGCAAACACTGGCATGCTCAGGGTTAAAACAATAGTCCATTTACTTTATTACAGCAAACTTGACACAAAAATACAGTCTTTCTCTCATGATCAGCATACCACGGTTTTCAAGACCGTTACCTGTTGGCATCGGCCACACAGGTTCCCGGAGACCTCAGCCTCAGAGGTATCCCAACATCAAACAGTCTCTTTCATACCAATACTTCTCACGACTTGAACA
>JARQOD010000001.1:961065117-961102445 GCA_033576555.1 Oophaga sylvatica
CGCATCGCTGCGTGGGGACGGGGGGGAGCCCAGCGATCCGCTGGAAACCAAGGTACACAGGGGTTTCCAGGCACCGCGAAACCGTTTGGGAAAAACCCGCTGTTTTCCTTGGATACCAGCTCCCGCATCAGGGCGCTGGTACCCAAGGGTTTACACGGGCGGGTTTCTGGGGACAGCCCCCACCTGGAAACCCGGGGGCCCCCTTGGTTACCAGCGGACGCGGGTCTCCCGCCTTTTCAAACGAGCGAGGGTTTTCCCTGTCAGGGGGAAAACCAGCGATCAAAAAAAGGTCCTGACTTTTTCAGCGACGATCAGCGATACCCGGCAGGGGGGCTGATCGTCGAAAAATTGTCCCCCACAAAAAAGCATATCGCTGGTGAGCTCGTTTGCTGGTCACAAAACTAGTGACTCAGCAAGCGATCTGGGTTTTGCGTTATCGCTATGTGAGAGGGGGGCCCCTTTAAAAAAAAGTTTTAAATTTATTGTTTCCCTTTTCTTCGGGGCCGGGCAAAAATCGTGAAGTAGGGGAAATGGGTTAAAAAAATAGGGGGTTTCCCCTTTGAAAAAAAAATGGCCCTTTTGGGGTCCCCCCCATTTTTTTTAAAAAAGAAAATGAAGGGAGGGGCCGTGAGGCCCGGATTTTAAAGGGGGTTTTAAAGGGGCCAAGTTTCCCCCGGGCCCCCCCAGCCTGATAATTCCAGGCCACGCAGTCTGCTTTTCTTGGCTGGAATTTTAAAAAAAATGGGGGGTCCCCTCGAAAAAAAAATTGGCGGGGGGGCCCCCCTATTTTTGTTAACCAGCCAGATGAAGCAGCCCCTGAGGCCTGGGTTTTCAGGGGTTTTTGGGGGCCGACCCTGGGGCCTTGCCAGCCTGATTTTTACCCGGCCACAGCAGTCTGCATATCTTGGGATTTTTAAAAAAAATAGGGGACCCCCCGAAAAAAATTGGGGTGGGGTCCCCCTATTTTTGTTAACCCCCGATGAAGCAGACCTTTAGGCCCGGATTTTTAGGTGTTTAAAGGGGGCCCGATCCTTTGGGCCTTGCCAGCCTGTTTTTTAAAGGCCACAGCAGTCTGCTTTTTTGGCTGATTTAAAAAAAATTTTTGGGGTCCCCCCGAAAAAATTGGGGGTGGGGTCCCCCTATTTTTTTTTTTAAAGCCGTTTAAGCAGAACCCCTGGGCCTGGTTTTTTTCAGGGGGGGTTTTGGACCAATTCCCTGGACCTTTTCCCGCCCGATTTAAAACCAGGCCACGCAGTTGCTTATTGGCTGGGTTTTAACAAAAATAGGGGATCCCCTCGAAAAAAAAACGGCGTGGGGATCCCCCCTATTTTTGTTAACCAGCCAAGTAAAATGCAGACTGCTGCGGCCTGGTATTAAAAGACTGTCAAGGCCCATGGATTTTGGCCCTCAACAGCCTGATAATACCAGGCTACAGCAGCCCCACATTTGGCGCATCAAAAGATGTGCCAATTGTGGCACTTTACCCGCCTCTTCCCACTTGCCCTGTAGCGGTGGCAAGCGGGGTAATAAGGGGTTATTGTCACCGTTGATTGCACGGTGACAATAAGCCCGGTTAATAATGGAGAGGTGTCAATAAGACACCGATCCATTATTAATCCCAAAGTTATTAAATGTATAAAAAAAAGACAAAGCAAGAAAAAAGTATTTTAATGAAATAAAAGAGACAACACAGTTTTCATTTCTTTTATTACTCTCTCATTCCTGCGACGCCATCGATCTCCTGTAAAAAAAGAAAAAAAACAAACCAACAGTATACCACCTGTCCGACGCAGTCCATAACGATAGTCCCACGACGATCCAGCTCTGCTACATCGCAATGACAGGCAGAGCCTGTCATTGCAACGCAGCACAGCTGATTACCTGATTCCCCGGCGGTGACGTCATCGGACTGACTGCTTTACGGCCGCGATTACCCAGCAGTCACTGCAGTTATCGCGAGAAACTGCATGTGACCGCCGGGGAGAAGAGGATGGCGGCCATGAAGCAGTGCAGGACGTGACCGCCGGAGATCTTCTGCCGGGTAAGTGCCGCTGACTCCTGACAGACCCGACCGACGGACACTGACAGTGACAGTGACAATCCCGATTCCGGTATCCGATAAGACGAAAATATCGGAACTCGGAATCGGAATTCCGATACAGCTAATATCGGCCGATACCCGATATTTGCAGTATCGGAATGCTCAACACTAATGTATAGATAACAGATGTGTAGATAGCTAGAGATCAATAGATACTAGATAATCAATGTGTAGACAGAAAGATGCATATGCAGATACATTATCTTTAAATCTATCCATACATTTATCTATAGATCAATTAAAAAACAGATAGATATACTGTATACACTGTAAAATTCTGCACAAACCTGTCAAAATATCACGTTTTTGCCATGAAAAAATCATACCGACGACTTTTTTTGACCGTGAATGTGACCCATAATCTGTACAAATCCACTGAGAAACTAACTGAGATAATTTTGATTGAGACAATAAAAATATCAAAAGCAAAACAATGTGGTTGCATCAGTGTGAGCACCCGTTTATATTTGGGGATATGGATGCTTTCAGAATTAGGCAATCACATTTGAACTCATGTTACTTACAGTGGGGAAAATAAGTATTTGATACGCTGCCGATTTTGCAAGTTTTCTCACCTATATAGAATGGAGAGGTCTGTAATTTTTATCGCAGGTACACTTCACCTGTGAGAGACAGAATCTGAAAATAAAAACCAGAAAATCAGATTGTATGAGTTTTACATAATTAATTTGCACTTTATTGCATGAAATAATTATTTGACACAGTAGAAAAAACAGAACTTGATAATTGGTACAGAAACCTTTGTTTGCCATCCCAGCCTTGTTCAGGTCTACAATTTTGTGCCTGGTGTCCTTAGATAGCTCTTTGGTCTTGGCCATGGTGGAGAGGTTGAGTATGTGGCCAGGTGTCTTTCATACAGGTCACAAGTTGAAACAGGTGCAATTAATACAGTTAAAGACTGCAGAGTAAGAGGCTTCTTAAAGAAAAACTAACAGGTCTGTGAGAGTCAGGATTCTTGCTGGTTGGTAGGCGATCAAATACTTAATTCATGCAATTAAATCCAGTTTAATTATTTAAAAATCATGGAAAGTTATTTTTGACTTTTATTTTTTGTTTCTGTCTCTCACAGTTGATGTGTACCTAGATAAAAATTGCAGACCTCTCCATTTTTTTGTGAGTGGGAAAACTTGCAAAATCAGCAGTGTATCAAATACTTATTTTCACCATTGTAGTAGTCACTCAGTGCACAACTGGCATTATTTACATTGAGTCTGATTATCCTCATACATAATTTAGCTGATCTAGTTTTACTTTTCCTGACATTTTCTTAGTTGCATTTTACAGCAAAAGCGATGGTCAGTAAACAGCTTACAACACAGCAAAGGGATATTATTGTTTAAACAGACAGGAGAATGGGAAAAAATGTTTCCAAGTCATTAGATAACATGGAACACTGAGAAGATGTCATCGAGAAGCAGCTTAAATTTGATACAACAGTAATATTACATAGAAACTATAAAAAAAAATTATGAAAAACAATAGATAATTGGTCAGGGAGGCTGCTAAGAGGCCTATAGCAACAGTAATGGAGCTGCAGGAATTTTCCAGCAAGTACTGGGTGTGTACTGGATGTGACAACATTCTCCCTTATTTTTTTATATGTCTTGCCTGTGATGTAGTGTGGCAAGACAGAAGTTTTTCTTACAAAGAAAAATATACAAGTATGGCTAAGTATTGCCAAAACTAAATCAAGTCTGCCTAAGCATGTGTGAAAATGTATCATGGCCTGACGAGATCAAGGTTGAACTTTTAGGTCATAAATCCAAGAGATATTTTTTCTCAAATCCAAAACTACTAGGGATGGTCGAACCCGAACTGTAAAGTGACGTCACCGGAAAAACCGAAGACTGCCGAGTTTAGTGAATACTGCCGGCAGTTATGAGCAGCCCCAGAGCAGATGCGTCAGTGGGACGGGAGGACTCGTCGCTGGATGGGAGGACGCGTCGCTGGATAGGTAAGTATAATTTAATTTCCATATCTGTAAAGTTCAAGTTCGGGGTTCGGACGCAGGTTCGCATCATCTCCAGCCCCGAACTCGAACTTTACAAAAACTCGGGCGAACCCGCCGATCTCGAACATCGGGGGTTTCGCCCACCACTGAAAGCTACTCATTCCCAAAAGAACACTATACCCACTGTGAAGTATGGTAGGTGTAGAATGATGTTTTGGGACTGTTTTTTGGAAACTGAAACTGGAGCTTTAGTAAAGCTGAAAGGAATTAGGAACGGCTCCAAATATTAGCCAATTTTTCAACAAAACCTTCAGGCCACTGCTAAAAAGCTGAAGATGAACTTGGATTTTACTTTTCAGCACGACAACGACGCTAAGCGTACCTCCAAATCAACCAAGGAACGGCTTCTCCAGAAGAAAATCAAAGTTTTGGAAAGACACAGACTCAATCAAACTGAAAATCTGTGGGTGACCAGTATAGGGCACTATACACATGGGATGCCCTCGCAATCAGACAAGTTTGAAGCGCTACTGCAAAGAAGAGCGGGCAAAGACTGCCAATACTAGATATGCCATGCTGATATATTCCTATCCAAAAACACTGAATGATGTCATAAATTCAAAGGGTTCTTCAACAAAGTATTCATTGAAGGGTGCCCATGCGCAGCCCCATTGTTATTTATTTTTTTTTAAAAAATGTATTTTTAGATTTTCACCTGATATGGTTTCAGTTAGTCTCTCAATAGATTTGTTCAGATTACGGGTGACTATAATGTGGAAAAATTGATGGTAGAGTGGTAGATGGACAGATGGGTGGGTAGATAGATAGGTAGATGATGGATTGATAGAAAGATAGTGGACAGATAGACAAACAACAATTAGAAGTACAAGTAAATCAATTTGCAAGACTACAGTAGACAAGCCTTGACAGCTTTACTATGGAAAATTGTTTATCTATACGTATCTAAAATTGTTATTATAAATAGCCAAATATATAGAATTGTTTAGTACATATATATTCACGGCTATTGGCTTTTTCATCATACATAGAGATTATTGTTATCATTATACATTTATTACCACCTGGCTATCAAATTCTGCTCCCTTTCCTACCTTTATGTCAATTTTGCATTAAAGCTCGAATAGTCATTCTTTTCGAAAGGTGTCCACCCGAGCTAATATTCTGCACCTATCACATCGGCTGTACTCAAGTCTTAGCTACAGTAGCTAATTACCAGCCATTGTCCTGTGTAATCAGCCATACAATGTTCGGAGTGGCTCCCTGCAGTTTCCTTTTATGCAGGAATTCATGTGTGTAGAGCCACATTCCCTTCTCACAAGGGTCAAACTTTTTCAGAAAGCTTCAGTTCTGAGAACTCCATTAACCTTTCACAGAGAACGTGAAGCTCAGATGAGTCAGTTAAAGGGAAATTCTACTTTTCAATAACTTATACTACAACTGAAATGCAGGGTCACCTTGTAAAGAATTTCCTCAATTTCTACGATATGTTTTCTTGTCTTATCATGTAAAGAATTAAATTCACAATTTTCCAGGTTCCTTGGTTACAGAGTTCTTGTATAAATTTAGAAGTTCTCATTTCGGATTGTCCACAGCAGATTTGTTTCTGGATCTAGATGAGTAAAAAAATCGCCGGAAAATCAGCACCAAATTGTGTTGGTCTAAAAACGTGCCGTGGCTTCCATGATCCAAGTTACCACTGGCTCCAGTCACATCATCGCAAGGAACCAGTTAACTGAAACCAGCCAAGGGATCAAGGACAGGAGAAAACGGGAAAGGCGAGAAGCTTTTTCTTTCCCATGCATCTGCAGATTTTGCCACAGATCTACCGATAATCTCGTGGAAAATCAAGGATTTCATTACACTTCATTTTTTGATTCAATAAGGAAAACATGTAAAGAATTTTTCAAGTTTACCTACAGAAAATTTTTGTAGCATGTAGACGAGACTTGTTCAATTTTCTTCAAGTGAATATGGACAGAATAAAAATCCTGCAATTTTTTTGCCCCAATTGTACAAATCCTTACTAAGCCTTTGTCCGGACAACATGCTTTTCATGAATGCATTTTTCAAGGATGGAACACGTCATCTTTAAAGTCTATGTGGCTTTTCACAAGTCCTTGTTATTTTTTGTGTCGGTGAAAAAGTCCCAAATACATGTTTGATTTTGATCCAAGCCTCAGTTCAAGTTCACTCATGTAAGTGTATGTATATGTGCCAATCACGTGCTATCTGTAATGAGTAGGAAAAACTTTTCAATTTTTTATTTTTGCATACAAGACACTGACCCTTAGGGTGCATTCAGATGTCCTTATTAATCGGACCGAAATCGAGCCGCAATTCAATGACTGGCCGGCGAGTCTTCCAACCCGAGCATGAAGGCTTCATAAAAATATATGAAGCTGTCACGCTTGAGTCGAGAGACCGACCGACCAGTCCATGCATTGGGGTCTGATCTCAATCCAATTTATATGGACATCTGAAAGCACCATTAATCAGAGCTAAACTGAAACCAGGGTGGAGAAAAACTGACGTCAAAGCCAACCAGAAACTTTACAATTGGGCATGTTTTATTTAAATTCAATGACACCAATCTTCCTAAAACATAAATCATATGAAACCTATGTATCAAACAATTTAGAGTCATGATCTGCAAAAGTAGAGATGTACTATATGTAAGTAACAATTTTAGTAAATGTAATTTAGAATTAAATTAGAATTAGATAAAAAAAAATCTTCAATTCCCAGACGTAAAATATTTATACAATGTTCCAAAAAGTATTGACACTATGGCATTTTGTATAGTGGCATTTCAATGCTGAAACTAAAAGTACACATGTGCCCAATAAATGCATTGCAAGACAACCATGTGAAAAATATGAGCAGAACCCCAAATAGTCAACCATAATATTCCAATACACATGAATCTAAAACCTGTAACGGGATCCTCAACTAACGCACATCATTCATAGCACTGGCTTTCTCATATGGGACAGATTCAACCTTCTATGGCCATGTGGGGGTCTAAAGTTCACAAGATTAATATTGGCACCTATGATGGCGGGCAGGAACAATGGCACTAGTCACCAGTTGTAGGTAGGGATTTTCCTTTTCTTGTCATTAATCTTGATATGTTTGACCTGACGTTCTCCATCCATCTCCTGCACGTTTCTTCCAGCTCAGCTTTTGCTGATATTTGTGGAACAGAAATCAAAACTTCCAACATCCAACCAATTACCCTATGATATATACTTCATCTATAAATTGTGTTCCCCGTGTGCAGTGAGGGCACATGAACAGCTGTGACATGGAGGTACTATTTATCTTGTCCAGAAAGTTTTTTACAAATCTGCAATTGTCTTGGATCTTCAGTGGTATTGGGTTCATAACGCCGCATGGAGTCGCAACTGGATCTTTACGAAGATCCAATGAAATGTAGAACTTTTGCTCCATACCCAACTTTTGCTGCAGATTTATGTCCCATAGAAGTGCAGTCATGGACATTTATGGCTATTGATATGTCATGGATTTGTTGAGGATTTAGGCTTAGATTCCGCAACTGAATCCTAATCAATTGCACATGAGCATTGTTCTATAAACGCATTCACATGTTCTAGATAAAAATCGGGCTTGATTTTTGTACACACTATGGAAAAAACTCGACCATTGGACATAATTACCAACAGCCACAGCAGAAATCTTAGTGTTAGTCTTGGGTTTCTGCCATGGATCCTATTGTAAAACACGTCTTCATTAAAACATAGTGTTGCAGCTATTGGGTTTGCAAAACCATAATCTTGAGGGAGAGTAATCCACATAGTCCAAAGGATGACATGCAATGACTTCTAATCTAAGTACACTTGGTGTAGTAAATGTTCTATATGAATGTATTTAGTGTATAATGTATGCATTTTATAGAACCCCTTGCGATACCTTGACATGTCCACCCTTGATTTTTTTTTTAATTTAGCTCTTATTTAAGATTTTATACTACATATTTTCATAAATATACAGTATCTCAGGGATTTGCTTGACTATGTTTAACCTCCAATCCTTTCTATAGATATCGCAGTAGGTGACACTATTCTGGCTGCTTGGTGCCACCACTAGTTGGAGCACTGGATGCGGCAGTATATTTATATGATACACTCAATATTAATATAGTATGCAGAGAGTGCTTAGGCTGCCCTAGTGGTTGCATCCAATAGCCAGATTTTTATTCATCATTTCAGCTATACCTGGACCTGCTCTACCAACATCTGCTTTTGCTCTCAGGTGCAGCTGTATTATTTCTGTGGATGGCACCTGGTTATGAAGGAGATGTCATGACCAGAAGATGTAGGTGACGCAGGCTCTGTTCATACAGAGATATTAGGCGGGATCACACATGCGAGAAACACGGTCGAGTCTCTCATGTGAATTCCCCGCACAGGCGCCGGCACTCGGGAGTGGAGTGTGCGGCTGCATAGAAATACATGGAGCCGCTCGCTCCGCTCCCGAGTGTCTAGTCTTGCAGTGTGGTTGTGTGTGCTGTCCAGCAGGATTCATCTGCTCCCTGCTTCGGTCAATGGGATAGCACCACTTTCTACTTAAAGAATAAGAGAAGGATGCAAATGCGCAATAAGGTCTAATCTAGGTAAGTAGGTTATAAAAGATAAGTAGAATTGCTCACCTAAAAAGCCTACAACCCAGGGTTCTTATGTATTTTGTCCTGAAGAAGGAGTCGATGTGAGTCTGAAATGCGTTGATAATAAACCTACATTTTACTTTATTATTGGATTGTCATGTCTCCAGAAAGCACAGAATTGTTTCCATTCTCCTGATATTTAATACTTAAATAATAACTGGTGTTTTTGTTGTTTTAATGTTTTTTTTTATAAATCAATAGCATGCATGATAAAAGAAATTTTTTCATAGATATTATAAAAGACTTATTCTTGTTTCTCCTCCTGGACCTAGATTTCATTCTCAATCTTCTGAATACTCAGGTTAAACCTGTCTTCAGTGAATGCAGACAGAGTTGCCAGTTATGGTTTACGCTTGCTCTGGTTCACTCCTGCTATTAGGATTTTGTTCAGCTTGTTTGATGTTTGTTCAGTTGTTTCTGACCTCGGCCCCTGTATAGAACTATACTACTGCCTGAATATTCTGTACCTGTCCCTTACCTAAAGGCATTGACTTTCTGACCACGCTTTGCTTTTGTCCCTGTGTAAATCGAGACGCTTGTATAGGGAAAAGGCCTAGGCACTCTCAGAGATCTGCTGGATTGAGTGGCTAGCACAAAGCCTGCCCGTGGAAGCCCCTATTAAGAGCTGCCAGCCTTTCAATGATTAGTATTGAAATGAGACGGAGATACAAGCGCAAAATAGGGTCTTATCCTACAATAAAATATGCCAGTTTACCAAAAAACTGCTCACCTGATATTCAGGAGTCAAAACATATGTAGATAAAGGCTGCCGCAGATCCACAAGTCGGTCACTGACTACACAAGACAGTATACTGCACAGGAGAGAAAGTGGATTTTGTCTGCGCTCCCCAAATAATGAGATTCCAAAAACTTTTTGAGGTTTAACCATGGTTTATTCAACACATTTCAAGGTTTTTTTGCAACCCCTCCTTCAGGAAATTACCACTTACCACATACGTGGCAATCTACTGAAGAAGGGGTTGCAAAAAAACCTTGAAACGCGTTGAATAAACCATGGTTAAACCTCAACAAGTTTTTGGAATCTCATCATTTGGACAGCGTGGACGAAATCCACTTTCCTGTGCAGTATACTATACAGCCTTTCAATGCTAGCACTTCCCAACAACTCCATACCTATGCAGAAGATCAGGTCTTTGCTTAGATAAATATGTGTATCAAGTAATGCAAGCTACTGAAATTATTTTATGGGAAATATAGATTTCTTCAAATTATGGCCTTTAACTATCAAGTGCATTTAGGGGGGATGGGAGGTCTCTGCGCTCAAAAGCGGGGAAGGGGAATAGTAATAGGAACATTTCTTACAGAAAGTTACTATAAGGTAATTTCTACTTATTCAATTTGATAATTATTTTCACACAAATAGATAATTCTTTATTTGAGGTCTACAAATAGATTGTAAATGTACCCTATTGTGACTATTTTGCCATGCACATAACACAAAAACTATGAATCCTTTATTATTCAATGCACCAACCCCCACCACCGTCATCACCGCTGCTTCCCTTCTCCCCGCAATTGCATTGAGAGACCAATTTTGTAGAAATAACAGCTTGTTGTTTATTTTTTCTTGCATGGAAGCTCCCAGAGTATTTTTTTTTTTGTAAATTCATTTCATTTTTAGTAATTGTGGGTACATCTCTCCAGACATAAAGCTGCTATATTTTTATACCCACTAATCTACCTCCGCCTTTCATTTTTTTTCCCTTGATCTGCAGAATCCTTTATGTTCTGTTCATTCTCCGGTACGTGTGCCACAGCAGGATGTGAAAAACACACGTTCGCACAAAGGCAAATTCATTTGTAACCGGTGTAATGCAGAGGCTGAGATTCAGGGTTTTGCTGCTCGCAACAATCAAAAATCAAAAAGGGCGTCATGGCGAATTTTTAACCCGGAGAGAGAATTATGGCTAATGTTTTGTACTAAACCGCGCATGAAGGCAAAGTGAATTCTAAAATGTGCACAATGTCTCAATATAAATTGACTAAATGCCTAAATAGCAATGCCGGACAGTACAGAACAACCTTACCGCTAGCAGAAGGAAAAGTATTAAAACTGCGGAAAAATTCCTGCAGTCTATTTGCAAATTTAAAGAAGAACTTTCATCAAAGTTTTTATCCTCTTAATATATTGCAGTCATCATATTATATATTACTTTGTACTTACAATTGCTCATTTTCTCTTTCTTCCCAGATAATTCTTTAATTCTTCTCTTTTCTCTGCTCTATGTAGAAATAGGAAGTCTCTTTTTCCTGCATTTATCATTCCCCTCTTCATCTCCTGACCCACCTGTTACCTCCTCCCGCTGCCAGGGAATTTTGCAGTGACTGATGACTCATGCAGGGAAAATTTACCTCTTATTTTTACATAGATCTTGGAAGGATACAGCTAATCAGTTTTTAATCATGTGATGTCATAGACCTAGTGGAAAGAGAAGAATTAGCTGAGTAGAAAGGCTAAATGAGCAATTGTAAGTAAATAGTGCTGTATAATATGGTGACTGCAATATATTAAGAGGATAAAAAGTTTGATGGGAGGAGGAAGAGGAGGAGGGGGAGAAAGAGGAGGAGGAGGAGAGAAAGAGGAGGAGGAGGAAGAGGAGGAGAGGGAGTGCTTCTTTAACAGCAGAACTTCAATTGAAATGTATGGCTGGGCTGCTGTCTCATTAGTTTTCTTGCCTGCTATGTCATTTTTAGGGGGCTGGTATATCAGAAATATTTAAGGATATCTTGAAACTGTATCAGGCCATCATGCACATGGCAATATGACAGCAGTGTGCAATCTGAGTTGTACAGAGTCATGCTAGGACACCCATGCATGTCCCTAAGGTTCAGCTAATAACTCCCTGTACATCTGATTTTTACAGAACAACATGGAGGCTTTTATATAAAGTTATGTGCCATGAAATATTGTAATAATGAGCGGAACTTTTCGTGATATTTTCCTCTACACTCATTGGATTTAGGGTGGGCTGTTGTGGAAGTGGCATATGGAGAAGTCCTGGTGGCTGAACAGGTTGTCCTGCAGCTTGGACACCATAGGTCAGAATACTATATAGTGGACGTTCTTGGGTACCATAACTCAGAACAGATTCTCTTCAATTGGAGCTGATCTGCAGCAATCAAGAACTGTCACAACTCAGTCTACATAGTTATGGAGATCCTACCACAGACAATGTGTAGACTCATTCATCGTTGCAGCTGAAATCAGCTGATCGGTTGTGATACTTGGTTTCAGACCCCAAAGAATTTGATATTGGTGAGTTATCCTAAGGGCTCGTGCAGACGAACATATGTTTCTCATTTGAGAAAATTAGGGTGATTACGTAAATCATACCCTGGTCAAACTCTGATCAGAGTGCCAACATAGTGTGATCCGATTCTCTCGGATGAGGAAAATACGCAAACAATAATTATTCTATCTTCTCCATTCTTTGAGTCCATGGAAATCGGACCTCACTCAGATGTCATCCAACATTGGTCCTGGTGCGATGTAATGTTCTGTCGGATCTCACTCAGACCGATAATATGTCCGTCTGGAAGAGCCCTAAGGGTAGGTCATCAAATTCCAAGTCCTAGAAATCTAATTGAAGAGTTGACATACCCTCTAAGTTATCCAAAAAGTATTAAAAAGACATTTAAATGCAAAGATGTTTCCATTCCGGCTTTAAATCTATGGTTTTCTTTAAATTCATTACAAAGACTAAATGTTACCGGCGTGGTGCAAAACAAATCTGGATGTAAGTCCAAGAGCAGGTACCAGCAGTAAATATGAAAACTTTACCAGCGCGTTCACCCGATGGTTGTAATTTACTGTACGGATTTGGAGGAGAGGAAAAAAAATAATTACAAGATGAAGGATTGAGAGTAAAACCTCCGACTGCAAATTATATCCTGTACCAGAAGCTGGGGTCAAGGAAATATATTGAGGGAATCATTCATGATATAATGATAAAACTAAATTGAGTTACAGACATTAATTACGATTTCGAGGAGCTGTTCATAATCCTTTGGTGACTATTACGTCTTGGGCTGTCCCATGATTCCTGTGTAATATGTCACATAGGAGACCAGTAGTGGAGCTGGAGCCACTGGTTGTCATCAACTGTGTGTAATAATTGCTCATTTCTGTCCCCTCTTTTCTGATAATACCAAGGGTTTATTTTATAAAATGTCTGACATGACTAACTCAATACAATGAAAAGGACATAACTAGGGATGAGCAAACCTGTGAAAGTTCAGGGTTAGAACCCAACCCGAACTTTATTCCAAAGTTTGCCTCTGGTACCAGAACTGTACCCAAACTTGATCACAACCCGGACAACATTGAAAACAATTGAAAATAATGAGTACCCGAACTTTTGATCTGGAAAATATTCTCTCTCACTCTCCCTCTCCCTGAAACTTTGAAACCCCTGAACATTGCAGCGGACTTCCGGTAGAAGTCCATGTGTGACAATTAGCAGGGGACACTAACTGTCCGGTAAGAACTCCGAACTTTTAAGTTTGGGTTCGTTCATCTCTAGCCCTAACTTTTACCCGCTTAAGCACCAGATTTGGTGCATGTTATTGATTCGCCATTTCTGGGGTCGCTGAGGGCTGATGTTTTTAGCCTGGGAGGGGGACCAATTTCCATGGCCCATTCCTTGGCTATTAATATCAGCCCACAGCTGTCTATTTAAGGTTAGAATTTATACGGGAACCCTATTTAATTTTTTTCTGAGTCCCCCCATAAACTAACCTGTAAAGGCTAAGCAAACAGCTGTGAGCTGATATTACCGTATTTTTTGGACTATAAGACGTACAGGACCATAAGACGCACCCAAAATTTTCAGAAGGTAAATAGGGAAAAAATAATAATGTGTCAAATGGAGGTCCGTCTTACAGTCCGAATTCAGGTATCCAATGAAGAGATCAGCACAGGTAGAGGAGTGGTCACAGGGGTCGTTTGGTGGTCCAGGCTGGTGCAGTGATGGTGCTCTGTGTTGCAAGGGTGCTCTGTGGGGTGCTCTGTTTCCATGGGGTGGCTGTGCTCTGTGCGGTGGTTGTGCTCTGTCCATGGGGTGGCTGTGCTCTGTGGGGTGGCTGTGCTCTGTCTGTGGGGTGGCTGTGCTCTGTCTGTGGGGAGACGAGATCTCGCTGCCGAGATTTGAATTTCGGTCATCTTTGCTCCGCGTCTCTGCAACCTCTGCGTCTCCGCAACAGAGCTGTGGGGGGCTTCCAGGCTGTGAAGAAATGCCGGCAGAGCCCCCCACGCAGCACGGAACCCCCCACGCAGCACGGAACCCCCCACGCAGCACGGAGCCCCACACGCAGCACGGAGCCCCCCACGCAGTACAGATGCCGCTGCCACCACATCACAGAGCCCGGACACCACCGCACCACAGAGCATTGGGACTGCCGCCGCCACCGGATTTTTAGATATGTTGCGACCATAAGATGCACCCCCATTTTCCCCCAAAATTTTGAGGGAAAAAAGTGCGTCTTATGGTCCAAAAAATACGGTAATAGCCTTGGAACCTTTTGGGATATTGTTCCCTTTCCCAGATTATTAATATCAACCTCCAGCCATGGGCTTTCACGCTGCTGGTTATGAAAATTACACGAGAGTCCATTTTTTAGATGCAATTCTAAATTTTACACACTGTACACAGTGAGTGCTGAATATAACTCCTATCATTGTCACCTGATCACGCTGATCTCAGGAAGACCAGGCAACTACGATCAAAGCTGTTTTCACCACACGGCGCCTAGGAACAGCATGAACTGTACTACTTTTTCCCAGGAGTCGGTAGGTGACACACAGATGTCACCTGTGTGTCATCAGTGTGCACGTGTGCGGCATGCATTTTGTCCGTGATGTGCGTAAAAACTGACATGCCTGCGGATTTTTCACACAGAAAAGGAGAAGCAAGTAGCTGTAGATGACTAGAGACTAAAATTATAGGGGTTACAAAGTTACCAAACATCATTCATTTCAATGGGAGGGAAACATCCAAATGGACATCAGAGTGTTGCTTGCTCCCCTTTCAGGGGTCCATCTAGCAAATATGTATTTCTTTACCTGTAGCATCAGAAGAATACAGGGGCATTGAAGCTGGCTGTACTAATCAAATAGGTTAAAAGCACACGCTTCGTGACTAGGACACTGGCCATCTCTTATAAATTGTAGAAGTGTCCATTAATATTGCTCCAATCATGAGAACAGAGAGGCATTTTAATAAGAAAATTGCAAAGTTCTTTGTTTTAACAACCACTTTGCAATTTTAGCCATCTTAAAGAGAATCTGTCAGCAAGTGTTTCCCATTCTCTCTGAGAGAAGCATAATGTAGGGGCAGATACCCTGATTCCAGTGATGTTTCACTTACTGGGCTTCTTCCTGCAGTTTTGATAAAATCCCTGTTTTCACTGCTACAGATCTACCAGTTGGCTGAATGTTGACCTTTGTATAACCCCACCCACACCACTGATTGGTGGCTTTCTGAAAGCTGCCAATCCGTGGTGGGGGGGCGTGGCTGGAATAAATGACAGCAGATATACATGTCCTCTAGTGATAATCAGCTGGTCATAAAACACTGATTTTATAAAAACTACACTATGCAGCTCTGTAAGTGATACATCGCTGGAATCAGGGTCTCTTTTCCTACATTATGCTGCTCTCAGATAAGGTAGCAAAAAATGTCTGACAGATTCCTTTTAAGAAGTTGAGATGACCCTTTTAACACTTATTTCTCTTGTCCTGAACTCTTCTTGGCTGATTATGTCATAGACGATGGTAGGGGAGAAGAGAGAATAAGTAACAAAAACCAGGTCAAGCTCACCAATGAATTCCCAGTTAGCTCATTCTGCAGTCTGCTATGTACGGCACACTGATTTGTAGAGGCTGCAGAAGCCAAATGATCCAAAATTTTAAATTAAACTATAAAGCAAAAATATATACATACAGCACATACATGTGAAATACATTGCCCCCAAAGGTAATTAAGGGTCATCTGATTAAAATATTCCACTTATTTAAATCTCTGCTTCTCTTTTCTGGACAGTTTCCCATGGAATGAATAAATGTCCGTACTGTAGATGAGCTGTGCGTTACATGCTTCCTCCGTCTGATGCGGCTCAGCCAAAGACAATATCATGAATGCGTAATAAACATTATATAAACTCCACTGCCCTCGTGTTAAATACCACACTATATTTAGCACTGTTTCCTTGGCATTCCCTGTACTAAATGTGTGGGAGGTTTGTACTTGTCGTCTGATTTTGACGTAGCTGAGCTGAATCTGTCATTTCACAATCTCTTCTCTGCTGCTCAATATAACATCTAATGACACAAAATGAGGTTTCCCACATTAAACTCAGCTTTGTATCATCCTCAATAGATGGTTCCCCATGGTTCACAGATTGTGGTGGGCGACTACAGTTGCTGCTAGAAGCTATATACTAGAGATACATAATATACTGTATCTTTATGTCACGGGTCTAATGTGCAGAGAAATAGGCGCTGCTACATTGTATTTTCAACCTTTTATTTGCTGTTTTCAAGGGTTTGTCAAAAACTCCATTATTGATGTCCTATCCTTAGATCAATGGGAGTGTGAACCCTGGCACCCCAACATTAATGTTTGCTGGTCAAAGTAAACAGGGTATAGAGCTGGAACAGCAGAGCTCCATACATGTGGGCAGCACAGTGGCTGAGTGGTTAGCACAGTGGCTCAGTGGTTAGCACAGTGGCTCAGTGGTTAGCACATTGGCTCAGTGGACAGCACAGTGGCTCAATAGTTAGCACGGTGGCTCAGTGGACAGCACAGTGGCTCAGTGGTTAGCATGGTGGCTCAGTAGACAGCACAGTGGCTCAGTGGTAAGCAAGGTGGCTCAGTGGTTAGCACAGATGCTCAGTGGGCAGCACAGTGGCTTATTGGTAAGCACCGTGGTTCAGTGGTAAGCACGGTGGCTCAGTGGTTAGCATGGTGGCTTATTGGTAAGCATGGTGGCTCAGTTGTTATCATGATGGCTTAGTGGTAAGCATGATGGCTCAGTGGTAAGCACGGTGGCTCAGTGGTTAGCAAGGTGGCTCAGTGGTAAGCACTGCTGCTTTGCAGCGCTGGGGTCCTGGGTTAAAATCCCACCAATGACAACATCTGCAAGGAGTTTGTATGTTCTCCCCGTGTTCGTGTGGGTTTCCTCCGGATTCTCCGCTTTCCTACAAAGACATACTGATAGGGAATTTAGATTGTGAGCCCCAATGGGGGAAGTGGCCATAATGTCTGAAAAGTGCTGTGAAATTAATGGCGCTATATAAATGAGTAACATAAAAATAAAAGTCATCCATTATCTTGGTATTGCCACCTTATAAAAAGGTTTCCAGGAGTGAATATTGATGACCTATCCTGGGAGTATCGAGGATTGGGCCTTAGAATAAGAAAAAAAACCTTTAAGCGTGCTGGGGACGATATATAACCTGCATGACGGACATTGTACTGAGTGGGAACAGTACAATCGATACAATAGATCATAGAACATAATATATACGGTGACCGTATGACCGAATGGTAATGAGGTAATTACTTCTTGCATATGATCAGCATGACTGATACAATATATACTGCACAATAAATAGCACGACTATTGTGAATTAAAGGCGCATGACACTGAATATACAGTGGTGTGCCGGACTGCATGGCACTTAGCCTGATTACTAGCATATAGCTTCTATAGTAAATTTGCATTGTATTTGGATTGATTGGTGCCATACGGTTACATGACTGCATTACATTGAAGATGGAGCCTGTAATATGTATCTGCATGGCTGTACCGAGCTGAATCTGCATGATGCGATGTATACAGCTCTGTGCATCACTGGATATAATGTGGACTCATTTACCTGTATATAGCCCTCATGGCTGCATTGTATTGAGATTGGATTGCATACCGTGCAATAATCTGCACAAAGCGCTGAAGAGATGAGACAATATTCTAATACCGTATTCAGATTTGTTACCGTAGCTTCGATGGATTAATTCCAAAAAAAGTTGATTTACAAATAGCTGCAAATACAGCAAACTCTCCAATTACCCTGAAAACACTTGTGCAACACTCTGAGGTCACCTAGGACTGTATCCAACCCCTTGGAAGCTCTTTTTTGCGCAACCACAGCCTTAGGGCTCATTCACATGTCCAATTTTCACGTACGAATGCTAGCCGTGTTTTCCACAGATAGCACTCATGCCTGTGACAGTCTATGGGGTCATTCACAAGATTGTAGCTGTTTATAACCTCTGCCCTTTCACACACAATATGGATCCGAAATATTAAAGCTTTCATACCAGAATTATGTGTTAAAGCTTTGAAAAGTCACAAAATTTAAGCACAATCCAGAGTTGCTCTTAAATTTTGTAACTTTCTATCACACCCATTTCTCCCAGGTCCAACAAAATGTTTGAAGCTGGGGCGTCTATGGCGTCCATATGCCAGAAATCTCTCTCCAGTATACAACTGGAGGGAGATTTCTGGAGTAGCGCATGGAGGCACACAACACTTTTCAGATGCTCCAGATTCATAAAGAGGATTGCACCTCTTCATGAATTAGGAGCGTCTGACTCCAGCACTCTCCCTCATAAAGACCGGAGAGAACTACACCAGTCTTGATAAATAGGGCCCTATATGTTATGTTTATTTAGAGCTTTATGTCTTTCCGACCTTATCTGCATTGTAGAGCTGAGATATCCTCTTCCTTCCCCGAATCACCCAAAAGTGGCTGCTGTATTCCCTGCCTCGGCTTTTATACAGGCAATGAAAAGTCACTTCTTATTGATGTAGTAAGCTGGAATGAAAATAAATGCAATAGGTTCTTTTTCGTGTAAAATGGAGAGAGTGAAGGTAATGGTACCCAACTGGTGTGGTTGTGTGACCACAACCACTGTAAAGGCTAGAGGCTGCTGCAGACCCATGGCTAGGAAACCATCAGAAATGAATGGGTTAAACCTGCGCTGCTTATAATAATGATGAAAAAAGGGAAATTGATATCCAGGAATGTAGTTTATTAGTCGACAGGTTTCGAAGTTCCAAACTTCCAAATACAGTATGGTGTATTTGTCCTGATGAAGAAGCTTGAAATTTTGAAACGCGTTGAGTAATAAACCGCATTCCTAAATTCCGTTTCCCTTTTCCATCATTATTACTGTTATGAATGGTTTAACTCATTCATTCCATTTCCGAAGTCACTTATTTTTGCCTAGGTGCTTGGAAATTCTGGGGAACCCACACAGCCAAGCATGAAGATATGTGAGCCTCCATTAACTCATGCATTCTTTTGCCTAATGTAAAATGGTGGTTGGCATTTTTTAAGCTATCCGCACAAATTATTCAAAACACCCAAATACCTGAATTTGATTCCCATCAAACCGATTTGCTCATCTCTGCTGTATTGCATTCAGTCTTGACTCCAATATTTAGGCTGATAGATACTATATGACTTCTGTACATGACCACACTGCATTGCATGTTGTATAGTATTGTGACAGAGTTACTGGCACAGTGTATGAAAGGAAATATATGTCCCTGCACATATTAGCATTAGTCATGTGAAACCAGAATAGTTTTCCTCCAGGACGCAATGTATTGAAAAGGTTAAGTTCTGTTAAGGGCTGGTTTTAGTGTACCTTCATAGAGCGGGGGGAAGGAGGTCCACTGTATCTCCACCTGCAGAATCCTGACAGGACCTGTCTGATGTCAAGGTCATGTGATCATCACATGGGGTATTAACCCCTTTCTGCCATCAGACGTACTATTCCGTCCATGTGCTCTGGGACTTAATTCCCATGGACGGAATAGTACGTCATGGGCGCTCTGCCGCGCTCGCGGGGGGAACGTGGCCGATCGAAGCCGGGCGTCAGCTGATTCTCACAGCAGACACCCAGCACTAAGTGCCAGGAGCGGTCACGGACTTTAACCCCCTGCACACTGCGATCAAACATGATCGCAGTGTTCAAGCGGCTGCAGAGGGGCTGACAGCCCCTCTGCTCTTGGATCGGAGACCCAGTGGCTTGCCGCTGGGAACCGATCGCTGCCATGGAGACCCAATTTCGTAATGACGACATCCGTGTCTCCATGCCTGAGTGACTACCTGTCATGCGCAGTGATAGCCAGGAAGTCTCTCAGGTCAGTGTTATAGGAGCTGCAGCGCTGACAGCTTCTATAGCATGCAGATCTACATGCTATAAAAGCAATCAGCCTGCACAAAATGAGTGTCCCATGGTGGGACAAAGTGTAAAACTAAGAAGTGAATGAATTTTTTTTTAAATAATTGTAAAAATATTTTAAAAATAATAAAAAATAATAAAAAACAATATTTATTCTATCAATAAATAAATATTTTAATAAAAAAAAATCTAAACAATAAAAGCACACATATTTGGTATCGCCGCGTCCGTAACGACCCACCTTATAAAACTGTCTCATTAGTTAACCCCTTTAGTGAACACCATAAAAAAAAGGCAAAAACAATGCTTTATCATCATACCGCCAAGCAAAAAGTGGAATAACACATAATCAAAAAAACGGATATAAATAAACATGGTAACGCTGAAAACATCATCGTGTCTCACAAAAAATGAGCCACCATACAGCATCATCAGCGAAAAAATAAAAAAGTTATAGCTGTTATAACTGTCAGAATGAAGCAATGCAAAAGTAATTATTTTTTCTATAAAATAGTTTCTATTGTATAAAAGCGCCAAAACATTAAAAAAAGTTATAAATTAGGTATCACTGTCATCGGACTGCCTTATCAATTTTACCACACGCGGAATGGTATAAACGCCCCCCCCCCCAAAAGGAATTTATGAATAGCAGGTTTTTCTTCATTCTGCCTCCCAAAAATCGGAATAAAAAGCAATCAAAAAATGTCATGTGCCCGAAATTGGTACCAATAAAAACATCAACTCATCCCGCAAAAAACAAGACCTCACATGACTCCGTGGGCCAAAATATGGAAAAATTATAGCTCTCAAAATATGGTGATGCAGAAACCCGCTATAAATAGTAAATCAAACCCCCCTTTATAACCACCTTAGTTAGGGAAAAAATAGTGAAATAAAAAAATGTATTTCCATTTTCTCATTAAGGTTAGTGTTAGGATTAGGGTTAGGGTTGGGGCTAAAATTAGGGTAAGGGTTGGGGCTAAAGTTAGGGTTAGGGTTGGGGCTAGAGTTGGGGTTAGGGTTTGGATTACGGTTAGGGTTTGGATTACAGTTAGGTTTGGGATTAGGGTTAGGGTTGGGATTAGGGTTAGGGGTGTGTTAGGGTTAGGTTTGTGGTTAGGGTTAGTGTTGGAATTAGGGATGTGTTAAGGTTAGGGTTATGGCTAGGGTTGGGATAAGGGTTAGGGGTGTGTTGGGTTTAGGGTTGGAGTAAAAATTGGGGGATTTCTCTCCAAACACGACATGGCGTCCAATATCAATTCCAGCCAATTTTGGTTTGAAAATGTCAAATGGCGCTCCTTCACTTCCGAGCTCTGCAATGTGCCCAAACAGTGGTTCCCCCCAAAATATGCAGTATCAGCATACAAAGGACGAATTGCACAACAACTTTTGGGGTCCAATTTCTCCTGTTACCCTTGGGAAAATAAAAAATTGGGGACTAAAATTCATGTTTGTGGAAAAAATATGATTTTTTTTCACGGCTCTACGTTATAAACTTGTGTGAAGCACTTGGGGATTCAAAGTGCTCACCACACATCTAGATAAGTTCCTTAGGGGGTCTAGTTTCCAAAATGGTGTCACTTGTGGGGGTTTTCCTCTGTTTAGGTACATCAGGGGCTCTCAAAACGCAACATGGCGTCCTATCTCAATTCCAGCCAATTTTGGTTTGAAAAAATCAAACGGCACTCCTTCCCTTCTGAGCCCTGTCGTGCACCAAAACAGTGGTTTTCCCAACAAATGGGGCATCGGCACACTCGGGAGAAATTGCACAACAACTATATCTGTCAATTGTCTCCTTTTACTCTTTTGAAAATAAAGAAATTGTTTTTAAAAGATCAAAAAAAGTTAAATGTTCATTTTTTTCTTCCACATTCCAAAAATTCCTGTCAAGCACCTGAAGGGTTAATAAACTTCTTGAATGTGGTTTTGAGTACCTTGAAGGGTACAGTTTTTAGAGTGGTATCACTTTTGGGTATTTTCTGCCATATAGACTCCTCAAAGTGGCTTCAAATGTGAGGTGGTCCCTAAAAAAAAATGGTTTTGTAAATTTTGTTGTAAAAATGAGAAATCGCTGAGAAAACTCTTAAACCTTATAACGTCCTAACAAAAAAAAATTGTTTTCAAAATTGTGCTGATGTAAAGTAGACTTGTGGGAAATGTTATTTATTAACTATTTTATGTGACATATTTCTCTGTTTTAAGGGCATAAAAATTCAAAGTTTGAAAATTGCTAAATTTTAAAAATTTTAGCCACATTTCCATTTTTTTCATTAATAAACGCAAATCATATCGAAATTTTTTTACCACTAGCTTGAAGTGCAATATGTCACGAGAAAAAATTCTCAGAATCGCCAAGATTCGTTGAAGCATTCCAGAGTTATAACCTCATAAAGGGACACTGGTCAGAATTGTAAAAATTGGCCCGGTCATTAACAGTCAGTGGGCATGGTGTGTTAGGAGAGATGGAACTCCCAAGTAGCTCCCTGAGGAGCTAAGGACGCTGTGCGTGGTACCTGTAGTGAAGCCTGCAGGTCATGGACTCTGTTTAAACTTTACCTTTGGATTTTGTTTTACCATTATGCCAAGAAGGCTCTGTTTATTTTCCTTGAACCCTGTTGAAGTTTATACTGCCCATAATAAACTAGCAGGTGAACTACCACCAGAACGTTTCCTGGGTCTACCTGGTAAAGCAGCTGAGTGAGTCAACCCCTCACAGTATAGAAACTGTATTAAGACTAAAATGTTCCATAATTTGGGAACTTTATGAATTTTGCATTTGGATTCTCAGAAAATGCTCGTCTTTATTCTATGAAGGGAATATAAGCAACAGTATATAATCTCGACATGACTGTACGGAAAATATATGAATGCACTAATAATGAATGATCCATTGTGTAACTTGGTTGGATAATCCAGTCCCTGTTGATTTATTTAATTTGCATAAGTGAGGTTGATTTATAGATAATAAAATCTGTATGATTTCTTGAACTGGAACTGTACGGTAGATTTTTAGATGATATAATCTGCATGAATTAAGGATTGATTTAAGATAATATAATCTCCCTTGCTGCCTGCATTGAGGTTGGATTATAAAGTAGATAATCTAATCTGGATGACTGCAGAGTCGGGAATATATAGCCCACGTTAGTCGTTGCTCTCTACATATATGTCCTGCCTATAGTGAGCATGCGTTATAATCTGTGAGAATCCATCATATTGAAATACTATATAATCTGCATGACTGCACCAGAGAAACTTTACCCCTCAGATCCCAGTGTTAGGGTCTCACCTATCCAAATCAGATCTCATACTTTGCACTGACGAGGGGCAACACCCCCGAAACACCATGACTGCATATTGGGATTCTGATTTGGCTTTTATCGTAAATCATATTGCAAGGCTCGTTAAAGGGTCAATAATGACATATCGGATTGCTGCTTCCAACAGGTGGCGCTATAGAGTTTAAGTACTCTTTTTTTTGAAGAGACAATTTGCACTGTGCTATGAATGGCAGACATGGCGGCCCTCCATACCATAAGTCTACAGTTAGAATGCATGTATTATAGATTATTATAATCTGGAACCTTGTCTCCTCTCTCCATAGGATGCCCTCCGAACTGCATGACCTTGCTGTATCTCGGCTCCCTAACCGTTGTGAATGTGTCATATTGAGCTTTGCTGCCATAAATTCCGCATCACTGCATTGTCCTGGGGTCGGATGTTAGCATATACACTGCATCGCTGTAGGCAGGTTGCATTATATGGAAGTGTGATATAATGTAATCTGCATGACTGCTTGCATTGAGGATGGATTATAAATAGTATAATCTGTGCGACTGCTGGAACTGACGTTAGGTTGGGGAAAATACAATCTGCGCGATTGAATAATGGTTGAATAGATCTTCTGCATCCGTGTCCTGCATTCAGATTGATTGCCATGTAAACTGAGCTGACGGTGTGCTGTTTGCATGCAATATATCTGTACTAATGTGTTATATTGAGGTGCAATACTGCTTATTATGGATGGCCGCATTGGAAATGAACTGAATACTATATATTCAGCCTGGAAGCACGAAACTGAGATTGGACGGGGAGCCAATAATCTACCGTGTCGTCTTGTATTTACAACCTCAATACCAAAAAAAGTTAGGACGCTGTGTAAGTAAAGGTAATAATAATGCCATGATTGGGAAATCTCCTATAGCCATATTTTATCCCCGCAGAACAAGTAACACAGGTCCAGAGGTGGAAGTTAGACAATTCTCCATTAGATTTGGAAAAAATCAATTGTGTTCACAGACAATGATTTCGGGAAGTCTTCCTGCGCCCATACAGTGATTTCCATGCCCGTTTTTAATGCCATGCCGCCTGAGGACCCATCCATTACAAACATCCATTCATGACCATCAGCCTTGTCTAGGGATGAGCGGACCCATGGAAGTTTGGGTTCTGGTACCCATCCCAAGCTTTATCCCAAAGTTTGGTTCAGGTACCAGAACTGTACCCAAACTTGAAACAGAACCCGAACCCCATTGAAAACAATGCAGACCTGAAATTTGGGACTGGGTAAGTTAAAAAAATCTCTCTCTTACCTCTTTCTCTCTTCTCTCTCTCTCCGCAATGGACTTCCGGGTAAAGTCCTGGAGTCCTAGCACTGGACACCAACTGTCCTGTATGAACGTCAAACTTTTTTTAAGTTCGGGTTCACTCGTCTCTATCCTTGTCCCTTGTGCACATGGATTTCTCTGGAATCTCTGAATCTTTTCATACTAAATAGATGGAGAGATATTCAAAATCATTGTAATTTTATGTTGAGGAACATTTTTTGGAAATTGTTCCACAATTTTTAGATTCAATTGTTCACAGATTGGTGAACCTCTGACCATCTTTGCTTCTGGGAGTCTCTGCCTCTCTATCACACTCTTTTTATACACCGTCACATGACTTAATTAAAAATTGACCCTCCAGCTATTTTTCGTTAATACCCCTTACTTTTCTAACCAGTCTGTTGTTAACCCTGTCCCAACTTTCTTTAGATTTGTTGCTGCCATCAATTTCTAAATGAGCTAATTTATTTTGAAATTAAATGTCTAATGTCCACCTTCTGATCTGTGTTATATGTTCTTTTCTCTATAAATGATGGTTAGAAGGGATTTTCAAATCCTTTTGTTTTTTTCACATTTTAATACAATGACCCAACTTTTTGGAAATTAGGGTTGAAAATCGGATGCCATAGAAAATGCATGACCCTAATGCATGAAGGTTGCGTGCACGATAACTTGCATGAATATTGAGGCTTGGTGTTACGTAATCTTCAGGGCTGCATTGTAATTAGCTTTCATTGCGGAGAATATAATCCAGGTGGAGTATATTATATATTACACTGTTCTCTATGGTACTCTGAATTGTTTGGTGCGTGGACATTATATGGATTATATCCAAAGTTGGAGCAAGTGCAGAGTACCGTATTTTTGGCCCGAGTGTGATGCGACAAAACATCACCGATTTTTTTCCTGGCGCATGCCCAAGGTTTAGCTGATATTTGGATCGTACTCGGCCATGCAAATCATGGAAAACATTGGACTGCACTCATATGTCTTCTAAGTGGAGTCTGATTTCCACACAATGGAGAAGATGGGGACATTTATTTTTCTCCATCTTCTCCTTATTCGAGAGAATCAGAGTCTAATCAGAGTGTAATTATCATAATTGATCTGATTCTCTCGGATGACAAAAAATATTGCTACATTGTTGGTAACATTGGAAGAATCTGAATGCTACATGACAATTTATAATTACGTATTGTACTGATAAAGGCTGAATACTTTATTTACTGTAGATCTTTGTAAGCCTTTGTAATTTTAAAGCGAATCTGTTAACAGGTTTTTGCTATATAATCTGAGGGCAGCATGAGGTAGGGGCTGAGACACTGATTTCAGTGATGTGTCACTTACTAGGCTGTGTGCTGTTGTTTAATTAAAATGAGTGTTTTATCAGTAGGAGATTATTACTGTCCGGACTGGTGGCCACGTGATACCAGATCCAACTCTGCCCCTAGATCAGTGTACAGTCATGGCCAAAAGTTTTGAGAATGACACAAATATTATATTTTCACATGATCTGCTGCCCTCTGGTTTTTATGTGTGTTTGACAGATGTTTTTATCACAGACAGAAATATAATAATTGCAAACATATGAGTAACAAAAGCTTATATTGACAGTTAGAATGAGTTAATGCAGCAAGTCAATATTTGCAGTGTTGACCCTTCTTCTTCAGGACCTCTGCAATTCTCCCTGGCATGCTCTCAATCAACTTCTGGACCAAATCCTGACTGATAGCAGTCCATTCTTGCACAATCAATGCTTTCATTTTGTCAGAATTTTTAGGTTTTTGTTTGTCCACCCGTCTCTTGATGATTGACCACAAGTTCTCAATGGGATTGAGATCTGGGGAGTTTCCAGGCCATGGACCCAAAATCTCTATGTTTTGTTCCCTGAGCCATTTAGTTATCACCTTTGCTTTATGGCAAGGTGCTCCATCATGCTGGAAAAGGCATTGTTGATCGCCAAACTGCTCTTGGAGGGTTGGGAGAAGTTGCTCTTGGAGGACATTCTGGTACCATTCTTTATTCATGGCTGTGTTTTTAGGCAAGACTGTGAGAGAGCCGATTCCCTTGGCTGAGAAGCAACCCCACACATGAATGGTTTCAGGATGCTTAACAGTTGGCATGAGACAAGACTGATGGTAGTGCTCACCTTGTCTTGTCCGAATGAGGCGTTTTCCTGATGTCCCAAACAATGGAAAAGGGGATTCATCGGAGAAAATAACTTTACCCCAGTCCTCAGCAGTCCACTGCCTGTACCTTTTGCAGAATATCAGTCTGTCCATGATGTTTTTTCTGGAGAGAAGTGGCTTCTTTGCTGCCCTCCTTGAGACCAGGCCTTGCTCCAAGAGTCTCCGCCTCACAGTGCGTGCAGATGCACTCACACCTGCCTGCTGCCATTCCTGAGCAAGCTCTGCACTGCTGGTAGCCCGATCCCACAGCTGAAACACTTTTAAGAGACGGTCCTGGTGCTTGCTGGTCTTTCTTGGGCGCCCTGAAGCCTTTTTGGCAACAATGGAACCTCTCTCCTTGAAGTTCTTGATGATGCAATAGATTGTTGACTGAGGTGCAATCTTTCTAGCTGCGATACTCTTCCCTGTTAGGCCATTTTTGTGCATTGCAATGATAACTGCACGTGTTTCTTTAGAGATAACCATGGCTAACAGAAGAGAAACAATGATGCCAAGCACCAGCCTCCTTTTAAAGTGTCCAGTGGTGTCATTCTTACTTAATCATGACAGATTGATCTCCAGCCATGTCCTCATCAACACCCACACCTGTGTTAATGGAGCAATCACTGAAAAGAGGTTAGCTGGTCCTTTTAAGGCAGGGCTGCAATGATGTTGAAATGTGTTTTGGGGGATAAAGTTCATTTTCTAGCCAAATATTGACTTTGCAAGTAATTGCTGTTAAGCTGATCACTCTTTATAACATTCTGGAGTATATGCAAATTGCCATTAGAAAAAGTGAAGCAGTAGACTTTGTAAAAATTAATATTTGTGTCATTCTCAAAACTTTTGGCCATGACTGTAAATATACAATGTACACAGAAAGCTGTGGTGTGGGTGGGGTCAACTTTCTGAGCTCTGCTACTTGCTGCATCTAAAATCTGTGATGGTGTCACATCTGCACTCAGTAATCTAAGTGATAAATCGATGGATTAGGGGTCTCTTTTTCTGCATTTTGCTGCTCTCAGATGAGGTAGCAAAAACCTGGTGACAGATTCCATGCACTGGGAACATTAAATGCGACATACAGACGTAGCAAACGTCAATGCAAATGATCATTGTGGCTGCAGCAATGGATGCCCATTCACTTTATATCGGGGTGGCTTTGCAACACAATTCATGTACAAGCAATCAAAGCCTTAAATGAGCACACGTGGCATGGTGATACCTCTTTTCAGATTTTCTACATATACAGTAAATATGCATCGACTATGTAGTCAAATAGGACCCATACTGAAGAAGGGAATTCATAGAATATATTTAAAAGAAAACATTAATAAAACAATTTCCCTTTGACTTTTAACATGGTAATGATTGTTGTACAGTATACGATCCTTTGCAAAAAGGGGCATCAGGATGATTAATCTGCTAAATATAAGTAAGAGATATGGCAAAAGAAATTCCAAAAGTAACACAAAAACCCTAGTCTTTGTTCCGGCGCTGGTTTGCATCCTTTTTTGCTCCAGGTATGGTTACAGCTGCCTCTCCTTTTATACCTATATGGCCGGGATCACACATGCGAGTAAATCGGCCGACACTCGCATGTGAAATCCCAGCTCTGGCGCCGGCACTCGGGAGTGGAGCGAGCGGCTGCATATAAATACATGCAGCCGCTCGCTCCACTCCCGAGTGCCGGCGCCAGAGCTGGGATTTCACATGCGAGTGTCGGCCGATTTACTCGCATGTGTTATCCCGGCCTATGATTGAAGGTAGTGGATATCCCATGCTGATATATATGCCACCCATAGGGAAGGTAGATGGAGATAAATTGGGCTTTACTAGAGGAACGGTGCTCGGGAGAGTAAATGTTTATGGTCAGGGTCTCCGACTAGTTGCTATCATAGAATGGTAGAGTTGGAAGGGACCTCTAGA
Source organism: Oophaga sylvatica (assembly GCA_033576555.1). Classification (NCBI taxonomy): domain Eukaryota; kingdom Metazoa; phylum Chordata; class Amphibia; order Anura; family Dendrobatidae; genus Oophaga; species Oophaga sylvatica. The sequence goes on from JARQOD010000001.1 coordinate 961,093,816, forward strand.
GTCATCGTGTCCAACCCCCTGCTCAATGCAGGATTCACTAAACCATCTCAGACAGATGTCTGTCCAGCCTCTGTTTGAAGACTTCCATTGACGGAGAACTCACCACCTCTCGTGGTAGCCTGTTCCACTCATTGATCACCCTATCCAGCTGTTCGCAAAGTGTACCTACCTGCATGCGCTGATAGCCCGCAACTGCCGGTGCAATAACTGAAGAGCAAGACGTGGAAGAACATTGCTCATTGGTAAATGTGCTTGTGCGTGTCCTCATGCATGACTTAATCTTATTCTTCCTGTGAAATAGTCAACATTTTGGTGACCTTACTTCACTCCGTCTGTAACTTGCAATAAGTTCAGAGCTCAGGAATTGTATTACAAAGAATGATCTCATCTCGTAATTCATCTATCTACATCCGAGAGACGGAAAAAAAAGCTTGGGATTGTTACCAGATCTCCAAAGGTTAATTTCATTTGTCATTTAAAATGATTAGAAGGAAAATAATCAACATGAAAAAACGACCATTACCGATCACTGCCAAATTCACATTTAAATTAATATCCGTGGAACCACAGGTTTCTCTTGAGTAATGACCACTGTGCTCACTGACCAGTAAACTTAATTAAGGCTTAGCATGAAAAATATGGAGGGCTGAAAAATGTTCCGATTAAATATGTGACGTTGTCCTCTTTCTGTAAGGACCATTACAGATTATTGAGATGTTTATCTCATGGCAGAAGCAATAATACAGGACATGATTTAGCTTTAAATAATAATTTCAATGTATGCAAGCGTCAGACCTATTATTTGCACACCTGAACTATCCTTGACCTACCAAGCCTATAATTCAACTTCACGATCTATCGTTTAACCCAATGACTTATCCTACGCCCACCAGATCTGTCATTTGATCACTAGACTTTTTCGTTTGAGTACATAAGTTATAACCTATCGTTCAACATCAGACTTATCATTCACCGCTGTGACCTCAGGTGCCTGTGGCTGTTTTTTATGTACTTTGCATCATAATTTTGAAGAAAAGCTTTTTAGACATTGTGGTGTAGTGACCCATGCTGCGGCTAGGGGGCGCTGTGTATGCTCCTCAGGATATGCATGGAGGCATGATTTGGATGGTGGAACAATCCCCGAGATTGTTGTGAATGGCACGTATGTGTCGTAGAGCTCCTCTGCACTGTAAGCCAAAGTAATGTTGTTCTGGGACTTGTAGTCCCTTAAGAGTTGTGTTTATTTTCTAGGGTGGCTTATAGGGTTAGCTGGTGAGCTGGGTGGGACAGGCTAACCAATTTACGCCACCAACTGGTGGTGGTGAGTTTTTTGAGGACCTGTGATGAGGTCATGTGCATGTGACCAGACCACCAGACCATGTGCTCCATACCTCAGCTGGGGGAGTGGCTACAGGTATGTAAGGAAGTGTTTGGCACATGGTGAGAGTGTAGTCTGAGACTGTGAAGCGTCGGTGAGTGTGCTGGGAGTCTGTCAGCGTGGACAGAGCTCCCTGACATCCAGGCTGGATGTCGCACAGACTGGGGAATGGGGAAGCAATGCTGGTGAGCTTGAGCCAGCGGAATGGACTGTCTTGAAAACCGTGGTGACACTGACCGAGGTCAGAGTGAAGTGAGAAGTGTGGAATGGATACCTCTGAGATTGAGGGATCCGGGAGCCTGCGTGGCCAACAGGTGAAAGACAGGAGTCTGTGGTGAGATGACCCGGGTCATGAAGACTTTGTTCAAGTCGTGAGAAGTATTGGTATGAAAGAGACTGTTTGATGTTGGGATACCTCTGAGGCTGAGGTCTCCGGGAACCTGTGTGGCCGATGCCAACAGGTAACGGTCTTGAAAACCGTGGTATGCTGATCATGAGAGAAAGACTGTATTTTTGTGTCAAGTTTGCTGTAATAAAGTAAATGGACTATTGTTTTAACCCTGAGCATGCCAGTGTTTGCCTCTAAGACCAGCAAAGCGAGTAATCCCGCCCACACACAGTGTGGAACTTCACAACATTTTTATTAAACTTTTCACCACCCAAAAAAAATTACCCTGTGGTCAACTTTAAACGGAGTCTATCAGCACAAAATGACTATTCAAGCCAAGCAGAGGTACTTGATGCAGCATTGGTGTTGAAAAACAGTTCAGTGCACCTTCCCACCTACTTGTTTTCCATCTATCTCTTCATCCTTGATAGACAAGTTGCTTGGAAGATGAGCTGAACTATTTGACCAAGACAAGGGGGCACTTAGCCTCTTTGCTTGGTTTGAAAAGTCATTTTGTGCTGAAAAAAACCCTTTAAAGCAGAACCAGATGACCATCCAGTGTGGTCTAGATTCGTCTCTGATGAAGGTCCCAATATGGCAGAACCAGATGATCATCCAATGGGTCTGTTGGTATCCAGACTTTTCTCTGAGGAAAGTCCCGACATGGAAGAACAAGATGACCATCAAATGTGTATGTTGGTGTCCAGAGTCTTCTCTGATGAAGGTCCCAACATGCAAGAACAAGATGACCATCAAACGTGTCTGTTGGTGTCCAGAGTCTTCTCTGATAAAGGTCCCAACATAGAAGAACAAGATGACCATCAAACATGTCTGTTAGTGTCCAGATTCTTCTCTGATGAAGGTCCCAACATGACACTTTTGTTCTTATAGAAGACATGTTGCCACAAAAGGTCTCTGGCCAATACTTATTTCCTCATTTCATTGTGAGTATATGGAAGGATAGAAAGAAACTAATGTTGACAAATTCGATCTAAGGTCTATGACCACCTTAATTATATGAATGCAGTACACCCACCATTGACTTATGTTTACAGTACACTATATGTGATTGACTAATTATTCGTTTCGATCTATTATTTTGGTTGTTCTCAACAGACAAGTCTTTATGATATAAGACAATAGACAGGGGAAGTAGTTTCATGATCACTAACCTTCTAGCAATTAACTTCTTGCTTTGGGACCTGTTGGTAGCCCCGTGGTTATCCACAGTGGACAACACCTTTAATCTTGTTGTTGGCCACAAGGCATTTTGTTATTAGCATCAGAATGCTTTCAGTTTCATGAGAAGATTTTTCCTCGTGTCCTCGGAGAGGCTTCATTCACATAAGAAATGCAGAGACAAATATAGAAACAGACTATGGATTGTGTTTCCATATTTACGACTGTATTTATGTCTGCATCGATTTCCTAGGCTTTGTGTTGTGTCATTGCACATTGAGGTTTTTTCTTCATCATTATTTTTAATTGTATTTTCTCCCATTGGCAATCCAATTGTATGAGTCAGATATAGACTTAAATGTAAAGACATCTATATACACTATTACTACAGAAACGTTACAACAAAAGGTGGAGACGGAAGCAAAATCTACTGCCATTTACTGACAATCACTAAAATTCATGAACATGAATTATTCCCAGTGTTTGTCCATGTTAATGATATTGACAACATATCTTTAGAATAAGTCGTCAATATCAAATCATTGGGGTTTGAACACCCTGCACCTCACTGACTCGCTGCTACCAGCAAATACAAACAGTGCATGGATCTGGAAGAGCACATTATTCACTATCGAGTGGCCATTGCCGAGAACTACTGCGTGACAAAGTACTGTTCCAGCCAGAGCTGGAAACAGCCGAACATTGGAGGGCACCAGTATCAGACCTCTACCGATCTGAAATTTATGACCTACCATAAAGATAGATTATTAATATCCTAAGCCTGCACAACCTCATTAAGGAGACCAAAGACTTCCAAAATGTACTTGTAGGCCATGAGTGAGGACACATCTTCTAGAACACCAGAGGGTTGGATTCCATTCTTGGTTTATAAAGGTTAAATGTCCAGTCAAATTGTTGTCAAATGATTTAGGGTCCTTTGAAGCTCTTGTTCATATAAGCTGTTTAATTCTGAGAAAATGACAGACAATCCCTTATGTATAATTAATGGTGTTGTCCAGTCTTAGGCTACAAGTCTGTAGTCACTGTTGGTGACTCCATACTTGTAAATCCTCACATCACACACACACACTGCGCGACTGTCAATATTCTCTGGTGCCGGTAGCGGCAGTCACGTGACAGCAAGTGTGTGATTGGGATACATGCGGTCAAGTGCCATCTGGACATGTCCGGATTCACTCATTGCAACTGCACTGAGTGAAATCTGGACAAGTGTAGTCAGAACGTGGTTGGAAACCGCATACTTGCGGTCACTGGACTGCCCGATCCCGGCGCCAGCACTGGAGAATCCTCCCAGTGTGCAATGCACGCGATGTGAGTATTGACAAGTCTGCAGTTACACAGAATGACTGCAGACTTGTAACCTAAGGACCAACAAGGCAATGCAGGACATGGCAGAAGGGAAAACTAAATTGAGAATGAGTATGATACTTTTGTAAAAATATGTTCCACTTGATATAACTTCCAAACTTTTCAACTTTTTTAATGCTTTTTTTATCCTTTTTGGCTTCCAATGATGTTCATTGACTGATGCTGAAGACGAGAATGATTTCACTAACAGCCACCTGCTTGGTTATCTGCATTTATCTGCTTGACTGGGTTTAAATCAGTTCCTGTAAGTGAAAGTCTGTTGCTCATAGCAGATGTTAATGCTTAGGAGTTTGTGTTGAGTATGCTTAGCATATGCAAGTCAATGTTAATAAATGCAGGCATGCACCACCCTTCCAGGTACGTTTGCATTAAAAATGTGACCTTCCCATAAGATCAGCGTTGGTTCTACATATTTAATGCAACAATAGTATGTTTGTATTTAAATTGATTCTTGCACCGCACAGATTGTAAAGACTTGCCAGCATTTGAAAACCATTTCCAGGAGCACTTTGCTACCGGGCAGATGCATCTATAAACATAACATGTAGGCGATAGGAAAGCAAACCAACAAACACGACCTCACCGGTGGGCATTATTCTAATGCAAGGCTATTGCAGTATGCGGATAATAGCACAGACAGAATAAAAGCCTCTTATAGAAGCTTTAGTTCTAGACTTACTGCGGTTGTCTGCGTTTTGGAATCTCTTTTAATATTAAGGCCACCATTCATATAATACTAATGTCGGCTGAATGTGTCGGGATCATCTGACAGTCTAATGTCTATGGGGGCCTTGGACTTTCCCCAAACAGATGAAGAGGTGGATGCAACATGTCTGATGTCAGACTGTCAATCCTTTGGTTCTCTTGGAGATAAGTCACTGCCAGAAGAGTCCGGCAGAGGCTCTACCATAGAGAACACCAGAGCGCTCATCCAAGTCGACCATTCCTGTGTATGGGGGCATCGGGAAAGATAGATGGTTCAACGGACAGCTGAGCTATCTGTTGTATATTGGAGGCTTTATGGTGGCCACACTCATTAGATTAATATCAATTGACCCTGCCAATATAGGCATGACCGGTCGACCACGTACTGTGTGGGATAGTTGAGTTGAGGGACAAACATACAACATGTGCAGAGAAATTTCATACCAATGACAAATATATTTATGACTTTTATATATACTGCAAAATGTGTATGTAATTGTATTGTGCATTTGTGTGTATAATGTGTAAATATGTGTGAGCATATTTTATATATGTGTGTATATGAGTGCCTGACGTGAATATGGATGTGTATTTTGCATTGTTCATATCTATACACCAATAGGGTATGGCATAGGGGGGTCCAGTCACAGGTCCTGCACAGGGACCATTCTCTATCAGTGTCCACCACTGGTCCATACTTTCCTTGGGACAATAAGGATTGGGTCCCTGGATTTGAAAGCGTTAGGTCCTTTTTATTTCTTGGTATCCGTCTGGTATCCGTCATCTACAGAAGTTTCAGAGTATAGACTTAATTTCCTCTGCAGAACACAGATACACTTAGTCCAGGGAAGCCGAGAATGCATGATTGTGGGGAGGTATATCTGGTGGCCGAATGAGGATTGGGCCCAAAGCTAATGAAAGTGTATGTCCAGGTAGTCACTGTGTAGGAACATGGAGGAGGAGCAGGGTTTTCTTTATCATTTATCCTCCACTAATGTAATTCTGCCTACCATGATACTAAGGTGACTCCTGACCCAGAATTATTATTAAAGGGGTTGTTTGTAACTTAAACACTGATGGCCTAACCTTAGGATAGGTCATCAATGATTGAACAATGGGGGTACGACAACCAGCACTTCTGCCGATCAGCTGTTCATGGTGTCATTGATGGACGGAACTGCTCAGTTACTGAGCTGCACAGCTTCGTCGACTGTATCGTGGTCGCGGTTGGGTACATATTCTTCCAGAATGGAAATCAATAGGGGGTGGATGTGCAGTATCCAGCCATGACCACTCTTCCTTTGATGGAGCTGTGCAGTGAAGCTCTGTAACTGCACACTTATGGCCGCTCTCAAAACTGAGGACAGCTGATCGGCAGTGGTGCCACATGTCTCCCCGACTCACTGATCAGACATTGTTGACCCATCCTAAGGATAGGACATCAAGGTTAAATTAATGGGTAACCTCTAACTTGTCATGTTGGGAACGATGTGTGTGAACCATCTGTAATAGATCCATCAGAAAACATAGGCTTCCATTGTTCTCGGCAGCGCGAGTCCTGTTTACAAAGGACGCTGTGCTGTTGATAATGGTGATCTTCTGAGAAGCACGAAAGATCATTTCACATGACAAACAAGCAATTTGCTCATTCAAGCAGGTGATCAGCAGCCAGTTTACAGTGCAAGATTAATGGGAAATGAATGTTCCTAGAAACGCAAGTCCACAATAATTTTGTAGTATACATGATCCCTTAGTAATTGATAGTCTTCCCTGCACTCATAAGTATAGAAACACCAAATATAAATAACTATAAGTCATATAAACTTACAGATCATTCTCAGTTCATATTTTTCTTTTCTACACCATGCTGCCCACAGATGGAGCTTCATGTGCAATGTAACAGGCCCTCTTTTGTGTTCATACATTGAAATTATGTTGACCACACCTGATGACTTTGGTAGAATTGGACCTTTTTCTAGTGTTGATGGTGGTGTCCTATCTGTTGGATTATACAACTGCAGGCTTATACTGTGGAGTGACTGTATTAAGCTGAGAGCAAATAGCAATGTCTTATCTGTTATTGTTTTGCTTATGTGCATGGAGTTCCTCTTTAGAGTGTATTTTATAACTTCTAATAATCCTCCATATTGTGAGGATGCAGACAATGGTTGTTGTAAGTCCCAAGGAAAACATCTCTCTCTCACATAGCCTGAGTGCAAAATGATTCTGCTGAAAGCTGAAATCTGCAACACTAACTCTTCTCACGCGCCAGATAGATTTGAAAATGCATTATGGTTTTGTTTTTAGAGGGGATACACCATTGCCAGAGGGGTCTGGAACCCACCTAGTCTCCTATTTCTGCTATGAACAGATACTACATTCAACCATATCAAATGTGCATGTATGTTGGCAAACTGAGAGGACGAAGTGTCGATAAGACTTGGCTGATAGAGATGAGCGAACCCGAACTTAAACATTCTGCGTTTGTACCAGGTGCTAAGCACTGAATACGGAGTTCTCCCGGAAGTCCGCTGCAAATTTTGGACATCTGGGGTAGTCTGTGAGAGAGAGAGAGACAATGAGATTTTTTTTTCCAGCAAACATCAAGTTCAGGTAGAGTTCTGGTACCCGAACCAAACTTGGGAATAAAGTTTGTGTCTGGTACCAGAACCCGAAGCTCCATGGGTCCGCTCATCCTTATTGGCTGATAGCTATCTAACGTGTATGGCCACCCTTACTTCTCTGACCCAGCCCGCTTTCTAAATACTCCAGTCAAGGCAGAATGTTTTTTGGTATCAATCCTGGGACTTAGCACTTGGGTCGCATGTGACGAGCGCACTAGCTATAGCCTTCGCCAACCAATAATGTACACAACACAAGCTTATAGGCGATGTGCAGAGTTATCCTAAAGGAAATTAATGCCTAATCTGAAAATCAAAATTTTTCAAGAATTGTATTTTTATAGTTAGATTTTTTTTCTTATCAGTTTACCATGGGTTCAAGTATTAGACTATAGGTCACGTTTAGATGACAAATTAAAATATAAAGAAAAATGGAAATTCAAGATGGGAGAAAATATTGAAAATAATCAAATAAGATGCCGTAAAGACGGAAAAAGAATTTTAATAGTCATCGGGACACTTGAGCTCATTCTGCCAGGGTGAATGTGTGAATCACCTCAAGTCTCAGAAAGATGGTCTGACCTGGTGGCATCTTGCATGATGAGTGGCTTTTGGCTGTCATTAAAAAAAATAACTATTTCCAAGACTCTTGTCTTTGTCTGTGAACTTTAGTGCCATAATTCTTTACAGAGCTCCAGAGAAGTGTCCGTTGTCCCCATGCAAGTTCATCGGCAAATAATTGCGCTTTAGGAAGGTTATCACTTTGTATAAATCACTTCTGCTAAATGGACTTCATGCATTTTGTCTATCTTTCTGAAATGCATTTTGGGTCACTTGGCTTCTATTACATCTCGAAGATTTATACAGTCTGCTCCAGACGTGACATCAGAGCTCTCGCCCACCTCCTCCTACTGCGACCAGATTATACCTAGAATATCCTTCATTAATTAATTTACCGTGGTGTCGCAGG
>JARQOD010000001.1:961102545-961200439 GCA_033576555.1 Oophaga sylvatica
AAAATGTCCGACTGCCTGGAAAAGCTTTAATTGTAGGATATTTGTCCATGTTCGGTGGTAAAATATCGCCTTTTGATGATTAAACTGGGCAATTCTTCCGGCTCAAATGCTAATGCTGCTTTGACAGATCTTATGACAATCCATCTTGGAGGCAGCATTAACTTGCAGTAGTTGACTTTCTCTTGTGGATAAAGACCACCACATTATATCAAATCCCAACTTGAAGTGATTTTTTTTTAAACCCCACTATTTTATGATATATCTGGATCCCAGGGATTAGATAGTAAGTTGCATTGCTCTCAAATGCTGCCGAGCGGCAGGTAACACTTGCCACATGGTGGAGAAATACAGGCAAGCTTTTATTGCTCTTCATGACTGACAGGTTTCTTCTTCTAACATAATGCAATAATGTTTTTTTTTCTTGCTTTAATATGACATTATAATTATCATCAACATCATTTCCTGATGTAATTTCTTCCCCTTTCAGTACAAGATAATTCAGAACTGTAGAATAATCATTTCTTTTAACGTAATTGCATTTATGCTCCATTTGAGCATTGGGGAGCAGTATCTGGTGATTGAACCAGTCCATGTATTGTCTTGTATCGTAAGATGCTTGGTAGTAAAGTTTACGTAATCGTGGCCTTTGTGCAAAAAAAAAGAGAGCATGGTATCTGCATGAGTGCAAAGTAAGCACTTAGTCTATATCACTTTTCTTCTACCGTGCAAAGAATTTATAGAAATGTGTATTCTTTTGTGTAGAGCTTGCGTCTGGGAGGTGGTATGAAGCCTTGTTCTCGCTCTGCTTTTCAGCTCCCTCTCACTCTGCTTGCCAGATGTGCAGCACAAAGTTAAAGGAGCCGGTTCAGCAGAACTGCTTCTATGGACAGCTCCTAAAGTCGCTCTGCCTAAGCTAGTGGATACTTAGTGACTATATAAAGGGGCTTTTAAAACAGCCACTTCAGCACCAGGGCAGGGACAGCAGCCCTCTGCCCGGATCACAAGGGTTTCTTTTATAATATGAAACTCAATATATGACTCCATGATTTATTTAATTTATTCTTGTTTGAAAAATTAGATAACATAAGCACCATTCATTTTTCAAATGTATTTATGCGAGCAAATTAAATAACAGAATTTAATAAATTGCATTGTAGATTTAATATTCACTCATTTTACCCCATAGCCACATGTGTAATGACAAAGTGAAGGGTGATTTAATATTGTAAGAACTGTTCCAACGTCATGGACAGCCCTTTCTCCGTCTATCTCTTTCCCAGATATGCAGTCACAGAGTAAAAAAAGATAATTAAGCTTGTCATTATATTGTGGTTCTACTGACAGATCTTTTTCCATCTATTGCTGTTTCCAGATGTGCAGTCACAAAGTAAAAAGAGGATTTAGAGGCTGCCCATTCATCTGGACAACTCCTGCTCTTCTGTTCAGCACCAGGCTGAATGGACAGCTCCTTCCCCTCAGTTCAGTACTAGGCTGAGTGGACAGCGCCTTTCACTTAGTTCAGGACTAGGCTGAGTGGACAGCGCCTTTCACTCAGTTCAGGACTAGGCTGAGTGGACAGCGCCTTTCACTCAGTTCAGGACTAGGCTGAGTGGACAGCTCCTTCCCCTCAGTTCACGACTAGGCTGAGTGGACAGCGCCTTTCACTCAGTTCAGGACTAGGCTGAGTGGACAGCTCCTTTCTCTCAGTACAGGGCTAGGCTGAGTGGACAGCTCCTTTCTCTCAGTACAGGACTAGGCTGAGTAGACAGCCCTTACCCTCAGTTCGGACTAGGCTGTGTGGACAGCTCCTTTCCCTCAATTCAGGACTAGGCTGAATGCACAGCTCCTCTTCTTCAGTTCAGCACTAGACGCTCCGTTTTTCACCAGGTTGGTGGACAGCTCTTTCACTCAATTCAGCACTAGGCTAAATACATACAGTTGCTGCTTTCCCTCATTCAGAAATAAACTGAATAGAACTCCTTCCCTCAGTTGAGCACCAGGAAGGGTGGACAGTTCCTTTCCCTCAGTTCAGCACTAGGCTGAGAGCATACAGTAGCTCCTTTCCCTCAATTTAGCACAATGATAACTGGATAGCTCCTTCCTTAGTTGAGCACCAGGAAGAGTGAACAGCTCCTTTCCCTCAGTTAAATACTAGGCTTAGTAGACTGCTTCTTTCCCCCTTTAAGCACCAGGATGAGTGGCCAGCTCCTTTCTCTTAATTTAGCACCAAGACTAGTAGTAAACTCCTATCCCTCAGTTTAGCATCATAGTGAGTGGACAGCTCCTTTCCCTCACTCAGTGCTAGCTGAGTTGGCAGATCCTTTCCCTAGTCATAGAGTATAAAGAGATTAAAGTCTATCATTGAATAGTGGCTGTACTGACAAATCTCTTGCATCTACTGCTGTTTCCAGATGTACAGTCACAAAGTTAAAAGAGGATTTAAAGGCTGCACCTTCATTCAGACAACTCCTTTCTCTTAGTTCAGCACTAGGCTGAGTGGACAGCTCCTTTCTCTTAGTTCAGCACCAGGCTGAGTGGACAGCTCCTTTCCCTAAGTACAGCACTAGACTGAGTGGACAGCTCCTTTCTCTTAGTTCAGCACCAGGCTGAGTGGACAGCTCCTTTCTCTTAGTTCAGCACCAGGCTGCATGGACAGCTCCTTTCTCTTAGTTCAGCGCCAGGCTGAGTGGACAGCTTCTTTCCCTAATACAGCATAGACTGAGTGACAGCTCCTTTCTCTTAGTCAGCACCAGCTGAGTGGACAGCTCCTTTCTCTTAGTTCAGCACCAGGCTGAGTGGACAGCTCCTTTCTCTTAGTTCAGCACCAGGCTGAGTGGACAACTCCTTTCTCTTAGTTCAGCACCAGGCTGCATGGACAGCTCCTTTCTCTTAGTTCAGCACCAGGCTGAGTGGACAGCTCCTTTCTCTTAGTTCAGCACCAGCTGCATGGACAGCTCCTTTCTCTTAGTTCAGCACCAGGCTGAGTGGACAGCTCCTTTCCCTAAGTACAGCACTAGACTGAGTGGACAGCTTCTTTCTCTTAGTTCAGCACTAGGCTGAGTGGACAGCTCCTTTCTCTTAGTTCAGCACTAGACTGAGTGGACAGCTCCTTTCCCTATGCCTTACCCAGATGTGTAGTCACAAAGTTAAAGGGATAAGCGGCAGTCAGTTGAGCGGACAGATCTTCTCCCACTCCTAGCAATGTTCTCTACCTAAACTGCAAAGCCCCCCATCCCAGCCAGCCCTCCCCACATGCGCCGGCAGAAAAGTTAAGCAGGCAGCTGACCTTTGTGCATTCCAGTGAACCTGTCCTTCAGCACTGTCAGCTCGTAGATCTTGCCGAACTCCTCAAACAGAGGCTTCAGGTCCTTTTCGTCCAGATTGCGGGGGATCTGCCCAATGAAGAGCTTGATGGCATCATGATCCTTCATAGGGATGGTGGAAGTGCTCCCGGGACTGTGGTTTAATCCGTTCATGTGCCCGTTGGTGTTTGGGTTGCTGTGATTGCTGTTCAGGCTGCTATTGTCTGCTTGTCCGTTAGCTAACGTGGCCATCTTTATATACATAGAGGATCCTGTTGGCTTTTCTCTCTGTAACACGGTGTTTCTCTCTCTCGCACACATACACACTCTCTGTCTCCCCCTCTCTCTCCCTGCTCTGATCGGGCTTTTTTTTTATACATTGAACAGACAGGATCTGTGTCCTTTCCGTTTAAACAGGCAGGGCCGGCTCAACTCCCCGGCAGACTGAGGGGGGGTGGGTGTGGGGTTTGTGTGTGTTCTTTCTCTTAGGCACACAGCAGAGCGAGCCTGTCAGCCCGGGCTCAGTGGTACCTTCCAAGCAGCCCCTACTCAGAAATATAAGCTAGTCAATCTCCATTGTGCCCAGTGAGCGGGGGGCCAAGCATCCCTGCATTTTACTGCACGATTCTCTCCTAACATCCTCTCTTATTTTTCATCTTTTGTTTTGATTTGATTTTTTTTTTTTTGCAAAATTATTACTAATCCTTTTTTTTGCATTATTCAGCACAGCTCGTGGAGATTTCTATCTACCATTTTTTTTTCCTTTTTTCTTTTTTCCGATCATATAATAAAGAGAAGCCGGAGTCTAAGCGTGAATTTTTCCGTCTCTACTATCCTATCCGAACAACAGAGCTCAGCCAAGGGCTGGAAGCGGCGCTTAGACACTCTAAGTATTCATCAGACCTCTATGATGTTCTGTGTTGTCTATAAATTGGTAGATCTGATTTGTGTGTTTGTGTGTTTTGTGTTTCTATTGTCACAGTCAGTGATTCTCTTTATTCTATATATTATACATATTACACATATGACATGATGTATTTGATTTCCGATGATGGGTATAGAATGTATTCCTGGGAAATGACAAATTCAGCTCTTCTCGATATATATTATGTGCAATCATACAGAAACAATGTATATATTTATCAGAGGGGGGGTTAAATAGGAAACGTTGGTCTCGGATGGATGTAAATGTCTTTTCATCCTAGTTACTAGGTAAATATTTAATATACCGGTGAATATATAACAAAGGGTAAAGGCGAATTAATGATAGCAGTGAAGGGTTAAATTAAATACCTATTATATGAGCATTACATATAGATGTGAAAGGAGGTTTTAAAGGTGGCAGTCGTTGGATGGGTGACATGACGGGAGGAACAGCGTGTAGCTACAAAATTGCAAGACTTCCTATACAATGAGCGCAGGATGCAGAAGGTAAATAGTTAATCTTTGGTCAGAGCGAAGAAGATCAAGGGCTGAGAGGAAATCAGAAAGGGAAGGGTTAAGCACCGGGAAGGGAAAAATGCAAGAAGGGAGGAATGGGTTAAGTGTTATCAAGGGAAGGCAAGAAATGAAAGAGAACTGTAGGGAGGCTGGGAAGATGGCAGGGAGCTAAGAGGGTTAAATTAACCACAGGTTACGGGAGATGGGCGCTTCTGCTCCGAGCTGTGGACTTGAAAGGATTAATAGACGGTTGTGAAAGGGAACGGTTCTGGGATTTAGGAAAGGGAGGAACAGCTCGCAAATGGAGAGGGAATCATGGGGAATCATTGTTCGAGATGAGACGTGGTGGTTAAAGGGTTATGTTACTATCTACAGCTGTGGTGGTGGAGGCAGGAGGAGGGGGACCTGACAGCATGTGGACAGTACAGGGGTGAGCACACATGATGTGTGCAAGAGGTGATCATATATCATGTGCAAACAGAGAGGGAGATCCGATATTATATGTACAGGAGGGGGTGATCATATATGTGCAGGAGGGGGGTGATCATATATGATGTGTACAGGAGGGGGGTGATCATATATGATGTGTACAGGAGGGGGGTGATCATATATTATATGTGCAGGAGGGGGGTGATCATATATGATGTGTACAGGAGGGGGGTGATCATATATGATGTGTGCAGGAGGGGGGTGATCATATATGATGTGTACAGGAGGGGGGTGATCATATATGATGTGTGCAGGAGGGGGGTGATCATATATTATGTGTACAGGAAGGGGGTGATCATATATGATGTGTACAGGAGGGGGTGATCATATATTATGTGTACAGGAGGGGGGTGATCATATATGATGTGTACAGGAGGGGGGTGATCATATATGATGTGTGCAGAGGGGGGTGATCATATATTATATGTACAGGAGGGGGTGATCATATATGATGTGTACAGGAGGGGGTGATCATATATTATATGTACAGTAGGGGGGTGATCATATATGATGCGTACAGGAGGGGGTGATCATATATTATATGTGCAGGAGGGGGTGATCATATATTATGTGTACAGGAGGGGTGATCATATATTATATGTGTACAGGAGGGGGGTGATCATATATTATATGTACAGGAGGGGGGTGATCATATATTATGTGTACAGGAGGGGGTGATCATATATTATGTGTACAGGAAGGGGTGATCATATATTATATGTACAGGAGGGGGTGATCATATATGATTGTACAAGGGGGTGATCATATATGATGTGTACAGGAGGGGGTGATCATATATTATATGTACAGTAGGGGGGTGATCATATATGATGCGTACAGGAGGGGGTGATCATATATTATATGTGCAGGAGGGGGGTGATCATATATTATGTGTACAGGAGGGGGTGATCATATATTATATGTGTACAGGAGGGGGGTGATCATATATTATATGTACAGGAGGGGGGTGATCATATATTATGTGTACAGGAGGGGTGATCATATATGATGTGTACAGGAAGGGGTGATCATATATTATATGTACAGGAGGGGGGTGATCATATATGATGTGTACAAGGGGGTGATCATATATGATGTGTACAGGAGGGGGTGATCATATATTATATGTGTACAGGAGGGGGGTGATCATATATTATATGTACAGGAGGGGGTGATCATATATTATGTGTACAAGAGGTTATCCAATATCATGTGCAAACAGAGAGGGAAATCTGATATTATGTGTACAGGAGGGGGGTGATCATATATTATGTGTTCAAGGGGGTGATCATATATGATGTGTACAGGAGGGGGTGATCATATATGATGTGTACAGGAGGGGGTGATCATATATGATGTGTACAGGAGGGGGTGATCATATATGATGTGTACAGGAGGGGGTGATCATATATTATGTGTACAGGAGGGGGGTGATCATATATGATGTGTACAGGAGGGGGTGATCATATATGATGTGTACAGGAGGGGGTGATCATATATGATGTGTACAGGAGGGGGTGATCATATATTATGTGTACAGGAGGGGGTGATCATATATTATGTGTACAGGAGGGGGTGATCATATATGATGTGTACAGGAGGGGGGGTGATCATATATTATGTGTACAGGAGGGGGGTGATCATATATGATGTGTACAGGAGGGGGGTGATCATATATGATGTGTACAGGAGTGTGGGTAATCATATATGATGTGTACAGGAGGGGGGTAATCATATATGATGTGTACAGGAGGGGGTGATCATACATGATGTGTACAGGAGGGGGGGTAATCATATATGATGTGTACAGGAGGAGGGGTGATCATATATGATGTGTACAGGAGTAGGGTGATGTTGCATGATGTGTACAGGAGGAGAGTGATGCTATATGATGTGTGCAATAGGAGGGTGATCTTATATGATAAATATAGGATGAGGGTGATTGTATAGGATGTGTACAAGAGGAGGGCGATCTTATATGATGTGTACAGGAGGGGGTGATCATATATTATATGTGCAGGAGGGGGGTGATCATATATTATGTGTGCAGGAGGGGGTGATCATATATGATGTGTACAGAAGGGAGTGATCTTAAAAGATGTGTATAGGAGGAGAGTGATACTATAAGATAAATATAGGATGAGGGCGATCTTATATGATGTGAACAGTACAGGGATGAGCTTTCATCATAATGTGTACAATAGAGTGATCTTATATGATATGTACAGAATGAGGGTGATCAAAAGAAAAGGTGATCTTATGTGATATGTACAATAGGAGAATGATCATATATAATCTGTACAGGAGGGGGTGATCTTATATGAAGTGTACAGGAGGAGAGCGATACTATATGACGTGTACAATAGAAATGTGAATATATAGGATACATAAAGGATGAGGGTTATCATATAGGATGTGTAGAGTAGGGGGGCCATCTTATATGATGTGTACAGGAGGAGAGTGATCTTATATTCTTAGAGGTAGAATATGTGCAGCACGTACTGTAGATGGAGCAGTGTACAGGATGTATGGAGGACAGGGTAGTCTTTCATATATTCCGGTGGAAGTTGGTGTTATATCATGTATATAGAGGTGTAATTGTACATAATGTGCACTAATCAAGGGTTAATAAGTAAGATATACATTAGATGTGTGCGTGTACAGGATGAATGGATATGGAGGGTGGCCTTCTACCGTGTGTACAGTACTTGGGTGATTGTACGCGATGTAGAAAGGAGGAAGGTGATGTTACAGATTTCCAGAGGAGGGTGATCTTGTATCATGTGTACAGTGATGGGTGATTGTACATTGTGTGCTCTTCTGGAGGGGCATCGTATGCTCTATGGTGTGCACTCCCGTAATGTCGGCAGCACTCATCGATGTTACATGTAATAGGAGGGTGATCTTATATTGTACCTACATGAAATAATATTCATGAATGATATGTGCAGCAGTGGGGAGATCTTATGTATGAACACAAGGAGGAGGATTTACATGTACAATATGGGGGTGATGGCAGGTGATGTGTGCAGTAAAGGTGATATTATACTCCCACAATAATACAGTGAGAGCGGTGTGTGGAGGGGAATGCGTACAGCAGAGGGTGCAGCCTGCAAGATGTGCTGTCTACAAGAGATGTGAGCAAGTGGAGAGGGATCTTATATGATGTGTAAAGGAGGCTGGTCTTATGTGATCTTATATGACGTGTACAGGAGGGGGGGTGATTTTTATATGATGTGTACAGGAGGGGGGTGATCATGTATGATGTGTACAGGAGGGGGTGATCTTATATATGTACAGGAGTAGGTGATCTTATATGATGTGTACAGGAGGGGGTGATCTTATATGATGTGTACAGGAGGGGGTGATCTTATATGATGTGTACAGGAGGGGGTGATCTTATATGATGTGTACAGGAGTAGGTGATCTTATATGATTGTAAGGGTTGAGACGATAGTGTCTATATGTGTACAAGGGGTGATCTTATATGATGTGTACAAAAGGGGTGATCTTATATGATGTTTACAAGAGGGGGTGATCTTATATGATGTGTATAGGAGGGGGTGATCTTATAGGATGTGTATAGGAGAAGGTGATCTTATATGATGTGTACAGGAGGGGGTGGTCATATATGATGTGTATAGGAGGGGGTGATCTTATATGATGTGTATAGGAGGGGGTGATCTTCTATGATGTGTACAGGAGTGGGTGATCATATATGATGTGTACAGGATGAGGGTGATCTTATATGATGTGTACAGGAGGGGGGTGATCTTATATGATGTGTACAGGAGGGGGGTGATCATATATGATGTGTACAGGAGGGGTGATCTTATATGATGTGTACAGGATGAGGGTGATCTTATATAATGTGTACAGGAGGGGGTAATCTTATATGATGTGTACAGGAGGGGGGTGATTATATATGATGTGTACAGGAGAAGGTGATCTTATATGATGTGTACAGGAGGGGGGTGATTATATATGATGTGTACAGGAGGGGTGATCTTATATGATGTGTACAGGAGAGTGTGATCTTATATGATGTGTACAGTAGGGGGTGATCTTACATGATGTGTATAGGAGAGTGTGATCTTATATGATTTGTATAGGAGGGGGTGATCTTATATGATGTGTATAGGAGGGGGTAATCTTATATGATGTGTATAGGAGGGGGTGATCTTATATGATGTGTACAGGAGGGGGTGATCTTATAATTGTATGTGTGTATGGATAGAGTGTGATCTTATATGATTGTATAGGAGGGGGTGATCTTATATGATGTGTATAGGAGGGGTGATCTTATATGATGTGTATAGGAGGGGGTGATCTTATATGATGTGTATAGGAGGGGGTGATCTTATATGATGTGTACAGGAGGGGGTGATCTTATATGATGTGTACAGGAGGGGGTGATCTTATATGATGTGTATAGGAGAGTGTGATCTTATATGATTTGTATAGGGGGGGTGATCTTATATGATGTGTATAGGAGGGGATGATCTTATATGATGTGTATAGGAGGGGGTGATCTTATATGATGTGTACAGGAGGGGGTGATCTTATATGATGTGTACAGGAGGGGTGATCTTATAATGATGTGTACAGGAGGGGGTGATCTATATGATGTGTATAGGAGAGGTGATCTTATATGATTGTATAGGAGGGGGTGATCTATATGATGTGTCTAGAGAGGGGTGATTTATATGAGTGATAGAGGGGGTGATCTTATATGATGTGTACAGGGGGTGATCTTATATGATGTGTATAGGAGGGGTGATCTTATATGATGTGTACAGGTGGGGATCTATATGATGTGTTAGGAGTAGGTGATCTTATAGATGTGTACAGGAGGGGGTGATCATATATGATGTTTTAGAGAAGGTGATTATATATGAGTAATAAAAAGGGGTGATCTTATATGATGTGTACAGCTGGAGATGACCTTTTTTGACATGTATAGGAGGGGGGTAGTCTTATATCATGTGTACAGGTGGGACAATTTTATATGATGTGTATAGGAGGGGGTGATCATATAGGATGTGTACAGGAGGGGCTGATCTTATATGATATGTATAGGAGTAAGGTGAGCTTATATGATTTGTAAAGTAATGAGGGTGATCTTGTGTGTAGTACAAAAGGGGTGATCCTTTTGATGTGTTCAGGAGGGGTAGTCTTATATCATGTTACAGAGGGATGATCTTATATGATGTGTAAAGGAGGGTGATCTTATATGATGTGTAAAGGAGGGGGTGATCTTATATGATGTATACAGGAGGGGGTGATGTTATATGATGTGTACAGTGAGTGGGAGGGTGATCTTTATGATGTATAAAGGAGAGTGTGATCTTACATGATGTGTACAGAGGGGATATCTTTATGATGTGTCAGGAGGGGGTGATCTTATATGATGTGTATCAGGATGAGTGATCTTATATGATGTGTGCAGGAGGGGGTGATTTGTATGAATGTGTAGGAGGGGTGATCTTTTATGATGTGTATAGGAGGGGTGATCTGTATGATGTGTAAGGAGGTGATCTTTTTGATGGTATGAGGGGGTGATCTTGTATGATGTGTACAGGGGAGGTGATCTTTTGATATGCAGGAGGGGGTGATCTTTTATGATGTGCATAGGAGGTGGAGATCTGATAGATGTGTATTTGAGGCAGTTACAGTAACTTATAAGATGTGTACAGGGAGGTGATTTAATAATGTGTAGGAGCCGGTCTTATATGATATTTATGATGTGTACAAAGGAGGGTGATCATATATTATGTGTATAGGAGAATGTGATCTTTCATTATAATGTATGGGGTCAGTGGTCTCATATGATGTATACAGGGGGAGGGTATCATTACACTATAACATGCAGGAGGAGGGTGACCTTATGATGTGAACAGGAGGCCTGTCAGGTGTTAAAAATAAGGAAGGTGATCTTACTTGTCCATTTCAGGAGGACATTATACCCTGTGTACAGTAGATGGGTGATTGTACATTATGTGCACTATTTGAGCGGCATCTTTTGTTATATGGTGTGCACTTCTGTAATGTCGGCAGCACTGATCAGATGCTACATATGTGTAATAGGAGGGTGATCTTATATTGTACCTACATGAAATAATAATCATGAATGATATGTGCAGCAGTGGTGAGATCTTATATATGAACACAAGGAGGAGGATTTACATGAGGCGGACATTATGGGGGTGATGGCAGGTGATGTGTGCAGTAAAGGTGATGCTACATTTGCACAGTAGTAGAGTTGGGTGACAAGGGATATTATATGACATGCACAGGAGGACGATGATATTATATTGTGTACAGGAGGAAAATGATCTTATATAATTTGTAAAGTTGGATAGTGATCTTATATGATGTGAAGCAAAGGAAACAAATCATATGTAACCATTACAGGAAAAGGTGATCTTATATCTTGCGTTTTGCAGAGGGATAATTATATAAATAACAACAGAAGGCTAATATTATAAAATATGTAAATGAAGAGGATGATCCTATATTGTCATGTATAGAAGGATGGTGCTTGTGTGCAAGGTGTACAGGAGAAGGTGATCTTATATGATGTGTACAGGAGAAGGTGATCTTATATGATGTGTACAGGAGAAGGTGATCTTATATGATGTGTACAGGAGGGTGATCTTATATGATGTGTACAGGAGAAGGTGATCTTATATGATGTGTACAGGAGAAGGTGATCTTATATGATGTGTACAGGAGAAGGTGATCTTATATGATGTGTACAGGAGGGGGTGATCTTATATGATGTGTACAGGAGAAGGTGATCTTATATGATGTGTACAGGAGAAGGTGATCTTATATGATGTGTACAGGAGGGTGATCTTATATGATGTGTACAGGAGAAGGTGATCTTATATGATGTGTACAGGAAGGGGGTGATCTTATATGATGTGTACAGGAGAAGGTGATCTTATATGATGTGTACAGGAGAAGGTGATCTTATATGATGTGTACAGGAGGGTGATCTTAATATTGATGATACAAGAAGGTATCTAATATGTAATGAAGGGTGTGATCTTATAGAGAGGATGGTGATTGTGTGTACAGGAGAAGGTGATCTTATATGATGTGTACAGGAGAAGGTGATCTTATATGATGTGTACAGGAGGGTGATCTTATATGATGTGTACAGGAGAAGGTGATCTTATATGATGTGTACAGGAGGGGGTGATCTTATATGATGTGTACAGGAGAAGGTGATCTTATATGATGTGTACAGGAGGGGGTGATCTTATATGATGTGTACAGGAGGGGGTGATCTTATATGATGTGTACAGGAGAAGGTGATCTTATATGATGTGTACAGGAGAAGGTGATCTTATATGATGTGTACAGGAGGGGGTGATCTTATATGATGTGTACAGGAGAAGGTGATCTTATATGATGTGTACAGGAGGGGGTGATCTTATTTGATGTGTACAGTAGAAGGTGATCTTATATGATGTGTACAGGAGAAGGTGATCTTATATGATGTGTACAGGAGGGGGTGATCTTATATGATGTGTACAGGAGGGGGTGATCTTATATCTTGCGTTTTGCAGAGGGATAATTATATAAATAACAACAGAAGGCTAATATTATAAAATATGTAAATGAAGAGGATGATCCTATATTGTCATGTATAGAAGGATGGTGCTTGTGTGCAAGGTGTACAGGAGAAGGTGATCTTATATGATGTGTACAGGAGAAGGTGATCTTATATGATGTGTACAGGAGAAGGTGATCTTATATGATGTGTACAGGAGGGGTGATCTTATATGATGTGTACAGGAGGGGGTGATTTACTGCGTTCAGAGGATAATGATATAATAAAAACAGAAGGTAATATTATAAATATGTAAATGAAGAGGATGATCCTATATGTCATGTATAGAAGGTGGTGCTTGTGTGCAAGGTGTACAGGAGAAGGTGATCTTATATGATGTGTACAGGAGAAGGTGATCTTATATGATGTGTACAGGAGGGGGTGATCTTATATGATGTGTACAGGAGAGGTGATCTTATATGATGTGTACAGGAAGGGGTGATCTTATATGATGTGTACAAGAGGGGGTGATCTTATATGATGTGTACAGGAGAAGGTGATCTTATATGATGTGTACAGGAGGGGGTGATCTTATATGATGTGTACAGGAGAAGGTGATCTTATATGATGTGTACAGGAAAGGTGATCTTATATGATGTGTACAGGAGGGGTGATCTTATATGATGTGTACAGGAGGGGTGATCTTATATGATGTGTACAGGAAGGGGTGATCTTATATGATGTGTAAGAGGGGGTGATCTTATATGATGTGTACAGGAGAAGGTGATCTTATATGATGTGTACAGGAGAGGTGATCTTATATGATGTGTAAGGAGAAGGTGATCTTATATGATGTGTACGGAGGGGGTGATCTTATATGATGTGTATAGGAGAAGGTGATCTTATATATGTGTAAGGAGGGTGATCTTATATGATGTGTATAGGAGGGGTGATCTTATATGATGTGTATAGGAGGGGGTGATCTTATATGATGTGTACAGAGGGGTGATCTATATGATGTGTACAGGAGGGTGATCTTATATGATGTGTACAGGAGGGTGATCTTATATGATGTGTATAGGAGGGGGTGATCTTTAGATGTTGGTGATATATGATGTGTATAGAGAGGGTGATCTTATATGATGTGTATAGGAGGGGTGATCTTATATGATGTGTATAGGAGGGGTGATCTTATATGATGTGTACAGGAGGGGGTGATCTTATATGATGTGTATAGGAGGGTGATCTATATGATGTGTAAGGAGGGGGTGATCTTATATGATGTGTATAGGAAGGAGTGATCTTATATGATGTGTATAGGAGGGGGTGATCTTATATGATGTGTATAGAGGGGTGATCTTATATGATGTGTATAGGAGGGGGTGATCTTATATGATGTGTATAGGAGGGGTGATCTTATATGATGTGTATAGGAGGGGTGATCTTATATGATGTGTATAGGAGGGGGTGATCTTATATGATGTGTATAGGAAGGGTGATCTTATATGATGTGTATAGGAGGGGTGATCTTATATGATGTGTATAGGAGGGGTGATCTTATATGATGTGTATAGGAGGGGGTGATCTTTATGATGTGTATAGGAGGGGGTGATCTTATATGATGTGTATAGGAGGGGTGATCTTATAGATGTGTATAGGAGGGGGTGATCTTATATGATGTGTATAGGAGGGGTGATCTTATATGATGTGTATAGGAGGGGTGATCTTATATGATGTGTATAGGAGGGGGATCTTATATGATGTGTATAGGAGGGGTGATCTTATATGATGTGTATAGGAGGGGTGATCTTATATGATGTGTACAGGAGGGGTGATTTATTAGATGTGTAGAGAGGGGTGATCTTATATTGATGTGTACAGGAGGGGGTGATCTTATACGATATATACAGGAGGAGTGATCTTATATGATGTGTAAGGACAGGGAGATCTTATTTGATGTGTACAGGATGGGGTGATCTTATATGATGATACATGGAGGAATGAATTATGATGGTACAGGAGGGGGTGACTCATTGAGTGTATAGGTGGCGTGATCTAGATATTTTCAGGCAGGAAGTGATCTTAATTTGATGTGAAGGAGCAGGGGTCTATTTGATCTTTCGATTGGTGATTACATGAATGCACGGAAAGCTGTCTTTATGTTGTGAGGCAGGGGTATACTTGATGAGTGTGAAGATGTGTCATGAGATGCGAACATGTTCGAAACTTAATCTAGAGAAGTGTCATTTGTCGATAACAGATTCAGGTCGGCAAAATTTGGTCACAGTTCGGTAAATGATCATTTTCCACTAATGCTTTTGTAAGGACTTTGGCAAGGATAGTGGTTCTGTATGATGAGCGGCGGGGGCGTTTTTTATAATGGGAGAGTGTGTGTATAGGTCAGAGAATCGACAGAGTGTAATTTTTTTTTAATTTAAGTTAATGTGTGTACATTTCAGCAGCTAATCAGGGTGCAGAAACCATTCACAATGTGCAAACACAAGGGCTTCTGTCATTGTCACATGTCCTTCTCCATATAAAAAATGGACATATTGTTTTCTCAGGGTCACAGCACAGAGAGGATTCTACTTCTGCTGCAAGTTGTCATATAGTTTGATAGGATCCTGTCCTGTGTGAAATTGACCTTTCAGGGTCTGACTAGTTTGTCCTAACAGTGTTGTGCAGTCAGAAGTTCACATTTCCTACTCAAAATCATTTGGGCTGATACTGTGTTGCAATCAGGACTCAGGAGGCTACATTAGCTAATTAAAATTGTTAGGGCTAATATTCTAATATTGGGGTGCAGACAGGAGGCTGCATTTGCTAATCAAAATCGTAAGGGCTATTAATGGGGTGCAGCCAGCAGGCCCCATTTGCTAATCAAAAATATTAGGGCTAATATTTGGGTGCAGTCAGAAGGCTTAATTTGCTAATCAAAGTCATTAGGGCTAATATTAGGGTGTAGCCACGAGGCCCCATTTGCTAATCAAAATCATTAGGGATAAAATTGGGTGCAGCCAGGAGGCCCCATTTGCTAATCAAAATCATTAAGGCTAATATTTGGGCGCAGACATCAGGCACCATTTCATAATCAAAATCGTGAGAGATAATATTGGGGTGCAGCCAGGAGGCCAAATTTGCTAATCAAAATTGTTAGGGCTAAAATTGTGGTGCAGTCAGGCGGCCCCATTTGCTAATCAAAGTTGTTAGAGCTAATAATGGGGTGCAGCCAGGGTGCGCCATTTGCTAATCAAAATCATTAGGGCTAATATTGGGGTGCACTCAGTAGGCTCCATTTGCTAATCAAAGTCGTTAAAGCTAATACTGAGGTGCAGGCACAGGCCTCCTTTGCTAATCAAAGTCATTATGGCTAATATTGAGGTGCCTCATTTGCTAATCAAAATCATGAGGGCTAATATTTGTGTGCAGTCAAGAGACCCCATTTGCTAATCAAAGTTGTTAGTGCTAATATTGGGTGCAGACAGGAGGCCCCTTTGCTAATCAAAATCGTAAGGGCTAATATTTTGGTGCAGGCACCAGGCCCCATTTGCTAATCAAAATCATTAGGGCTAAAATTGGGTGCAGCCAGGAGGCCCCATTTGCTACTTAAAATGACTAGGGCTAATATTGGGGTGCAGTCAGAAGGCTTCATTTGCTAATCAAAGTCATTAGGGCTAATATTAGGGTGTAGTCATGAGGCCCTATTTGTTAATCAAAATCATTAGGGCTAATGCTGGGGTGCAGCCAGGAGGCCCCATTTGCTAATCAAAATCATTAAGGCTAATATTTGGGCACAGACACCAGGCACCATTTGCTAATCAAAGTCGTTAGTGCTAATATTAGGATGCAGCCAGGATGCCCCATTTGCTAATCAAAATCTTTAGTTCTAATATTGGGGTGCAGTCAGAAGGCTTCAATTGCTAACTATGTCATTAAGGCAAAAATTAGGTGCAGCCAGCAGGCCCCATTTGCTAATCAAAATCATTAGGGCTAATGCTGGGGTGCAGCCAGGAGGCGCAATTTGCTAATCAAAATCATTAAGGCTAATATTTGGTGCCATCAGGAGGCCCCATTTGCTAATCAAAGTTGTTAGGGCTAATATTGGGGTACAGCGAGGATGCCCCATTTGCTAATCAAAATCTTTAGGGCTAATATTGAGGTGCAGTCAGAAGGCTTCAATTGCTAACCATGTCATTAAGGCTAAAATTAGGTGCAGCCAGGAGGCCCCATTTGCTAATCAAAATCTTTAAGGCTAATATTTGGGCACAGACACCAGGCACCATTTCATAATCAAAATCGTTAGGGATAATATTGGGGTGCAGTCAGGAGGCCCAATTTGCTAATCAAAATTGTTAGGGCTAAAATTGTGGTGCAGTCAGGAGGCCCCATTTGCTAATAAAAGTCATTAGGGCTAATATTGAGGTGCAGCCATGATGCCCCATTTGCTAATCAAAATCATTAGGGCTAATATTAGGTGCAGTCAGGAGGCTCCATTTGCTTATCAAAGTCGTGAAGGCTAATACTGAGGTGCAGGCACCAGGCCTTTTTTGCTAATCAAAATCATTAGGGCTAATATTGGGGTGCAGCCAAGATGCCACATTTGATAATCAAAATCATTAGGGCTAATATTTGGGTGCAGTCAAGAGACCCCATTTGCTAATCAAAGTTGTTAGGGTTAATATTGGAGTGAAGAAAGGAGGCCCTATTTGCTAATCAAAATCATTAGGGCTAATATTGTGGTGCAGCCAGGAGGCCCCATTTGCCTATGAAAATCATTAGGACTAATATTGTGGTGCAGCCAGGAGGCCCCATTTACTAATCTAAATTGTTAGGGCTAATATTAGGGTGTAGCCATGAAGCCCCATTTGCTATTCAAAATCATTAGGGCTAATATTGGGATGCAGTCAGGAGGCCCCATTTGCTAATCAAAATCATTAGGGCTAATATTGGGGTGCAGACAGGAGGCCCCATTTGCTATTCTAAATCGTTAGGGTTAATATTGGGGTGAAAAAAGGAGGCCCCATTTGCTAATCAAAATCGTTAGAGCTAATATTGGGGTGCAGTCAAAAGGGCCCATTTGCAAATCAAATGCAATAGGGCTTATACTGGGGCAGCAGCCAAGAGGCCCCATTTGCTAATCAAAATCATTAGGGCTAATATTTTGTGCAGGCACTAGGCCCCATTTGCTAATCAAAATCATTAGGGCTAATATTGGGGTGCATCCAGGAGGCCCCATTTGCTAATCAAAATCGTTAGGGTTAATATTGTGGTGCAGGCACCAGGCCTCATTTGCTAATAAAAATCGTTAGGGTTAATATTGGGGTGAAAAAAGGAGGCCCCATTTGCTAATCAAAATCGTTAGAGCTAATATTTGCTGCAGGCACCAGGCCTCATTTGCTAATAAAAATCATTAGGGCTAATATTGGGGTGAAGAAAAGAAAAGAGGGGAAGGGTACATCCAACATGAGTGGCAAAAAGCAAGGCTGTGTTGGAAATGGGACTAGGCTTGGGTTTTGATGTATACATGGGTTAGGTGGTAATAATACTGAAAGCTCTACTGAGCAAACACTATCTTGTCTTATCCAAATACAACTGACAACATCTGTTACTGTACAAGCTACTCGAAACCCTTTCTTTGGCACCCGCACAGTGGTGCACCTTGTAGATGAAGGTCAATAATAGCATGTGCTCCATTGGATGGCAAACGCTGCATCAAGTGGCCTCTACTCTTCCTTCACCTTAGCAGTGCAATCCTGAAAGGTGGAACCCCAATTACTCATGCTTCCCCCTGCATCACAACTTTCCAATCACCCAAATGACTGTGAGGAATCACAGATGGGCCATTCTTAAGGGCTGTTCACACATTCCATTACATTAGCATCAGATGTCTGCTCCAAAGATTCATAGAATCCAGAAGAGAAAAGCATCTGCACCGATGCCCAAAATATTTTTCTGTTGGATCCGGGGCTGGACGAAGTAGGGCCTGAGCAGAATCCAGACCCTAGGCACCAGGCGCTAACACCCGGGGTGGTGTTGATATTGATGAGACTGAGATGTCTGAGGTGCACGCGGACTGTACTGTGCTGTCAGGGCTGGAAAAGGAAGAGGGTGACTCTCAGGGTGAGGAGTGTGAGAACAGAGAGGATGACAGTGAGGTTGCAGATCCCACTTGGTGTGAACCCAGAGCCATGCAGCTGAGTAGCTCAGCAGAGGAGGTGGAGGGGGAAGATGAGTAAGTTAAGTTGTGGTTTGCCGCACAGACAAGGACTGATGCAACCATTACAAGCACTGCATCCTCAGTCAGAACTCTGGCCATAGAAAGCAATGGTCACGAGTCTGCAGTTTGCAGGGGTAGCAAGGGTTGTCTAGCCTGAGCCTTTTTTGAGACCGCAAAAGATGACCCAACTCAAGTTATCTGCCAACTTTGCAAAAAACAACTCAGAGGCAAAAATTGCAATAATTTAAGTAAGACATGCATGAACCAGCACATACTCGATCAATATGCTTTAGTCTGGGTATCACACTGTGCTAAAATACGGACTTGCGAGCCTCACCAATCACAGGCCGTCCAATCAACCACATCTGCTCCTTCTTCCTCCTCCGTCACTGTGGCAAATGTTCTAAAACAGGTCTCCGATTGCAGAACCTCCACTTATATAACCCCTACAGTTGAGGTGAGTAAGAGCCCATCAGCTGTTATGGAAGAGGAGATGCCTGCTGTTATTGTTTCACCGAGCACAACACATCCTTCTCAATCCACCGTAACATTTCTGCCTGCATGACCACAGTCCAACAGTTTAACCTGTTTACACAACCCCACCCTCTCTCAGCACAACAGCCAGCCCTCGGTTCCGCAGTTGTGGTCACATAAAAGAATGTTTCCTCCTACACATACCAAAGCTAAGAGCTTGAACGCCACCATCTTCAATCTGTTGAGAATAAAATTGCTGTATTTCCGCCTTGTGGGTACAGACAGCTTCCGGAAGTTAATGGTTGTCACAGTCCCTCAGTATCAGTTGCCCAGTCGCCATTACTTCTCTAAGAAAACTGTGCCTAAACTACACCAGCATGTCTCAGACAACATCACCCGTTCCCTGAAAAAATCTATGTCTGTCAGGGTGCATTTCACTTCTGACACCTGGAAGAGCAAACATAGGCAGGGGCGTCACATCTCACTGTTTTGGTATTGGGGGACAGTGGTAGCTGTGGGGGCAGATGGACAAAGGGCTACATCTAACACTTCCTCCACTGCTTCTGGCTCCTCCACTTCCTCTAGAACCTCCACCTGCGCCCTCAACCTCTTCCTTAATGAGAAACGCGTTCCAACAGTGCAGAGAGAATCCCCCCGCCTCCGTACTACGCAGCGATGGCTCATCGCAATCTGGCAGTGTTTAAATTAATGAGCCTTGGAGATTGCAGTCAAACAGCTAAAGGGTTGTGAACACCTATCCAGGCCAAGTTTGAGCAGTGGTTGTCTCCACTGAACCTGAAGCCAGGGAAGGCTGTGTGCAATAGCGTTGTTTACCTGGTGTTGCCCCTATGCCAGGGCAACCTCACACACGTACCTTGCATGGCTTACATGATGAAATTGGTGGTACAGCAATTTCTCAGCCACTATCCCAGTCTACATGTGTTGCTGCAGAAAGAACGGTCACTGTGTGCTCACGTCGCCGATTACACCCCGCAGGTCATCGACTTGCATCGCTACAGAAGTCTTTCAGCCTAAAGGTTTGATTTGCGATGTACCGACAGGGTATAATTCCACTCTGCACATGTTGCAGCTACTGTGGCTGCAGCGACAAGCCCTGGTGCAGTATGTCCTTTTGCATAACCTGGGCCAACGCAGTCCTGACGTGGTACAAATCACGCTTGTGGAGTGGGCAAAGATGAAGGACCTCTGCACCCTTCTGCACAGTTTCAAAGTGTCTACTCTGCTAATTATGCAAATTGTCTCTTCAGAGAGGAAGAGAGCTAGAAATCTAGTGCCACCTATTGGAAGGTAGCAATCCTACAAGTCAATGTTGATCCTTTAGCGAGCCTTATCACATGACCTAGGATAATAGCCAAGCCAGAATCTCAATTTGCAGCTATTATCCTAGGTCATGTGATAAGGCTCGTTAAAGGGTCAACATTGACTTGTAGGATTGCTACCTTCCAATAGGTGGCACTAGAGTTCTAGCTTTCTTCCTCTCTGAAGAGACAATTTGCATAATTAGCATATTTCCCAGAGGAGCATTGCGGCTTTAAGTCTCAGCATGTTGATCTCCGCAAGGAGTAACGATACTTCTTGGACAAAGTGTCTACTAAGATGGTTAGTAGTGTTGAGCGATACTTTCCGATATCCAAAAATATCGGATCGGAATGGTATCGCCGATATCACTAAAATATCGGCGATACCCGATACCGATACCGGAAGTCCCATGTAAGTCTATGGGAACAAAATATCGCAACTAAAAAAACACTTTCTTCCTTGTAAACACAAAATATACACACATAGAATACTTTATATATATATATATATATATATATACATGTCATTGTGACATATATATATATACATATATTTATAGTTTATTCACTTCTACATAGTAAAATAGCCTCTGATTCAATTGCCGGGTAAAGCCGGCATTTGTGAAAAGACAGAAGCACCCGAGGGTCCAGTCGCCACAGAGATGTTGCATCGCACCCAGCGGTGTGACAACTTACTCTCAGGTAAGGAGGAAACACCCCATTGACTCCAACCACTGCATTCAACAGTACACTATGCCAGCTGAGTGTAGGCGGACCCAATGGGATGGTCTAGCTCAGGCTGGTTAGAACAGGGTGTAGCTAGTTGGATGGGAGAGGTTGAGGCAGCCTTATGCTGCATGTCTTTGTAGTAAGAATTGTTTCCTTTCCTGCTTTCTTACTACGTCGCATACTCCACTCTGCTACATCACTGTGCACCATTGCTCTATCTCACATCTATATGCCCTGGAAGGATACCGTCTTACCTGTAGAAGACTTATCACCTAGCTGCACTACACCATCCCTGCCAGAGGACCTGCACAGCAGCGCTGGTCACCCTGACCAGGTACTACAGGTGGCGTCACGACAAACTACACAAACATTCTATCATCCCCTGGAAATATCCCACATTCCAGTGAGCGACCAGGGCACGGACATAGCTGTGCTACCCGTCACATCCCCCATAGAAGTCGACGGGCTTGGTGCCGAGTACCCCCAAAACCTGTGGCTCTGTGCGACTCAACTTTGGCGTCACGAACAGGATTCAGAAGCTCGCTATAAGCGAGTCCTGTGTGCCTTAATTGAACTGTTTTTTTGCTTGAGAATTGCAAAAATCATCATAGACTGTATTTGCCATTTTTCTGTCATATCTGCGCCACGAGGCACAGGTGAAGAATAAGGGCGTGCTCTCGTGGGCGTACACTCACTCTGTCATGTATAGTGTACAGTTCCTATAGCGTCTTGTGCTTGGGTGCGAGGAAAACACAGGAGACATAGGTTGAAATGAAATGACTTGTATTACTTCATACAAGCATGCTGAAAAGTTCACACAGTTTGCAGGAACAGAGTCAGGAGACACAGCAGGCCAGAGTAATTTCAAGCACTACAATAAATCTCCAAAGCAGGTTCAGGATCTCTTCTCTGTACCGTAATTCCTCTGCAAACATGGATTCACCAAACAGCAGGTTTCCAGAGTCCAAAAGTGTTCAAAGGTTCCTCAGTAAGGAATAGCTGGAGTACAAGTTCAAGGTTTCCAGGAGTCAGGTCACAGACTGACTGAGGCTTGATTCAGGAGCACTGATTGTTCAGCTGAGGCTGCTTAAGAAGCAAGAGGGAAGAATCAGGGCGGGAACATGAAAACTGGAACTCCATATTAACTGAGGGCAAGAGCTGCAGAAAGACAGAAAGCAAAATGGCCGACGGAAAACTGAGTTTCAAGGAACATGTCAACAGAGACAAAGAACCTTACACTACTCCCCCCTTAGGGACAACCTCTGGATGACCTCAGACCAGGCTTGTCAGGGTACCTCTGATGAAACTGGCGGAGCAGGCGAGGAGCATTTACATTATTGACTGGTTCCCATGAGTTGTCCTCCACTGGGTAGCCCTGCCATTTAATCAAATATTGCAACTGATTTCTGTACAACCTGGAATCTAGAATCCTTTCCACCATAAATTCTTCCTGACCATCGACCAGCACTGGGTCAGGGCAAGGAGAAGAACGTCCAGGAAACGTATTGGGTGTTGCAGCCTTTAGTAGGGATACATGAAAGACAGGGTGGATTCTCATAGTTCTGGGCAGTTGAAGACGACAAGCAACAGCACTTATAATCTTACTGATCTTATAAGGTCCAATGTACTTATGTCCCAATTTAGACGATGGAATCTTTAATTTAAGATTTCTGGTTGACAGCCAGACCAAATCTCCTACCTTGAAAGCTGGTGCAGGTTTACGAAATTTATCTGCTGCTTTCTTCTACCTTTCCTGAGCCAATTCTAGATTTTCCTTTAGAAGATCCATATTCTTTTGTAAAGAAGTGATTCTTTCAGCCACTGCCGGCAAGGGCGTATCTATGGGAAATCGAGGAAGAATGTTAGGATGATAACCTAGATTGGAGTAAAAAGGAGACTGCTTAGTGGAGGCGCTCTGAGAGTTGTTATAAGAGAACTCAGCCAGTGGAAGTAGATCCACCCAATCATCTTGTAGGTGGCAGACAAAGCAGCGGACATACTGCTCCAGGGTCTGATTGGTTCGTTCTGTCTGTCCATTAGTCTGGGGATGAAAAGCAGAAGAAAGGTTTACTTTAATGTCCAATGCGGCACAGAAATTTTGCCAAAACCTTGAAGTGAATTGCACCCCTCGATCCGAAATGACCTCATCCGGTACTCCATGTAAGCGAAACACATTCTTAATCATCAAGTCTGATGTCTGTTTTGCAGTGGGTAAGCCGACACAAGGGAAAAAATGAGCTGCCTTTGTTAGACGGTCAACCACCACTAGAATGGTGTTCTTCCCTTGAGAGGTTGGTAACTCCACAATGAAGTCCATAGAAATGGATCCCCACGGGCGGGACGGGGTGAGAAGAGGTTGCAACAGACCAGTTGGTGAGGAGCGAGGTGTTTTGCATCTTGCATAGACTTCACATGAAGTGACATAGTTTAAGACATCTTTCCTGTAAGTGGGCCACCAAAAGAAACGAGAAAGAAATTCTTGTGTCTTTAGAATTCCCCTATGCCCGGCTATCTTGGAATCGTGGATGAGTTGCAATACTCTCAATCTGACTGTTTCAGGTATATACAGACATTGTCCCTGAATCCACACACCATTCTTAAAGACAAGACTTACGTCCCTTGGGGGTTGAGCCAACAAAGAATCTGCATGGTATGCTTCCTTGATGTCCTTAAGTAGGTCTTGATTATGAATCACTCCCAGGAATCTAGAGTCAGGAAGAATAGTCTTAGGAGGAGAAAGTGGACGTGTCTCTGCTGAATGAATCCTAGAGAGTGCATCAGCCTTTCCATTGCGCGATTCTGGTCTATAAGAAATGACAAAATTAAATTGGTTTAGGAAAAGATTCCAGCGAGCCTGGCGAGGAGTCAGGCACTTAGCCGACCTGATATATTCAAGGTTACGATGGTCTGTCAGGACGACTATTTGCTGTGCAGTTCCCTGAAGAAGGTGTCTCCATTCCTTGAAGGCGGCAATAATGGCCAACAATTTTCTATTGCCCACATCGTAGTTCCTCTCAGCCGAAGACAACTGCTGGGAAAAGAAGGCACAGGGATGCAAGACATTCTTCTCACCTGTTCTCTGAGAGAGTATAGCTCCAACGGCACAGTCTGAAGCATCCACCTCTATTATGAAGGCAAGCTCGGGGTTGGGATGTACTAAGATAGGTGCGGTGGTAAATTTATCCTTTAAACAGGAAAATGCTTCCTGAGCTTGCGGGGTCCAGGAGAACCTAGACTGTTTCCGGGTAAGTTGGGTGATAGGTGACACTACCTCAGAAAAATTTTTAATGAAACGTCTATAGAAGTTGGCAAACCCGATGAAGCGCTGCACCTCCTTCACATTTCTAGGAATTGGCCAATCCTTGATGGCTTGGGTCTTGCTTCCATCCATACTAATCCCTTGCGTAGATAGTACATACCCCAGAAATTGAATTTCGGTCCTATGGAATTCACACTTTTCAAGTTTGATGTAGAGATGGTTTTGTCTTAGGCGTTCTAAGACCATTCTCACATGTCCATGATGTTCCTCTGTGGAGTTAGAAAAAATTAGAATATCATCCAGATAAATCACCACAAATGTATCTAGGAGATCCCTGAAGATATCATTCACGAAGTGTTGGAAAGTGGCTGGGGCGGTACTCAGACCAAAAGGCATAACTAGATATTCAAAGTGTCCATAGCGTGACCTGAAAGCAGTCTTCCATTCATCCCCAGGTCTAATACGGACCAAGTTATAGGCCCCACGGAGATCCAGTTTAGATAAAATTTTGGCATGCCGCACTCTCTCCAAAAACTCAGGGATTAAAGGCAATGGATAACGGTTTCTAATAGTAACCTTATTGAGTTCCCTATAGTCTATGCAGGGTCTCAGAGATCCATCTTTCTTCTTCACAAAGAAGATGGGTGCACCTGCGGGAGATGAAGAGGGGCGTATGAAGCCCTTGGCTAAATTTTCATCTATATAATCCTTCAAAGCTTTTAGCTCGGGCCCCGCTAGGGGATAGATCTTACCAAAAGGTATCTCGGCTCCAGGCAATAATTCAATTGGACAATCATATGGACGGTGAGGAGGAAGCTGATCAGCGTTCTTCTTGTCACATAAATCCACATAGTCCTGGTATACAGCTGGTAGTTCAGGGACTGACATGGTTCCTTTAGGAACAGAGCAAGCTGGAACTCCTTGACTCATCTGTTTCTCTGGAAAGTGTAATTCCTTGGTCTCCCAGTTAATCGTAGGATTCTGCGCCTGCAGCCATGGTAGCCCTAGAATAATGGGAAAGTGGGGAGAAGAGATAAGCATAAAAGACATTTTCTCCTGATGATCTTTACCCATAAGGACCCTCAAAGGCTCTGTTTCTTGATCCACTGGTCCAGAAGTCAGTAGAGAGCCATCCACAGTCTCCATCTGTACTGGAGTAGCCTTCTTCGCTGAACGTATCCCCTGTTTCAGAGCAAAGGAGATATCCATAAAATTTCCACTTGCTCCTGAGTCAATCATAGCAGAGCTAGACACCCAGACTGAGTCAACCCAGAGTTTGATGGAAAGGAAGCAATGAGAATTGTTTCTTTTACAACTCAGCTGGGACATCGCTGAGGAAACTTGAAAAATTGCAGCGTTTATACCGTCATCGTCCACAGAACTAACAGAGTTTAAGTCCGAGAAATCAAGATCTCTTGCAGCAGATCTCTCTGGAGCCTGAGGCTCGGACATGACAGAGCTCCTCTCGCAACACTCACAGTGAATGACTGCTGCAGTAGTCTTACGAGAACGGCTGGGGCAGTTTATAATGAAGTGCCCTGACTTACCACAGTAGAAACATAGATTTTCCTTTATACGATGTTCTTTGCGTGCATCACTAACCCGTCTTTGTAAAGAGTCCACCTGCATGGGTTCAGGTTCTGGTTCCCTTGTGATCCTACTCAAAGGTTCCTTAGCTGAGGAGGGAGGTAGTAAAAGATTAGTGCGATTATTTTCGAACCATCTCTCTTGTCTGCGTTCAGTCAGACGAGCATCAATACGAATACAATAGTTAATAAAGTCACCTAACGCAGTGGGAGGGTCGGCACGAGCAAGTTCATCCTTAATCAGTGGAGACAACCCTTTCCGAAAAATAGATTTCTTAGCGGAAGTGTCCCAAGTGGTATCAAGAGCCCATCTCCTGAAATCCAGGGCATATTCGGCTACTGAACGCTTACCTTGGCGCAAAGTTAACATGGCTGCTTCAGCTGTTGCACCTCGATTGGGGTCATCAAACACCTGCCCCATGGCTGAAATAAAAGCATCAAGGTGATTCAAACAATCATCCTCAGTCTCAATCAGAGGGTTTGCCCACATCAAAGCCTTATTGGTAAGCAACATGATTATAGTAAGCACTTTGGATCGTTCAGTGGGAAATTGTGAAGCATGTGCAGAGAAAAATAAATTGCATTGATTAATAAATCCCCTGAATTTCTCACGTTCACCGCCAAAACGAAAAGGAGGTAATTTGGGGATCCCAGAACTCGGGGTTATGGCAGGAGCCTGGGCTCGTTCCTCTAGAGCCTCAATCCTGGCTCGCAATTCCTGGGTAGTCTGTCCAAACACTTGCAAATTATGATTAGTGAGGTCCTGTAGGCTTGCAAAACGGGTTTTTAAAGTCTGTACATCTGAAAGGATTGTATCAGTCACTCCGCAAAGTTCCTTTATGCGGGCCTCCATCTTCCAGATCTTTTAAGGCAGAAGTGCTGGAAGGAGAAGAGGAAAGGAAAAAAAAAAAAACAATAGTGTTTACCTGTGGTAACACTGCAGAGTAAAATTTTAAGGGAATGCGCTCACCTGGAATGGTTGTGAGAAGTCACAACCACTGTCATCACATAAGGTATTTAAACGGACATCTGATATCCACAGTCACAGCAGACACGGCTTTCCCAGACCCAGCTGACACTAAACATTGGCTCCTGAATCTTGTCATGTATAGTGTACAGTTCCTATAGCGTCTTGTGCTTGGGTGCGAGGAAAACACAGGAGACATAGGTTGAAATGAAATGACTTGTATTACTTCATACAAGCATGCTGAAAAGTTCACACAGTTTGCAGGAACAGAGTCAGGAGACACAGCAGGCCAGAGTAATTTCAAGCACTACAATAAATCTCCAAAGCAGGTTCAGGATCTCTTCTCTGTACCGTAATTCCTCTGCAAACATGGATTCACCAAACAGCAGGTTTTCAGAGTCCAAAAGTGTTCAAAGGTTCCTCAGTAGGGAATAGCTGGAGTACAAGTTCAAGGTTTCCAGGAGTCAGGTCACAGACTGACTGAGGCTTGATTCAGGAGCACTGATTGTTCAGCTGAGGCTGCTTAAGAAGCAAGAGGGAAGAATCATGGCGGGAACATGAAAACTGGAACTCCATATTAACTGAGGGCAAGAGCGGCAGAAAGACAGAAAGCAAAATGGCCGACGGAAAACTGAGTTTCAAGGAACATGTCAACAGAGACAAAGAACCTTACACACTCCTTGGCGCGAAAACGATGTCTGCCCACTCTAAATGTTACTGCAATGTAAGATCGTGCCCCACAGCTCTGGAATTCCGCCTCCTCATCCTCCTCAGTGGGCGGAAACGAACGCGAAGGTCCCGCCTCCCTACAAAAGATGGCGCCTCTCCTGATACTAATGACACATGTGACTTGGCAGAGATGGCGAACGGACGTGAGCAGCAGTGGGAAGGGATGGAGGAGTCAGAGCTCTCCCCCCCCGGAAGCGACCCGATCGCCACGGAGCCACCATTTGGCACCCGGCCTGGAAACCCTCCTACGCTGGAAGAAGCGGAGGATACCCTGAGAGACCTGGCCCGGCACCGGGAGGAGGTCGCCAGGATGGAAGCGAGCTGGCGGGCCCTAAAACTACACTTGGAGCGGCGCCAATCCCTCTTACCCCCTGAAGTGTCTGTACCGGAAGGTGAGGCACCCGTTCCAGTAGAGGAGGCCGTGCGGGCATCCCAGCCCTTGCAATCTGAACCGGTTGCCAGTATCTCAGTGGAGGCACCCGTTCCAGTACAGGAGGCCATGCGGGCATCCCACCCTTGCAATCTGAACCGGTTGCCAGTATCTCAGTGGAGGCACCCGTTCCAGTAAGGAGGCCGTGCGGGCATCCCAGCCCTTGCAATCTGAACCGGTTGCCAGTATCACAGTGGAGGCACCCGTTCCTGCAGAAAACGCCGCACCAGCACCCCAGATCCCGCTGTCTGCCCCCGTCGCTGAGGCAGAAGAAGCGACACCCGTCCTCATGGAGGAGGCCGCGCAGGCACCAGAGCTCTACCTGCCTGTACCGGAGCCCCGACCGTCATCTGTTCCAGAGCCGCCTGCTTCCGCCACAGGTGAGCGCCGCCAGGACTGGCGGGCGCCAGGAGAGCTACCGCAAACCGGACATCGTAAGCTGGCGTTTGATGGTGGAGACATGGAGCTGCTGGTGGAGGAGAATTACAACCGGCGTCAGGAGGAAGAGTGGAGACGTCGGGAGCGGGAAGCAGAGCGACAAAGGGAGCAGCGAGAATCCCAAAAGCTTCGGCAACATCACCTGGACAAGGACCTGGCAGAGAAGGCACTATGAGAAAGGATAAAAGTACGCTGAGGGAGCCGCGGCGTAAGGGTGCAGTACGGAACTTTAAGTTAAAAGGTGGTTGGGGCTTCATCCAGGAGCCTGGACTTTATTTAGAAGTCTTTGTAACCCGGCGGGACATGGAGGCTCACCTCCCAGAAGGACACCCGGGGAGGGACCTGTTGGCAGGAGACTTGGTGACTTACACCCGACACTGGGGTTACAATGGATGGTACGCCCTAAATGTTACCAGGTGCGACCCCTACTCCCCAGAGTGTCAGGAAACTGACAGACCCTCCGAGCCTTCAGCCTCCCCCAACCAGGCCTCTGCACAAGTGCCCACCCCACGCCGTAAATCTCCCCAGCCTCCCTCAGTGGTCTCCTCAGCAGCCCCAGCTATGGACATGATAATGATAGCTGGCCCGTACCCGGCACCTGTTAGGCCCCCTGGGGTTCGTTCAGTCCGGGACATAGGGTTCCAGACCCGGAGGGAGATGAAAGAGGTGGCCACACAGACCCAGATAGCGGGTCACGACGTAACTGTACAGGCCACACGACGTCATCAGGTCTGGGTGGACCCTCCTGTCACGGATGTTTGGCAAGCTCCAGAAGAGTACCAGGTGGTACCTGTAAGAGGCCAGCCAAAGAAGTCTAAATAACCCAGACAGGGTCTCTGTATGTAAATAGTTAAATTATTGATGTACCCGGACGGGTGAATGTTCATAAAAATAAGTTTATTGTTGCCTTAATAAACCCATGTTGGGTAATGGTTTGATGTACCCGGACGGGTGAATGTTCAGAAGAACAAGTTTATTGTTGCCTTTATATACCCAGGTTGGGTAATGGTGTTTCAATGTAATCAAAATGTTGAACTTTGAAGCCATGAACTGTACTGGCTCACAAACTTTTCTGTAAATAGTTGGCACTTCGGTGCTCCATCTTGGTTTTACAAAAAACTTAACTGTGCACTATTTTCAACTACCTCAGAAACTAAAAACCCGTTTGGTGTGGCCGAAAGTGAGGTCTGCTCAAGGAAAGTCTTGCAGCCCACCCAAGACCACAGTTGGAGGTTTGGAGCGGGTCTTCCACAAGCACAAGTAAAGGACACTGTGAAGTTACCCCGGTGGGGGTAGTCTTAAGAAGTCTCAACGAACTTCGGCAGTAATGCTATTTGCACTTTTGTAATGTTATTATTAAAAATTTTATTATGCAACGTTTAACTTGAAGTGTTTCCTGCTTTCTTACTACGTCGCATAGTCCACTCTGCTACATCACTCTGCACCATTGCTCTATCTCACATCTATCTGCCCTGGAAGGATAGCGTGTTACCTGTAGAAGACTTATCACCTACCTGCACTACACCATCCCTTCCAGAGGACCTGCACAGCAGCGCTGGACACCCTGACCAGGTACTACAGGTGGCGTCACGACAAACTACACGAACATTCTATCATCCCCTGGAAATATCCCACATTCCAGTGATCGCCCAGGTCACGGACCGAGCTGTGCTACTCGTGACATCCCCCATAGAAGTCGACGTGATCGGTGCCGAGTACCCCCAAAACCCCTGTCTCTGTGCGACTCAACTTCCCTCACTGTGCTGGCACTTTACATTTACAATGCCTCTGGGTTTTTTTTTTGGGGGGGTGGGGAACATTCAGACTTTTGCTATGGGGCCCCATAATTTATATGTACGCCCCTGCTGCTGAGGCATGGTATTTAAGGCTGTTAAGGAGCCAACATACATGGACCTTGCCAGCAGCGTCGGACTGGAGTACCTTGGGCCCACCAGAGAAAATATATTCTTGCGGCCCAACATCATACTTCCCAACCTTTGAATAAGGGAAAGAGGGACAAAGGCTGTGGCACGCTGTGCATGCTGCAGAAAATTTTAGGCCACGCCACGTTGCACCACAGACTGTCCAGGAGTTGGTGGATGCTTTAGTCCAGGTGTGGGAGGAGATCCCTCACGAGACCATCCGTCGCGCTCATCAGGAGCATGGCCAGAAGTTGTAGGGAGGTCATACAGCATACCTCCCAAATTTGGAAGACAGGAAAGAGGATTAAAGGCTGCGGCGCGTGTTGCGCGCCGCTGAAAATTTTAGGCCACGCCCCGACAACACCCATTTCACAGCTAATCACACCCATATCCTCGCCCCAAGCGTAACCATTTAGCACTGCTGATCACACTGACTGGTAATGAGGGCACAGTGGCTGGTACTGAGGAAAAGAAAGAAAGAGCAGCGAGAGAGAAAGAACAAACAGAGAAAGAAAGAGAGGAAAGAAAGAAAAGAGAGAAAGAAAGAACAGAGAGAAAAAAGAACAGAGAGCGAGAAGGAAAGAACAGAGAGCGAGAAAGAAAGACTAGAGAGAGAGCCATAGGCGTAGCTAGGGTTTTGGTTTAGTGGGGGCAAAACTTCTGAGTGGGCCCATCATCAGAGAACCTCAGCAAATGACCGCGCTGTTGGCCAAAATAATCTATATATAAAAAGACTAATATTGATATTACCGCCATATGGTCTGTGTTAAATAATACCAGTCCTACAGAACATATAGATTACAGCACAGGTACAGATAATGACTTACCGCTGATGTTCTTTCTAATGGAATTGTTCACTTTTCATGTCTTTTCCATCTGGCCCACACCGACATGACAACTTCTCCAGCCAGGACTCGACTGCACCCCCATTAAAAAAAAAATAAAAAAAATACTCACCTCCCGGCTCCTGTGCTGCTCACTGTTCTCCCTCTCAGCGTCTGACAGCGGGCGCCGGCAGGTGATGTTATTGCGCCCGCTGTCATACGCTGAGAGGGGGATTATGGGAGAGAAGGAGCGCTCGCTCCTTCTCTCTCTATGCGGTCAGCTTTATCGGCTGGATGCCGATACAGCTGACCCTCCGATGACGGGTGGGGGGCCCACTGCTGGCACCGGGCCCCCCCAACGCCTGTTCAGGCCCCATAGCTTCCGGGCGGCAGAGCAGGGAGAGCGATTCTCCCTGCTCTGCCGCAGAATGTAACTGTATCGTAGCTCCGGGTGGGCCCCCTCAGAGCGCGGGCCCCGGGGCCACCGCCCCCCTCTGCCCCGCGACCTATCCTTTCAAATCAGGGCCCACCACGCAGGAGCTGGGGCCCACCGTAGGTTTCTCCGGTGTCCCGGTGCCTCAGTCCGACCCTGCTTGCCAGCCTGATAATACCAGGCCACAGCAGTCTGCTTATCTTTGCTGGTTAACAAAAATAGGGGATCCCCTCGAAAAAAAATTGGCGTGGGGTCCACCCTATTTTTGTTAACCAGCCAGATGAAGCAGACTGCTGAGGCCTGGTTTTTCAGGCTGGTAATGAGCCAATATCCATGGACCTTGCCAGCCTGATAATACCAGGCCACAGCAGTCTGCTTAGCTTGGCTGGTTAACAAAAATAGGGGATCCCCTCGAAAAAAAAAAACGGCGTAGGGGTCCCCCTATTTTTGTTAACCAGCCAAGTAAAATGCAGACTGCTGCGGCCTGGTATTAAAAGACTGTCAAGGCCCATGGATTTTGGCCCTCAACAGCCTGAAAATTTTAGGCCACGCCCCGACAACACCCATTTCACAGCTAATCACACCCATATCCTCGCCCCAAGCGTAACCATTTAGCACTGCTGATCACACTGACTGGTAGTGAGGGCACAGTGGCTGGTACTGAGGAAAAGAAAGAAAGAGCAGCGAGAGAGAAAGAACAAACAGAGAAAGAAAGAGAGGAAAGAAAAAGAGAGAAAGAAAGAACAGAGAGAAAAAAGAACAGAGAGCGAGAAGGAAAGAACAGAGAGCGAGAAAGAAAGACTAGAGAGAGAGCCATAGGCGTAGCTAGGGTTTTGGTTTAGTGGGGGCAAAACTTCTGAGTGGGCCCATCATCAGAGAACCTCAGCAAATGACCGCGCTGTTGGCCAAAATAATCTATATATAAAAAGACCAATATTGATATTACCGCCATATGGTCTGTGTTAAATAATACCAGTCCTACAGAACATATAGATTACAGCACAGGTACAGATAATGACTTACCGCTGATGTTCTTTCTAATGGAATTGTTCACTTTTCATGTCTTTTCCATCTGGCCCACACCGACATGACGACTTCTCCAGCCAGGACTCGACTGCACCCCCATTAAAAAAAAAATAAAAAAAATACTCACCTCCCGGCTCCTGTGCTGCTCACTGTTCTCCCTCTCAGCGTCTGACAGCGGGCGCCGGCAGGTGATGTTATTGCGCCCGCTGTCATACGCTGAGAGGGGGATTATGGGAGAGAAGGAGCCCCGCGACCTATCCTTTCAAATCAGGGCCCACCACGCAGGAGCTGGGGCCCACCGTAGGTTTCTCCGGTGTCCCGGTGCCTCAGTCCGACCCTGCTTGCCAGCCTGATAATACC
The DNA here is from genome assembly GCA_033576555.1 of Oophaga sylvatica. Classification (NCBI taxonomy): domain Eukaryota; kingdom Metazoa; phylum Chordata; class Amphibia; order Anura; family Dendrobatidae; genus Oophaga; species Oophaga sylvatica. Next base: position 961,136,051 of record JARQOD010000001.1, read on the forward strand.
AGGCCACAGCAGTCTGCTTATCTTTGCTGGTTAACAAAAATAGGGGATCCCCTCGAAAAAAAATTGGCGTGGGGTCCACCCTATTTTTGTTAACCAGCCAGATGAAGCAGACTGCTGAGGTCTGGTTTTTCAGGCTGGTAATGAGCCAATATCCATGGACCTTGCCAGCCTGATAATACCAGGCCACAGCAGTCTGCTTAGCTTGGCTGGTTAACAAAAATAGAGGATCCCCTCGAAAAAAAAAACGGCGTAGGGGTCCCCCTATTTTTGTTAACCAGCCAAGTAAAATGCAGACTGCTGCGGCCTGGTATTAAAAGACTGTCAAGGCCCATGGATTTTGGCCCTCAACAGCCTGAAAATTTTAGGCCACGCCCCGACAACACCCATTTCACAGCTAATCACACCCATATCCTCGCCCCAAGCGTAACCATTTAGCACTGCTGATCACACTGACTGGTAGTGAGGGCACAGTGGCTGGTACTGAGGAAAAGAAAGAAAGAGCAGCGAGAGAGAAAGAACAAACAGAGAAAGAAAGAGAGGAAAGAAAGAAAAGAGAGAAAGAAAGAACAGAGAGAAAAAAGAACAGAGAGCGAGAAGGAAAGAACAGAGAGCGAGAAAGAAAGACTAGAGAGAGAGCCATAGGCGTAGCTAGGGTTTTGGTTTAGTGGGGGCAAAACTTCTGAGTGGGCCCATCATCAGAGAACCTCAGCAAATGACCGCGCTGTTGGCCAAAATAATCTATATATAAAAAGACCAATATTGATATTACCGCCATATGGTCTGTGTTAAATAATACCAGTCCTACAGAACATATAGATTACACACAGGTACAGATAATGACTTACCGCTGATGTTCTTTCTAATGGAATTGTTCACTTTTCATGTCTTTTCCATCTGGCCCACACCGACATGACGACTTCTCCAGCCAGGACTCGACTGCACCCCCATTAAAAAAAAATAAAAAAAATACTCACCTCCCGGCTCCTGTGCTGCTCACTGTTCTCCCTCTCAGCGTCTGACAGCGGGCGCCGGCAGGTGATGTTATTGCGCCCGCTGTCATACGCTGAGAGGGGGATTATGGGAGAGAAGGAGCCCCGCGACCTATCCTTTCAAATCAGGGCCCACCACGCAGGAGCTGGGGCCCACCGTAGGTTTCTCCGGTGTCCCGGTGCCTCAGTCCGACCCTGCTTGCCAGCCTGATAATACCAGGCCACAGCAGTCTGCTTATCTTTGCTGGTTAACAAAAATAGGGGATCCCCTCGAAAAAAAATTGGCGTGGGGTCCACCCTATTTTTGTTAACCAGCCAGATGAAGCAGACTGCTGAGGTCTGGTTTTTCAGGCTGGTAATGAGCCAATATCCATGGACCTTGCCAGCCTGATAATACCAGGCCACAGCAGTCTGCTTAGCTTGGCTGGTTAACAAAAATAGAGGATCCCCTCGAAAAAAAAAAACGGCGTAGGGGTCCCCCTATTTTTGTTAACCAGCCAAGTAAAATGCAGACTGCTGCGGCCTGGTATTAAAAGACTGTCAAGGCCCATGGATTTTGGCCCTCAACAGCCTGATAATACCAGGCTACAGCAGCCCCACATTTGGCGCATCAAAAGATATGCCAATTGTGGCACTTTACCCGGCTCTTCCCACTGCCCTGTAGCGGTGGCAAGTGGGGTAATAAGGGGTTAATGTCACCGTTGATTGCACGGTGACAATAAGCCCGGTTAATAATGGAGAGGTGTCAATAAGACACCGATCCATTATTAATCCCAAAGTTTTTAAATGTATAAAAAAAAAGACACAGCAAGAAAAAAGTATTTTAATGAAATAAAAGAGACAACACAGTTTTCATTTTTTTATTATCCTCTCATTCCTGTGACGCCATCGATCTCCTGTAAAAAAAGGAAAAAAACAAACTAACAGTATACCACCTGTCCGACGCAGTCCATAGTAACGACTGTCCCACGACGATCCAGCTCTGCTACATCGGAATGACAGGCAGAGGCTGTCATCCCGGCGTAGCACAGCTGATTATCTGCTTCCCCGGCGGTGACGTCATCGGACTGACTGCTTTACGGCCGGGATTACCCAGCAGTCACTGCAGTTATCGCGAGAAACTGCATGTGACCGCCGGGGAAAGATGATGGCGGCCATCAACCAGTCCAGGCCGTGACCACCGGAGATCTTCTGCCAGGTAAGTGCCGCTGACTCCTGACAGACCCGACCGACGGACACTCACAGTGACAGTGACAATTCCGATTCCGGTATACGATATATGGGAAATATCGAAAGTCAATATCGAAAGTCCGATACAGCTAATATCGGCCGATACCCGATACTTGCGGTATCGTATCGCTCAACACTAATGGTTAGTGCTAACGATGCCGTCATCAGCATCACTATTCCGGTCATCTACATGCTGGACAACACTTTGAATAATATGCGGGAGAAGGTCTCAGAGGAAGTGGTGGAAGTAGAGGAGGATTTGGAAGGGATAACAATATCTCTAAGTTCTGGACTGTCATCGCACAGGTGGGTGCCATGGGAAGGTGGATTACAGCGATTGAGGGTGGCTCATTATACCAGACAAACTGTTAGTGAAGGTGCAAGAGCCAAGGAACAAATGGAGAAGGACAAGGAGGAAGAGGTGATGGGTGGGTGCGTAACAGTCAGACGACGAAGAGTATGTTATCCATGGTTGGCGGGAGGGGACGAAGGAAGAAAGTTAGACTGTTACCCCGCCACCAACACACCATGGACTTGGACCTAATGGAAGCGCCCGACACATGAGTGCATTCTTGCTGCACTATCTGCAACATGATGCCAGTATTGTTAGGATTAGAAATAGTGCTCACTACTGGGTTGCCACTCTGTTAGATCCATGGTACAAGAGTAAATTGTGCCAGATATTGCCCCTCTGGAAAAGGAAGCGCGCATGCTGGAGTATGGAAACACGCTTGTAGACAATCTTAAGAATGTTTTTTCCCAAGACAGCAGTGAGGCGCATAATGTGCATCACAGTTATAGACTTCCAACTCCGGGAATGTTGAGTTGTCAACGCAAAAACATTAGCAGCAGCAGCAGTGTAAGTGGCAAATGCAACTTCTGTCAGTCGTTTCACACATTTTTTAGGTCAGCTTGTGCACCAGCATAACAGAGTACAAATCTGACACGTTGTGAATGACTGTAGAGGATGGTGCAGGAATGTATCAAGCTCAATATCAATGCCATCAGGGTTACTTAGACCCTTTTGCATTTTGATATTTAAAAATGAAAGAGTGGCCTGAGCTCGCCTGTCACACCTTAGAGGTTTTGTCTAGCCAGGCAACCAGAGTTCTCTCAGAACGTGTCTTCAGTAGAGTTGAGCGATACTTTCCGATATCCAAAAGTATCGGAATCGAAATGGTATCGCCGATACCCAAAAAATATCGGCGATACCCGATACCGATACCGGAAATCCAATGTAAGTCTATGGGAACAAAATATCGGAATTAAAAAAAAACATTCTTGCCTTGTTGGTTAATTGTACATGAAGGAAAACAACAAAGAGTAATGTAGAATGTATTGGGGGAGGTTGAGGAGACATTAAAGGCATAGATGTTTAACCCAATCCAATGGAATAGCATTAATATTTTTTTTTTGGAAATACGTTCGGATTGACGAAGAAATTGACTATGTTGTTAACCTTTTTTCTATTTTGGCAAATATGTATGTTTCACAACTTCCATGCTCTTCACCTTTTTAACTTTTGACACACTTTCTCCTTCATAATCTTCAGCAGCATCATCTTTGTCATCAAATTATTCTTCATCTTCACCTTCTTTATCTTCTTCGTAAACTTCTTGTTATTCATCTTTTTGTTAACATTACTCATATTGTTCTTATTAAACTATTATTCTTCTTCATATTCTACATCTTCTTCCTCTTCATCTTCTTCATCAGATTCTTATTTGTGACAGAGATTCCTGTACTTGTAATCTGTCAAAGTATGAATTTTTCATTCTTCCGTTCTTGCTGTCACAAAAGATTTAAATTACAACAGTATTTGTCCGTGTTCAGTTTAGCCTGCAGCAGCAGGCATTTTCCAGGGGCACCACGAGGAGGAACGGACTCACCCCCATACACTGCTTAGTCTTCTTCTGCTTATAATTTAGAGCATATATTTTGCTCTTCATTTTGATCTTATACTTCATGTTCTTCTGCTTTTTGATCTTCTGCTTATTGTTCTTCTGTCTCTTGTTCTGTATCTTGTAGTTTGTCGTAACCTTCTTTTTCCTGTTGGTGATCTTCTTCTGGGTAATCTTATATTTCTTCTTTGTGATGGTGTTCAGGCTGGTTGGCTTGATGCTCGTCGTCCTTGGGGTCGTCATCTTCTTCGGGGTGGTCTTTAGGGTCGTCTAACTTCCGAGAACCAGTTGACGTTACTGGAACCCGGACGGGTAGCAGAAGGTACAAGAGCCAATGCAAGTAACGAGGACCAGCTGACTGTGCTGGAACCCGGAGGGGCAGCAGAAGGAAAAGAGCCAATGGCACAACCGAGGACCAGCTGACGTTACTGGGACACGGTTACTAAGCAGGAGGTACCTGTGCTCCAAAGCACTACCAAGGACCAGCAGATGTTGCTGGAACTCGGATACCGAGATGGAGGCACCTAGGCCAAAGGCACTGCGGAGAACCAGTTGACGGTACTGGAACCCGGACGGGTAGCAGAAGTTACAAGAGCCAATGCAAGTAACAAGGACCAGCTGACTGCTGGAACCCGGAGGGGCAGCAGAAGGAAAAGAGCCAATGGCACAACCGAGGACCAGCTGACGTTACTGGGACACGGTTACTAAGCAGGAGGTACCTGTGCTCCAAAGCACTACCAAGGACCAGCAGACGTTGCTGGAACTCGGATACCGAGATGGAGGCACCTACGCCAAAGGCACTGCAGAGAACCAGTTGACGGTACTGGAACCCGGACGGGTAGCAGAAGGTACCCATGGAAATTTCAGTTGACAGGCCGCAAGCTGGCCGCAGTTACCGAATCCCACAGTAATACAGTGGGTGATTGTCCTATTGTCACAACGGAAACAGCCTTTATTTGCATATCTCGCAGCACACATAGGAAGCACCTAAACTCCAGGCACCATAGAGTCGGCTAACCCGACCGCAACACGACAGGACAACTTATTGCAGGCTAAGTGACGTTTACACTGACAGGAAACAGATGGCGTGCTGTAACCAGTCTGGGCAGGAGTGAGTACCCGTGCCAATGACACTTCCGAGCAACAACTGTCGGTGTTGGAGCCCAGGGATGAGAAGAGAACAGGGTGGAGGCAGCAGGACTTTTTGCCGTTCACACAGCAGGGGAACAGCTGACATTACTGAACCCCAGTAACACAGGAGCAAGTGTTGACTGTGCTAACAGCACTTCCGAGCAACAACTGGCGTTGTTGAAGCCCAGGGATGAGAAGAGAACAGGGTGGAGGCAGCAGGACTTTTTGCGTTCACACAATAGGGGAACAGCAGGCGTTACTGAACCCCACAAACAAATCAGCAATTGTTTTCATCTGTGCATCTAACACTTCTGAGCAGCAACTGGCGGTGTTGAAGCCCAGGGTCAAGGAGGGTGTAGGCAGAGGCCTAGTATGAGATGTTTGAAGTTGAAGTTGTAGTTAGCAGCAGTAATTTTTGCCAGACACACAGCAGGGGAACAGCAGGCGTTACTGAACCCCACAAACACATCAGCGATTGTTTTCATCTGTGCATCTAACACTTCTGAGCAGCAACTGACGGTGTTGAAGCCCAGGGTCAAGGAGGGTGTAGGCATAAAATATTCAATTATTGCCTTGTTACGTGGCCATTGCAAATGTATGTACTTCAAACAAGAATAAATGAAGTTTTACTAGGACAATAAAATGATGAATTTCAATTCCAAGAATAGAAAAATATTTATACTTGAGATTCCTCAGTGGTTGATACCGTTTAATGGCTAGCTGAAAAGATGGTAACAAATTCAAAGCTTTCGAGACTACTCAGGTCTCTTCATCAGGCTAAGACTAAAACAAAAAATGAAAATCATATATTTCTACACACAACAGGACACAGGAATAGGTAAGACAAGTGAGGGAGGGACAAGTGAAGGGAGAACGGCCAAAAAATGAGAACAAGGATGAATTATCAGCGCCACACAATAAGAGAAAAAATAATGGATTTACCTGTGGCAAAACACTTTTGTATGCCCGGTCATAGCATGATGGATATGGAATTACTGTTATTAAAATATAACTTCAAATCTGAGAAAGATACAAAGGTTTCAGAATATAAGCTCATCATGACCTTTGACACTCTTAGTGATGGAATGAATAGATCACACGGATTTATGTCATTCTATATCAATTAAGGAATCTGCGTCTCTGCCCTTCCAGGGGCATGAAAACACAAAACCAGACCCCAATCAGAGAGCAATAAAACTTTCTATCCTTATCTAGGAACTGTTCCAATATTTATGTTCATCCCTCTGTCATAATGACAGTTCTGCTACACGTCACTTCTCTTACCTATTGAACTATTCCTGTGTCCTGTTGTGTATAGAAATATGTGATGCTTCATTTTTTGTTTTAGTATTTGCCTGATGAAGAGACGTGAGTAGCCTCGAAAGCTTGCAATTTGTTACCATCTTTTCAGTTATCCATTAAAAGGTATCAACCACTGCTGACTCTCAAGTCTAAATATTTTTCTATCTACTGGCTAACACGGTACGAAGATACACATGTTTCCTAACTTCAAGAATAAAAATAAAGACCCTGGAAATATAAACGCATATATGCACATGCCAACAAGAAATGGAACAACACACCACCCAAAAAATTGGTTACAAAATATAGTGTTGTAAATTTAAGAATAAAAGTCCATTTTTGTATTTATGAATAATGCTTAAGGAACGCTATGTTAAACCATAACATAGTGAAGACAATGGATTTTGGAATAGTCACTCATCATCATCATTGCAATTTATATGTGACAGTCACAGACATTTCAATTATTTAAGTTAATAAAATCGTTACTTTGTACAGCATGTATGACATGTCCAGCATGGACTCATCAATGTGATGACGCAATAATGTACGATAAAAATAACCATTTAAAAAAACATTATGCATTGTCACAATTTAAGTGTGTGCCTGCAAGTGTAGGTGAAACAAAGGCTACGGATAGCAAAGGTATATTATATGTCTGTATCAGACAGTGGACAGCCTCTGATGGGTAATGGCGATGTTATACTGTACGTCAATAAATCTGCGGCTGCAATCATGCATTTTGCATGTCTGGTTGCGCAAGGCTTTATCCGTCAATAACACTACCTTCCTACTGTCACTCGTAGGGTAGGGTAGCGTGTGTCTATTAGATGACTCTCTATAAAATGTGACGTTACGCAGCGTTATTGTGCCCTAGGGACGCCAAAAATACGACAGCAGTAATCATTTACTGTCTAATACTCCACCTATGACCAACAAAAAAAGCACGTTCCCTCTTTAACAATCTACAAGACTAACAAGCATAATGGTTGACGCTGACTTTATTGAGGTACAGTATTACATCGACATTGTCCATGACTAACTATGCACTGTGATACCTATATACCATTATTAATTTATATCTGTTGTGGTTGTTTCAACAGCACTTGCAGGTATAACTACCTATTGTCAGTATGCATGATGCACTTTCTAGATGTAATAATTTATTATTGCACATTATTACCATGTTTAGATGCTGGCCATTTCATATATGGTGTGTGAAGTTACAGTTGGCATCAGTATGTGTATTTTATAATGTCTGTCATAAATAAAACTCGTGATGATGATGATGATGATTTTATGATTCGTACATCCATTGACTGCATTATCTTACAGGTACAGATAAAGTTCCTTAAAAAGCATTAATTGATAATTAAGAAATGTACTTTTAATGCATTAATTTCAAAAAGTGAACACTATGTTTTAGTTTTGTTACCATTTCTAATAGACATGTGTAGATATGCGCTGTGATGACAAATTATTATTTGTCCATATTTGTTATAAAAATTTATCATTGTAGGCCTGGAAAACTTCACAATTTCCTGTTTTAAGCATAACAATCAGGGTGACGGCTCTTCCCTATTTGGAGCATGTTCCACATGGGTTTTTCTGTGCATGTGTAGGAAACAGGAGACTTCTTGCCGGACACACGGCAAGGGAACAGCTGGCGTTACTGAACCCCACTAATACTATAGCTTGTGTATTGGTCTGTGGACACGACACTTCTGAGCAGCAACTGGCAGTGTTGTAGCCCAGGGAGTAGAGTTCAGGTGGTAGAAAGATGAACATAACAGGAGACATGGATAACGTTGCGAACCAGTTATTTAATCTGAAAACGGACAGACAAATTCTGGCGAGATCCATGCCTTGTTCATTTTCAGAAAAGTAAGCCGGTCTACATTATCGGAGGATAGTCGCATGCGACGGTCTGTTAGTACACCACCTGCAGCACTAAAGACGCGCTCCGATAATACACTGGCAGCGGGGCAAGCCAGCATCTCCAATGCATACTGGCTAAGCTCTGGCCATGTATCCAGCTTAAAGACCCAAAACTTGAATGGGGAAGAGCCATCTGGGAGTACATTGAGAGGGAAAGACAAGTAGTCTGTCACCATCTTATGGAAATGTTGCCTCCTGCTGACTGGAGCCGTCTCGGATGGTGTAGACATTTGTGGCGCTGCCACAAAACTTCGCCACATTTGGAACATACTGGTCTTGCCCTGTGCAGAGGCGCTGCTTGTGCTCCCTCTTGTTGCAGAGCTGTCTCCACTGCCTCGACGCACAGAGCTGCTTTGTAAAGCAGTAGCAGCAGCAGTGCTCTCGGCTGGAATGGAGAACATTATGGATTGCACCAGTGTCTCTTTGTACTCCCGCATTTTACGCTCCCGGTTCAACGGTGTGATGAGGCTTTGTAAGTTGTCCCGGTAGCGAGGGTCTAGGAGGGTGTACACCCAATAATCAGACGTGGTGAGAATGTGGGCGATGCGGCGGTCGTTTCTCAGGCACTGCAGCATGAAATCAACCATGTGCTGCAGACTCCCAACTGGCCAAGAAACGCTGTCCCCTGCAAGAGGCGTCATCTCTGCCTGCTCTGCATCACCCCACCCTCGCTCTACATACTGACTAGAGCGTTGTGTACCTCCCTCTGGAGCGATGTCTTCCTCCTCCATTGACTCCTCCTCATCCTCCTCACTAAGTGAGCCCTGCCCAGCCCTTTGTGAGGAACCACGTTGCGCTGACTGTCCAGAAGGTGATGGAATTTGTGACTCCTCATCCTCCACCTCTTCCAAAACCTCATCCCTTAGTGCTTGCAGTGTTTTTTGAAGCAGGCAGATAAGGGGGACAGTCAGGCTGACTAGTGCATCATCTGCACTCGCCATCCGCGTTGACTCATCAAACGCACGCAAAACGTGGCAGATGTCCTTCATAGAGGCCCACTCAGTAGTGGTGAAGTGTGAACGGCGCAAATTGCGAGTTGATTGCGCCTGATGCAGCTGATACTCCATTACTGCTGGCTGCTGCTCACACAACCGCTCCAACATATGTAACGTGGAATTCCACCTGGTGGGTACGTCACATATGATGCGATGTTCAGGAAGGCGAAATCTGCGTTGCAGAGCTGCAATGCGCGATCTGGCCATGCTGGAACGTCGCAAGTGAGCACACTCTAGGCGGACCTTGTGCAGCAGTGCATCAAGATCTGGATAGTCCCTCAAAAAACTCTGCACGACCAAGTTGAGCACATGTGCCAGACATGGTATGTGAGTGAGGTTGCCAAGGCCCAGAGCTGCCACCAGATTTCAGCCATTGTCACACACTACCAAGTCTGGCTGGAGATTCGCTGGCAAAAACCACACGTCGCTCTCCTGCTTGATGGCATTCCAGAGCTCCTGCGCTGTGTGGCTTCGATTCCCCATGGAAATTAATTTCAGGACGGCCTGTTGACGTTTGGCCACGGCTGTGCTCATATCGGTCGCAACAGGTAAGCGTTCACGGGTCCATGTGGAGGTAGACCGTGACGGCTCCTGCAGCGATGATTCTGAGGAACTGGAGTAGGAGGAGGAGTCAATGTGGACAGACTTGATTCCTGCAATCCTTGGAGTTGGCAGAACACGTACAGCGCCACTCGCAAGATCTGTACCCGGCTCCACAACATTGACCCAATGGGCAGTGAGGGAAAGGTATCGTCCCTGGCCATGGGTACTGGTCCACGCATCGGTGGTCAGGTGGACCTTGCTACTGACGGCGTTTAGTAGCGCATGTTTAATTTTTCCCTCAACATGCTTTTGCAGACCAGGGACGGCTTGCCTGCTGAAATAAAATCGGCTGGGCACATTGTATTGTGGGACTGCCAATGCCTGAATGACAGCATTTCAAGGGACAGGAGTTTTGCAATGCCAGCATTCAGAGCCTGTGCTCGTGGATGGTTTGCAGAGTATGGCCGTCTTTTATCCCATGCCTGTGCTACCGATGGCTGTTTTGTGGCCTGGGAGTGTGAGGATGACAGGGAACTTGCAGCTGTGGGTGGAATAACACTGGGTCTCTGGACAACAGTGACAGAGGTTCTTCCATGGCGATCCTGTGAGGAAGCCGAACCAGCTGTGTGTGAGCTGGAGGAAGAGGCTCCAACACGAGCTGAAGATGTAGGTGCTGCTGTAGGTTGGCCTACATCTCCAGTGTGTCTTTGTAACTCAACCACGTGCTTTGACCGCACATGTTTCCACATATTTGTGGTATTAAGGTTACTGACACTTTTACCTCTTTTTACTTTTTGATTACACAGCTTGCATTTGACATAGCAAATATCATCTGCAAGTGTGTCAAAAAAGGACCACGCAGTGCAAGTCCTGTGAGCGCCCATTTTGGCTGTTGGAAGAGAACTGCTACGAACGGGTGCCAAACTGGAGGCTACAGGCAACCGAGTCTGCAGCCTACCTCTCCCTACTGTTTGGATCGTTGGGGCAATCTCTTCCTCAGAGCTGCTACCACCACCTTCCTGTTCCTCACGCCATGTTGGGTCTTGGACCTCATCATCTCCACTACCCTCTTCCAACACCTGCTGCTGTTGGGTGGTCTGGCCAGCACCATGCTCAACAGAAACTGGCACCTGAGTCTCATCATCATCAGATGCGTTCTGCGGTGTGCTGACCATCGGCACTGGCTCACCCGCCTCTTCAGATTCAGAGAGACACAGCTGTTGCGCATCACTGCATACTGCCTCTTCTTCACATTCCAGAATGCTGCTTGCCTGGGCCCCTGTTTGCAAGCCAACAGATTCTGAGAACAGAAGCAGAGACTCAGCTGGCTCCTTTACAGAGCTCTCTGACTGCTTGGGCAATTTGGCAGGCGGTGAAGAGACAGATGGTTGTTCAACAGTGCTGTGGTCCTGAGAGGAGGTGGAAGCAATTGAAGTCGATGCATTGGCTGCCATCCAACCAACAACGGCTTCAATTTGTTCTTCCCGCAGCAGGGGGTTACGCCGAGCTCCTAAAAAACTGCGCATAAAGGAACGCTCACGGGATAAACTGGTGGATGCTGTGTCACTGGGTGCGGCAGCAGCAGGCACAGAATCCCCACGTCCTCTCCCTGCTGAAACTCCACGGCCACGACCACGTGCCTTACTCCCTGCCTTCTTCATCTTGGTAGATTGATAAAGAAAGTCAGAAAAGTTATAAGGCCTAAGTGTGGTTATTCCTCAGAGACTGCAGTGAACACTGCAGACAACTGTTCAGTAGCTGTGAAAGGCCCCTTTGTCTACTTCTATAGTGTTTGCAACCAATGTATTGTATACGGATGGAAGCGCGTCACACTAATAGATTAGATTTTTTTAAAATATAATGTAGCAGCACCAATTAGAGAAAAAATTGAAGGATGAGGCAGTGACACACGCTCAGCAGACTACAACCAGCAGTGGTTGAAGAACTAACTGGAGCGTAATCTGCACTCAAAAAATGAAAAGCTCACAGACTACAGTGAACACTGAAACACAACTGTTCACTAGCTGTAAAAGGCCCCTTTGTGTACTTCTATAGTGTTTGCAACCAATGTATTGTATACGGATGGAAGCGCGTCACACTAATAGATTAGATTTTTTTAAAATATAATGGAGCAGCACCAATTAGAGAAAAATGTGAAGGATGAGGCAGTGACACACGCTCAGCAGACTACAACCAGCAGTGGTTGAAGAACTAACTGGAGCGTAATCTGCACTCAAAAAATGAAAAGCTCACAGACTACAGTGAACACTGAAACACAACTGTTCACTAGCTGTGAAAGACTCCTTTCTGTACTTCTATAGTGTTTGCAACCAATGTATTGTATACGGATGGAAGCGCGTCACACTAATAGATCACTGTTAATTTCAATTGAATGGAGCTGCACCAATTCCACAAAATAAAAAAAAAAAAAAGAGTCAGTGAGTGACACGTGGAGATGCCTACAAACAGAGGTGGATGCAGAGCAAACTGCAGCATCACCTGCAATCTCACACACACCTTGCACAGCGCTGTTAAAACAACACTGCAAGGCAAAAGGAAGCTTTACACAGCGGTTGGTAAAATAGCCTGCCTAAAGCACAGTACACAAAATCACAATCTCTAACTGTCCCTCAGAGTCAGCAGAGCAGCGTTCTGTCCCTAACTGAGTTCACAGCACAGTGACGCTAAAATGGCGGCGGCGCCTTTTATAGTGCATTCTGACATCATTTCAGCAGCCAATCACAGCCATGCCATTACTTAAGATGACCGCAGCAGTACAGGATGTGCCCACACTTCTTAGGATTCCTCATTGGCTGACTATAATCACATTGCCTCTCAAAGAATTATGGGAACTTCCGATTCCGGTATACGATATATGAAAAATATCGGAACTAAGTATCGGAATTCCGATACAGCTAATATCGGTACTTGCGGTATCGGAATGCTCAACACTAGTCTTCAGTGCTGCTGGTGTGTCCTGAAGGATAAACACATCTGGCTGTCCCCTGAAAGCGTAGACCACCTAACTTTCATCAAGATGAACAAGTCATCTATCTCCAATGAATTTTGCACCCCAGTCACAGACTGGGCAGACTAGGCGATGGTGTCATTCTTAGTGTCATGTATTGATCTCGCATTATTGCAGTCTGTGACACCATTGTCATGGCTTCTGTGCCTGCTGTTGCTACTGCTGCTGATGTTACAAACATTTTATTTTTAATGTGGAGACTCTAACTTGAATTTCTATCTGATGGGTTGCCTGTAGTGGAAAGGGTTTCAGAGGGCCATTATACTACTTATACTCCGGGGAAATTGATGCCACTTTAGTGGTGTGTGGCAATAATTTTTTGAAATGTTTGCACTCCAAGTTGGGTCTCCTTCATGTGTGTTGCCTGTAGCTGTAGGGCTCTCAGGCCTGCACTTACTTTCAGTCAACTACCTGTTTTACAATCCTTACATTTTTATAACATTTGTGATCTAACAAGCAGGGCTGCCACTAGGAATTTCGGGGCCCCATACTGGCAAAATTTATGGGGCCCCCCTTGAGACTCCACCCCCAGTTCCGCCTCCAACCTAGCTCCTCCTCCACCACGCGAACCATCCAAAATCCCTCCGCCTTTTCTTGGAAAAACTCCACTTCTGCACCACGCCCTCACCAATGACACATTAACATCAAATCACATGCGTAGACATCAGCTTTTGTTTTGACCAAAAGATTTTTTTAAGCCTGCCACCACGACAAGGTAATATGGGTGAAATGGTGTGCACTCAAGTCTAGTGTACAGGAGATGCTGGTGAATTGGTCCTAAGCGGCACCAACAAATATAGGAAGAGCAAAATTCGCCGCACACTACAATTGATTACTATGCAGAAAAATATTTTTATTTGAAAATTTATCCAATCCAAAAGAAGAAAGTGCCAGTGCCGTAATAATAATATGTACAATATACAGATACCCAACGTTTCGACCCTCCCGGATCTTAATCATGGGGTACTAGAGAAAAATAGAAAAAACATAGTGTGAGGCAATTATATACAGTGATTACATATATAACATATATACAGATATGGGCTGGATCATATATAATTGATTGCGAAAAATGTCATGTAGATAATAATCCAGAAAGTAGAATATATCGTTAAAGAACATAAGGAGCATCATTATACAATCTCAACATGGAGATATATAGAGTAACGATTTATATAATCATAGTAGAACAAAAGCACAATGATATAAGAAACAAAGAAGTAGCGCATTTCTACCTTGTAAAATTAGTACAACAGAGATATGGCACATAGTAGAGGCAATAAATTCCTTGTAAATTCCCTTATAGCAGAGCCAGATGCTGCAGATATCAAAATTATTAATTAAATAAATATAGGGAAATAGGCGTCACCATCATTGAAATGTCAGAGATTACCTGCTGTGTACAAAGAGCAGGAGTTAAATGTATCCAGAATAGGGTAAAGTATGTCCTGAGTGGCGTCCTGATAGCCTGTACAGGGCAAATGGAACACAAATTATAGCCCATTATAGTGGCAGATGGAGTGGACTATTTACATGAAAACATACCTTTGGAGATGGATGAAATGAGAATATAGGCGGCGCACCTGCTCCCTGCCGTGTACAGAAAGTAGGTGTTAAATGTGCCCTGGATGGGGTTAAAACATGTCCTGGATGGCGTCCACAGAGCCTACATGGGGTAAATGTGGCATAAGTTGCAGCCCAGAGTGATGGCAGATGGCAGGTGTATGGGAAGGGAGCAAATGGGGGTTTAAATGCGGAGCCGTGTACCGCCGGACTGGAAGTGCGTCATCCGGACCGGAAGTGACACAGCGCCACATGCAGGCCTCTAGTCTCCCCCCCCCTAGATTTTGTCTCTTATACAGATTAGTGTCTCTCATAGTCCTGCTTATATTTGCCTTTTCCCACCGAAAACATGGCGGCCGCTACCGCTATCGCGCATGCGCGATTACATCAGATCATGTTGCGCCGTGTCACTTCCGGTCCGGATGACGCACTTCCGGTCCGGCGGTACACGGCGCCGCATTTAAACCCCCATTTGCTCCCTTCCCATACACCTGGTCACCCAGCAGACAAGGCAGGATGCAGGAGCGCCGCCTGTAAACCTGTACATTCGCTACTTAAGGTATGTCTTTGATTCAAAGCGGTTCCCCCATCTGCCATCACTCTGGGCTGCAACTTATGCCACATTTACCCCATGTAGGCTCTGTGGACGCCATCCAGGACGTTTTAACCCCATCCAGGGCACATTTAACCCCTACTTTCTGTACACGGCAGGGCGCAGGTGCGCCGCCTATATTCTCATTTCATCCACCTCCAAAGGTATGTTTTCATGTAAATAGTCCACTCCATCTGCCAAATTTGTGTTCCATTTGCCCTGTACAGGCTATCAGGACGCCACTCAGGACAGACTTTACCCTATTCTGGATACATTTAACTCCTGCTCTTTGTACACAGCAGGTAATCTCTGACATTTCAATGATGGTGACGCCTATTTCCCTATATTTATTTAATTAATAATTTTGATATCTGCAGCATCTGGCTCTGCTATAAGGGAATTTACAAGGAATTTATTGCCTCTACTATGTGCCATATCTCTGTTGTACTAATTTTACAAGGTAGAAATGCGCTACTTCTTTGTTTCTTATATCATTGTGCTTTTGTTCTACTATGATTATATAAATCGTTACTCTATATATCTCCATGTTGAGATTGTATAATGAGGCTCCATATGTACTTTAACGATATATTCTACTTTCTGGATTATTATCTACATGACATTTTTCGCAATCAATTATATATGATCCAGCCCATATCTGTATATATGTTATATATGTAATCACTGTATATAATTGCCTCACACTATGTTTCTTCTATTTTTCTCTAGTACCCCATGATTAAGATCCGGGAGGGTCGAAACGTTGGGTATCTGTATATTGTACATATTATTCTCTTCTTTTGGATTGGATAATTTTTCAAATAAAAATATTTTTCTGCATAGTAATCAATTGTAGTGTGCAGTGAATTTTGCTCTTCCTACCACGACAAGGTAGACTCTATTGGCAGGGCCCTACTCTACTCTAACCTCTTAAACATTCGGTAACTTTTTTTTTGTATATTTTAATTATCTTTCTTCAAGGGAATGTGTCACATACATTTTTTTTAACTAATTGAAATTATATATATATATATATACACACACACACTGTATTTCTGATGCTCCATAAAAGTTACGCCCCCATAAGATGCTCCATATATTTTATGCCCCATATGATGCCCCATAGATTTTATACCCCCATATGATGCTCCATAGATTTTATGCCGCCATATGATGCCCCATAGATGTATATGCCCCCATATGATGCTCCATAGATTTTATGCCGCCATATGATGCCCCAGAGATAATATGCCCCCATATGATGCTCCATAAATTTTATGCCCCATATGATGCTCCAAAGATTATGCCGCCATATAATGCCCCACAGATTATGCCGCCATATGATGCCCCAAAGATTATGCCGCCATATGATGCTCCAAAGATTATGCCGCCATATGATGCTCCATAGATTATGCCGCCATACGATGCTCCAAAGATTATGCCGCCATATGATGCTCTATAGATTTTATGCCCCATATGATGCTCCATAGATTTTATGCCCCATACGATGCTCCATAGATTATGCCCCATATGATGCTCCAAAGATTATGCCGCCATACGATGCTCCATAGATTATGCCGCCATACGATGCTCCAAAGATTATGCCGCCATATGATGCTCTATAGATTTTATGCCCCATACGATGCTCCATAGATTATGCCCCATATGATGCTCCAAAGATTATGCCGCCATATGATGCTCCATAGATTATGCCGCCATACGATGCTCCAAAGATTATGCCGCCATATGATGCTCTATAGATTTATGCCCCATATGATGCTCCATAGATTTTATGCCCCATACGATGCTCCATAGATTATGCCCATATGATGCTCCAAAGATTATGCCGCCATATGATGCTCCATAGATTTTATGCCCCATATGATGAGCAGGCAGGGGGGGCGGCCACACGCAGCAATCCAACAGGGCCCCAGCCCAGGGCAGGCAGGAGGGGCCCGCAGCATCCACCAACAGGGTCCCCAGGGCCCCTGTTACTGGATGCTGCGCCTGCGGGCCCCCCCGCCTGCCCTGGGGGCCCATTTGGTGGATGCTGGGCCCCCCCTTCCTGCCCTGGGCCCTGTTGGTGGTGCGTGGTGGATGCTGGCGCTGCGGCTGTCCTGGCCGGGCCCCCCCTTGCCACAGACTACTCACCCTGCTGAGCTCGCCTGCACCCGGTCCGGTCCGCTGCTCCCAGCCACGTGGCAGTGTGTGTCTGGCACAACACACGGACGTGACACGCTGCTCGCTCTGCTCCAGAATGAGGAAGTGGAGCAGAGCAGCGTGTGACGTCACGGCTGGACCATGATGCATCAGGGCGGGCCGTAGCTTAAAGCTACAGTGCCTGCCCATTTAATTTGCCAGCCAGGAGGTCAGGACTGGGGACAGTGGGGAATATAAAGCAGCGAAGTGCTGCGCCTGCTGCCGGACCGTGCTGCCAGCGTGCTCAGGCGGCGGGCGGGCCCCCCTAAAGCACCGGGCCCCATACATTAGTAAGGGCTGTAATGCCCTGATGGCGGCCCTGCTAACAAGCTGATATTTGTGCCACCTGAGTGAGGTTGAGCAATAAAGCAGTTTGAGCTGTTGAATGAGTTATGAGGTCTCCCAGCAAGCAGGCTTACACCGGTCCCTCACCCACTTCGTCTTAATAACTTAAATTCAAAGCTGTAAATATAAATCTAATCCTAATAAACAGGGAGGAAATGGTTGAGGAGGTAAGAGTGACTGGGACCCTAGGAGGTAGCGACCATGCTATTTTAGAATTTTGGATAACTAGAGGAGGAAGACCTGTGAAGACTCAGACTTCAAGGTTAGATTTCAGAAAGGCAGATTTTAAGGGACTCAGAAAGAGAATTGGAGGGATCCAATGGCTGGATATCCTTAAGGACAAAAATGTCCAGGAAGGATGGGAAATCTTGAAAAATGAGATTCTCAAAGCACAATCATTAACAATTCCGAAAAGAGGGAAGAATAGGAAGCATTTAATGAAACCAGGATGGATGAACACAGAACTTAAACACATGCTAAAAAGGAAGAAAAAAATGTATATCAAATGGAAAGAGGGAGGCATATCTAAAGAAGAATATAATGATGTCTGCAGAACCTGCAGGGCAAGAATCAGATTAGCTAAAGCTGACAATGAATTAAGGCTTGCAAGAGATGTCAAAATCAATAAAAAAGGATTTTGGGGATATGTCAAAAGTAAAAGAAAAGTCAAAGATGCTATAGGATTTTTACAGGATGAAAATTATGAAATGGTAAGAAAGGATGTTGAAAAGGCCGAACTTTTAAATTCCTATTTTGCATCTGTTTTCTCTCAGAAAGGAAATGTAACATCAACTGATCTTCACTGTCCTATTAAAGGAATAGAGAATCCAGGATATCTATAAACAGAAAAATAGTGAGGAAACACTTAGCTAACATAAATGAATTCAAGTCTCCAGGTCCAGATGAATTACACCCCCGAGTACTGAAGGAGATAGCAGAAGAAATTTTTGAACCACTCTCCATAATCTTTGAAAATTCTTGGAGAACAGGAGAAGTCCCAGAAGACTGGAGAAGAGCAAATGTTGTTCCGGTCTTCAAAAAGGGGAAGAAGGTGGACCCAGGGAACTATAGACCGGTGAGTCTGACATCTATACCAGGAAAGATCTTTGAACAAATTATTAAAAACATGTATGTAAGTACCTGGACAAGAATGAAGTGATTAAACAGAGTCAGCATGGGTTTGTAACTAATAAGTCATGTCAGACTAACTTAATTTCCTTCTATGACAGAATCACTTACTGGGTGGATCAGGGAAATGCTGTAGATATATTATATCTTGACTTCAGCAAAGCATTTGACAAAGTATCTCACACAATCCTTATTGAAAAAATGACAAAGTATGGAATGGACAAGGCAACTGTTAGGTGGATTCATAACTGGCTTAGTGATAGGACCCAAAGAGTGGTAGTAAATGGCTGCACATCGAGTTGGAAGAATGTATCAAGTGGGGTACCACAGGGCTCTGTCTTGGGCCCTGTATTGTTCAACATCTTTATCAATGATTTAGATGAAGGAATTGAGGGTAAACTGATTAAATTTGCTGATGACACAAAGCTAGGAGGGATAGCTAATACTAGAGAAGAGAGAGAGAGGATTCAAAAAGATATAAATAACTGGAGCAGTGGGCAGCAACTAACAGAATGGTTTTTAACAGGGAAAAATGCAAAGCACTTCATCTGGGAAATAAAAATGAAAAAAGCATATACAGAATGGGAGGAATAAGGCTAAGCAACAGCACATGTGAAAAAGATTGGGTATACTAATAGATCACAGACTGAACATGAGTCAACAGTGTGATGCAGCAGCAAAAAAGGCAAATACAATTCTGGGATGTATTAACAGAAGCATACAGTCTAGATCACGTGAAGTCATTATTACCCTCTATTCCTCTTTGGTGAGACCTCATCTGGAATACTGTGTCCAGTTTTGGGCACCACATTTTAAAAAAGACATCAACAAACTGGAGCAAGTTCAGAGAAGAGCGACCAGAATGGTATTCGGTCTGCAAACCATGTCCTATGAGGAACGGTTACAGGATTTGGGAATGTTTAGCTTGCAAAAAAGAAGACTGAGAGGTGACTTAATAGCTGTATACAAATATCTCAAGGGCTGTCACATTGTAGAAGGATTATCTTTATTCTCATTTGCACACGGAAAGACTAGAAGCAATGGGATGAAACTGAATGGGAGGAGACACAGATTTGATATTAGAAAAAACTTTTTGACAGTTAGAGTGATCAATGAGTGGAACAGGCTGCTTCGAGAGGTGGTGAGTTCTCCTTCAATGGAAGTCTTCAAACAGAGGCTGGACAGACATCTGTCTGGGATGATTTAGTGAATCCTGCTTTGAGCAGGGGGTTGGACCAGATGACCCAGGAGGTCCCTTCCAACTCTACCATTCTGTGATTCTATGATTCTATGCTGGCTCAGACCCTGATACCTCATGCATGGCTCAAGGATGACTGCTGCTTTGACATTATCAAATTTCTACTGTTGGTGAATCGATCATCAGTCAACTACCTTTGTTAATAACCTTACATTTTTTTTACCAATAGTAGTCTACAAAACTGATGTTTGTGGCACTTGAGTGTATCTGGGAAAAAAAATACCTGTGTTACTATCCTTAATTTTTTTTAGAACATTTGTGGTCTAACAAGCAGGGGTGAACCTAGCCTCTGTGCTGCCTGAGGTGAAATGCAAAACGGCGCCTCCCAATTCGAACGAGGAAGGTTGCGGCGCGCACAGCGCGCCGCGGCAAATTTTAGGCCACGCCCCAACCACACCCATTTCACAACTAGTCACACCCATGTCCACGCCCCAACCACACCCATTTAGTACTGGTGATCACACTGACTGGTACTGAGGGCACAGTGACTGGTACTATGGGCACACTGGTACTGAGTAAAAGAAAGAACAGAGAGAGAAACAAGAAAACAGAGAAAGGAGAGAGAGAAAGAGGGGAAAGCAAGAAAGAACAGAGAGAAAGTAGAGAGAGAAATAAATAAACAAAGAAAGGGAAAAGAAAGAACAGAGAGAAAAGAACAGAGAGAGAAAGAAAAAAAGACGGGAAAGAAAGAACAGAGAGAAAGAAAGAACAGAAAAAGAAAGAGGGGACAGAAAAAAAGAACAGAGAGAAAAAAAGAAATAGGGGAAAGAAAGAACAAAGAGAGAAAGAACAGAGAGATAGAGAGAAAGAAAGATGGGAAACAAAGAACAGAGAGAGAGAAAGAGAAATAAAGAAAACAGATAGAAAGAACTAGAGAGAGAAAGAACAGAAAGATAGAGTGGAAAGAGAAAGAAAGAAAGAACAGAGAGAAAGAAAGAACAGAGAGAGAAAGAAAGAGAAAGAAAGAACAGAGATAGAAAGAAAGAGGGGAATGAAAGAACAGAGAGAAAGAAAAATAACAGAGAGAGAAAGAAAGATGGGAAAGAAAAAAACTACTGAATAATGGCCCCATATACTGCTGCATACAGTATAATGGCCCCACATGATGCTCCATACTGAATAATGGCCCCACATAATGATGCATACAGTATAATGGCCCCATATGATGCTCCATACTGAATAATGGCCCCATATACTTCTGCATACAATATAATAGCCCCACATGATGCTCCATACTGAATAATGGCCCCATATACTGCTGCATACAGTATAATAGCCCCACATGATGCTCCATACTGAATAATGGCCCCATATACTGCTGCATACTGTATAATGGCCCTATATACTGCTGCATACAGTATAAAAGCCCCACATGATGCACCATACTGAATAATGGCCCCATATACTGCTGCATACAGTATAATAGCCCCACATGATGCTCCATACTGAATAATGGCCCCATATACTGCTGCATACTGTATAATGGCCCTATATACTGCTGCATACAGTATAATAGCCCCACATGATGCTCCATACTGAATAATGGCCTTGCATAAAAAAACTACTCACCTCTGCCCGTTCCAACGCTGATATCGCTTCCTCATCTATCACACACACAGCGTCTCACACACACACACACACACACACACACACACACACACACACACACACACACACCACACACACACACACACACAGCCAGGGGCGGACACTTGCAGCTTTGAGCCCCTGTGCAAGTAATGTTTCTGGGCCCCCCTCCCTGCCCGGCATGCTGGTTATGATGAGGGCATTCTGGCCATGGGCCCCCCGGAGCCCAAGGCTCCCAGCAACAAGCCAGATTTCCCTCATTATCACTGCCCTGGTTAAGATTTGGTTCTGTTGGTTCCAGAGCAGTTATACTTGCAGTCAAGTGACAACACTGCAGATGTGGCTGACACTGTAGTTGGCACATGACAGCAAGTGTGCAAAGCGCCTCCTCGTGGTTATGTAATAACTGCTGGAATCGGCAGAGCCCGACCATATATATATTATATTACATTATATGTCTGGCATCTGGTGGTATACTACAAATAAAAGTATGGAATAATGTAGTAGACTGCACTATTCCATACAACAGCATCCTGTAAAAGACGTACTACAGGGAGGACCCCCACACACCTCTCCCTATATACAATATGTGCTCTCACATAGCCTCATATATACAGTATGAGCACCGACATAGCCTCCTATATACAGTATAAGCACCCACATAGCCTCCTATGTACAGCATGAGCTCTCACATAGCCTCCCATATAGAGTGTGAGCCCTCACAGAGCCCCCTATATCAGCAGGAGCCCTCACAGAGCCCCTATATACAGCAGAAGCCCTCACAGAGCACCTATATACAGCAGAAGCCCTGACAGAGCCCCTATATACAGCAAAAGCTCTCACAGAATCTCCTATATACAGCAGGAGCCCTGAATGAGGCCCTATATACAGCAGTAGCCCTCACAGAGCCCCCTATACAGAAGGAGCCCTCCAGAACCTCCTACATACAGCAGGATCACTCACATAGCCTCAATATATAACGCATGATTTCCCACATAGCCCCCTATATACAGTCTGAGCCTTCATATATCCCTGTATATACAGGAACAAATTCCAAACACACAAAAAAAAATCAAAAATACTCACCTCGTTTCCATTCCCCGGCGCTCTGCTCCGGTCTTTGCTCTGTGCACTGACCCTCTGCACAGCAGAAGTGATGTAGTGCCCTCATCACGTCTGCTGTCTCAGTCGCACACGCTGTGACTGGTGGAAGGACTCGGTGGTTCTGTCCTCCACCATTATAGTCACCGCTATGTGCATCCTTAAGATGCAGATGGCGGTGAAATCTGGGTGCAGGACGGCCATATGTTGCAGCCTACGGACCAGTGTTTTTGGGCATTTGGCTATCTCAGCCCAGTCTGATTGCTGCACTTGGCCCAGGTCTGTTACATATGAGCTGTATACTAAATCTGTGTACTGGGTGTCATGTACTATACTATGTGCACATACACAGTGTTATATGCACTGAATGAGCACTCTGGAGCAGGCCGCAGGACCGCACATTATAATATATAGATATACACTGCAGGACGTCATGGAGACAGGCTCATGATCAGACAGTGCACTCACTCTATCTGAGGATCACTGTGAATTATTGCTGCAGCTTCAGATTACATACAGATCAGGTGACACTGGAGCTGATGACCCCACTGACAGAGTGACCCGATCTGTATGTAAGTTTAAGATGGTGCAATAAATCTCACAGTGACTCAGATCCTCCACAGAAACAAGACAAGACAGTAGGAATCAGATGAAGCTCCGTCACATACCTCCTTCCGCGGCCCCCTGGCTCTGCTGACCTCATCTCTCCTTTCAGGCAGAAACAACAGGCGCACAGGTGACGTAAGATCAGCAGACACACAGCGTGCAGTGTCTGCAATACGAGGATGCCGGCCGGCACCGATCTACTGAGACAGCAGAAAGCCGGGCCCCTGGCAGTACGCCCCTGCCTGAAAGGGCCCCCCTCCACCTCCGGGCCCTGGTGCCATGATCCGGCAGGTTCCTTCTCACTTCCTCTCACACATTATGAGTTCTGCTCTGCCGCCCCCTGGCTGCCGCCGCCTGAGATAACAGCTCAACTCGCCTCATTATAGCGGCGCCAGTGCTAACAAGGTGTTATTTGTGCCACCTAAGTGTGGTTGGGCAAAAAAAAACAGTTTGAGCTGTTGCATGAGGCATCAGGTCTCCCAGCAATGAAGGCTTGCACTGCTCCCTCACCCACCTCATCTTAATTTAAACTTAAATTCAAACTTATAAATGTTGGCCCAGATTTGTGATATCTCATGCATGACTGCTGCTACCATTATCAAATTTCCACTGTGGATCATTTGATGTTACTTTTCCTGGTGTATGCCCCTAATTTTTGGAAACATTTGAACTCCAAGTTGCGTCTCCTTCATATGTGTTGCCTGAATTTTTCAGGCCTCTCAGAGCACCAGGCCTACACCTGTCACTCATCCACATTTAACTGATCAATGTTTCAGCTAGAAATGCTGCTCCAATTCTGTCCAATGCATCCAAGCTGCATATTTATATTATTTATTCTCTGGGTCAATTGATGCCAAGTTTCCTGGTGTCTTGCCTAATTTGAGCTGCTTGGGAAGCTTTTTAGCCCCCTTTAGGTGCTATTTATGCGTTTGGTTTTGCAACCCATTGAATTCAATAGGATTCGGGTACGATCGACAAACCGTTAACCGAACCAAACCAAACCTTGAAAGGTTCGCTCATTTCTAGTGAATATACAGTATGTGATGTGTTCAAGAGAAAAGTGATCTTATGTCATGTGCTCAGGACAAATGAGCAGTCAAATTATTGTCAGCACTTGTAGATTTAAGAAAGTGGTGCTCTGTGGTAGGTGACGTCCCGCCGAACAATGGTAGAAAATCACCCATTAAAATATGTATATAAGATTTAACTTTAATTGATAAGTCAGTGTGTGAAAATGGAAAGATCGGCCATCCTCTCTTTTTTAACTTGCTGACTTCGTAATTAAAGTTAAAATTGAAATCTTAACCCCATATTGCAGTAAGAATCATGGTATTTTGTACTATACTATGTGATTTGTCCTGGAGTAAGGGAATCGTATATAACGTGTAGAGGAGGGAGTGATCTTATATATGATGTATTTAGGAGTTATCCTATATAATGTATACAGGAGAGCGTGATCTAATATAATAGAAAAATATTTAGACTTGAGAGTCCTCAGTGGTTGATACCTTTTAATGGCTAACTGAAAAGATGGTAACAAATTGCAAGCTTTCGAGACTACTCCGGTCTCTTCATCAGTCTTTGCCTGATGAAGAGACCTGAGTAGTCTGGAAAGCTTGCAATTTGTTACCATCTTTTCAGTTAGCCATTAAAAGGTATCAACCACTGAGGACTCTCAAGTCTAAATATTTTTCTATCTACTGGCTAACACGGTACGAAGATACACATCTTTCCTATATCTAATATAATATACAGTTGTGCTCAAAAGTTTACATACTCCGGCAAAATTTTTGCTTTTTTGGCCTTTTTTCAGAGAATATGTATGATAACACCAAAACTTTTTCTCCTCTCATGATTAGTGGTTGGGTGAAGCTATTTTTTGTCAAACTACTGTTTTTTCTCTTTATAAATCATAATCACAACCCAAAACATCCAAATGACCCTGATAAAAATTTACATACCCCATTTCTTAATACCGTGTATTGCCCCTCTAACATCAATGACAGCTTGAAGTCTTTTGTGGTAGTTGTGGATGAGGTTCTTTATTTTCTCAGATGGTAAAGCTGCCCACTCCTGTAAATTCCTGGGCTGTCTAGCATGAACTGTGCTCTTGAGCTCTCCCCAGAGTGGCTCAATGATATTGAGGTCAGGAGACTGAGATGGGCTTTCCAGAACCATCACTTTGTTCTGTTGTAGCCAATGACATGTTGACTTGGCCTTGTGTTTTGGATCGTTGTCATGTTGGAACGTCCAAGTACGTCCAATGCACAGCTTCCGGGCTGATGATTGCAAATTTGCCTCCAGTATGTGCAGATAATGCACTGCATTCATCTTTCCTTCAACTTTCACCAAGTTTCCTGTGCCTTTGTAGCTCACACATCCCCAAAACATCAGTGATCCACCTCTGTGCTTTACAGTAGGAATGGTTCTCCTTTTATCATAGGTCTTGTTGACCTCTCTCCAAATGTAACTTTTATGTTTGTAGCCAAAAAGTTCAATTTTGGTCTCATTACTCCAAATTACCTTGTTCCTGAAGTTTTGAGGCTTGTGTTTTTTTGCATATTGTAAGCGAGATACTTTGTGGCATTTGTGCAGTAATGGCTTTTTCTGGCGACTCAACCAGGCAGCCCATTTTTCTTCAAGTGCCTCCTTATTGTGCATCTTTAAACAGCCACACTGCTAGTTCTCAGAGAGTCCAGTATTTCAGCTGATGTTATTTGTGGGTTTTTCTTTGCTTCTCGAACAATTTTCCTGGCAGTTGTGGACGAAATTTTTGTTTGTCTACCTGACCGTGGTTTTGTTTTTACAGAGCCCCTGATTTTCCATTTGTTAATCACAGTTTGAATTCTGCTGACAGGCATTATCAATTCCTTGGATATTTTTTTTGTATCCCTTTCCTGTTTTATACAGTTCAACTACCTTTTCCCATAGATCAATTGACAATTCTTTTGCTTTCCCATGACTCACAATCCAGAAACGTCAGTGGCTGGATGAAAAGTGCAAGAGTCTGTCTGGATCCCAGAAACTCACTCAGCTTTTATGCACACACACTGATTACAAGCAAACAGGTCAGAGGTGAGGATGTTACCTTTGTAGCCATTCAAACCCATTTGTGTCAACTTCTGTGCATGTTATCAGACCAAACTCACTAGGGTATGTAAACTTTTGATCAGGGTCATTTAGATGTTTTGGTTGTCATTATGATTTAAAAAGAGAAAACACAGTAGTTTGACAATAAATGGCTTCACCCAACCAATAACCATGAGTAGAGAAAAAGTTTTGGTGTTATTCATATTCTCCAAAAAAAGGCCAAGAAAGCAAAAATTCTGCTGGGGTATGTAAACTTTTGAGCATAACTCAAAAAAAGTGGGTGATCCTATATAAAGTATACAGGATGGGCTGATCCAATATAATGAATGCATGGTGGGGTTAATCCTATATAATGTACATAGGAGTTGGTGATCCTATATAATGAATACAGGAGGGATTGATCCTATGTAATGGATACAGGAGGGTGTGATCCTATATAATGGATACAGGAGGGGGTGATACTATATAATGTATACAGGAGGGATGATCCTATATAATGTATATTGGAGTGGGTGGTCCTATATAATGTGTACAGAAGGGATTGATCCTATATGACGTAAACAGGAGGGATTGATCCTATATAATGTATACAGGAGGGGTTGATCCTATATAATGTATACAGAAGAGAGCGATCCTATATAATGTATACAGAAGAGAGTGATCCTATATAATGTACGCAGGAGGGGTGATCCTATATAACTTATACATGGGGGTGATCCAATATAATGTATACAGGAGGGGTTCATCCTACATAATGTATACAGGGGGGAGACAGTCCTTATTTTTAGTGAGAGTGCTGTGTTGTGTGTTGCTGTATCTGCACCCTACATCCACTACAGTAGATATAGGTGAGTGTGAAGATCTGAGGTTGCGGGTTGTAATAATCACCTAAGCAGGTTATCAATGCAACTATTTTTTATTCCTTATGTCCATGGTTGTAAAACAAATCTAGGAAGATGGCCAAAATACAATGTCTTCTCTCTACAAGTTCCCAACCTGGGATTCCTTTGCCCCCATGCCAGACGATATCCACTGTCTCCAATCTTTTCATTGGCCCATAGCTTTTGGTATCTCCGCGTGTATAGTGTACAGTCACAGCTAGTGTTGAGCATTCCGATACCGCAAGTATCGGGTATCGGCCGATATTCGCGTTATCGGAATTCCGATACTTAATTCCGATACTTTTTCAATATCGTATACCGGAATCGGAAGTTCCCATAATTCTTTGAGAGGCAATGTGATGTTAGTCAGCAAATGATGAATCTTATGAAGTGTGGGCACATCCTGTAATGCTGCGGTCATCTTAACTAATGGCATGGCTGTGATTGGCTGCTGAAATGATGTCAGAATGCACTATAAAAGGCGCCGCAGCCATTTTAGCGTCACTGTGCTGTGAACTCAGTTAGGGACAGAACGCTACTCTGCTCACTCTGAGGGACAGTTAGATATTGCGATTTTGTGTACTACTGTGCTTGAGGCAGGCTAGTTTACCAACAGGTCCTGCCCACATCCTTCTTCCTAGTGAGGATTCAACATCATCAGCCGGCGTTCCTGATCTGGCCACGGAGGCCAGAGATCACCGGCTTTCATCAACGGATGTAAGTTTCGTCTGCGGGCCATAGGAGGCTGAAGTCGGACTTTCTACTGCAAGTGACCCATCGGGGTTGTCAGCAGGCCAGAGGAGGCTGAAATTGGACTTTCTATTGCAAGTGACCCATCGGGGTTGTCAGGTAAAACCTGTGCAAACAGGACTATTTTCTCCACAGTGCACCACTAATACTCATTCATCTGAGCTGTCACCGGCCGGGACAGTGTCAATTTCTTCTGACCTTTCTGCATAAAAGGTTTTTTAGGATTTCTGCAGCGTTTTTCTGCTCCATCGTTAAAAGAGGACCTCTTTTACTTTTTCAGGGTTTGTCCATATTAATACCCATATGAATAAATACCTTATGCGTATTATGACTATTTAGTCCTTTGGTTTGGGGTTTACTACATAATAGACTACAGGCTTTTCTCATCACCTTTTTCTCACGGGTCTTAGTGCAATATTTATTTATTACTGTATTATTACATCTGCATCTCAAACTGTTCTACAGAGTGCGTCTGAATTTATGTATTGTTTTCCATTTGACACATGCATATTCCTATTTTTCTACAGATCCTTTTGTGTCTTGTAGTTTTTATGTGCGCAAACTATTTTTATTTTCAATTATAGAGGGCCATGTTATTGACTTTGCATTGACGTGTAAAAGATTTATGTTGTGCCACTGGCTATATGTATTCTAAAGGTGTACCCAGTCTCAACAGATCATTAGTCTGATTGTTCTTTGATTCTCCTAAATGTGAATTTGTCTGATTTGGTGTCAAACTTGACTTTGTCCCTATTTTTGTTTTGCCATGTGACCCAATGATTATACAAATCTATATAGGGTTTGGCATCATCAAAAGTAACAGAATATTAGCATGCATGCATATTTAGGATATAAAAGAGAAGTATCTTGTTGTGCCAGAGTGTTCCTAACTCCTGAATGGATATAAAACAATATGGTCTACGGATCAGGTAAAATCGAGGGTCCGCATGTCTATATTTTATACAATTTGAGTGGGCAAGGGTGGGATTTAGAGATTAGCCCATTCATGAAAGTTTTGGAAGCTGAGAACCTTCAGGAGTTGTTAACCATGCTTTGAGGTCGATTGAATGCCATGTCACTCAGGCAGCCAATCACTGCTGTCAAGCGCAATGGAAAGCAACACACGGTTGGTCCTGTGGCCAGCAGCACAGGAGGG
This sequence comes from Oophaga sylvatica, assembly GCA_033576555.1. Lineage (NCBI taxonomy): Eukaryota > Metazoa > Chordata > Amphibia > Anura > Dendrobatidae > Oophaga > Oophaga sylvatica. The sequence continues at coordinate 961,165,364 of JARQOD010000001.1, forward strand.
GTAAGGGTAAAACATGAATATATTAGATTATGTTTTACTATTTGGAGCAAGTTTGAAGTTTTCTTTAAGGATTGGAAAACCACCTTCAGTTAGGAATCGGATCAATCAAACAGGGCACAATATGGAATAATGTGCGTTGTTATACACAGTAACTTACAAACGTGGTTCTCTCTGGCATCTATGTACATGGGCAAGTATTACTCTAATTTGGGTCTAATGTGTAGTTTATTGGGTGCAATATAGGCTCATTGTAGGGCTGCAAACACACAATTTGGTTCTTTGCAGGTAGAATATGGTACTTTATGCAAAGTATATGGCTGTGTGCAGGCACAGAATCGCACTGTCCTATGAAAACAAACTATGGGACTATTGTGGCATGGTATGGCGGTCTCTGGCCACTGTTTAGCATAATATAGTACTATATGGACATTGGACAACAACAACTTTTTAATGTGCTGGTATTGTTGTGGTTACAATTAAAGAAATATTCTCAATTTGTCTCTGGAGCAGGTCAGAGCTATGTTGCTCTTTACTTCTTTGTTTCTGATAGGATAGGCTGAGTTATAGTATTAGTAGAACTATAAAGTTCTGCTGTAACACATTCAGCTATTAGTGATTTGTTTTATAATGTACACTATCACTGTATTTACGGTACATATAGAGATAATGGCACTTGAACAAGCACATAGCTCAGGATAGTCAGAGCTGTGATTAGGAGAACTGCTCTTGGAGAAGCTAGTGCTATAGATTGGTGATTTTGCAAGTAGAGATGGGCGAACCCGAACAGTAAAGTTCGGCATCCAGACCGAACACCTATGACCTATGACCCGACATGAAATGACACTTGGTGTACATAGGGTTAACCATGTCTTTTCATGTCCTTTGCTATCTAATTTGCACAAACAATTAAATCAGACTATGTGTGCAAAATTTCACACCTGTAGGGGTTAATTAAAGGTGTAAATTCGTAGCAAAAAAGTCCGGTTTTTTTACAACGAATTTACACCTTTAATTAACCCCTACAGGTGTGAAATTTTGCACACATAGACTGATTTAATTGTTTGTGCAAATCAGATAGCAAACGACATGAAAAGACATGGTTAACCCTATGTACACCAAGTGTCATTTCATGTCGGGTGCTTCTGTCTTTTCACTGAAGCCGGCTTTACCCGGCAATTGAATCAAAGGATATTTTACTATGTAGAAGTGTATAAACTATACATATATGTATATATATATGTCACAATGACATGTATATATATATATGTATTCTATGTGTGTATATTTAGTGTTTACAAGGAAAGAATGGGGTTTTTTTAGTTGCGATATTTTGTTCCCATAGACTTACATGGGACTTCCGGTATCGGTATCGGGTATCGCCGATATTTTAGTGATATCGGCGATACCATTCCGATTCCGATACTTTAGGATATCGGAAAGTATCGCTCAACTCTAGTCACAGCATGTTCCTCTAGACCATCATCTTCATTTTTATATAGTGCTAATGAGTTGCACGTACAGTACCAGGGCTTATGGGGTACTCGGCACCGAGCCCGTTGAAGTCTATGGGGAATGTCACAAGTAGCACAGCTCGGTCCGTTGCCCTGGGTGCTCATTCAAAGGGGGATATTTACAGGGGATTGTAGTAATAGTTCGTGACGCCACCTGTGGTTTCTGATCAATAAGACCAGCGCTGCAAGATGAATCTTCTTAGGGGAGGTTATGGGGCAGCTGGATGTTAAGTCTCCCACAGGTGAGACTTTTCCCTCGAAGTCTATGGTGGTGCAGGATTCAGGCAATAACGCAGTCACACACAAGTCAGTCTCTTTCCATACCTTTACTGATGTTGTTGGCAGGTATATCCCGGGAAGCTGGTCAGGGTGGAGAATGCACATTCAGGTAATCGCTGAGCAGGTTTGAGGCCTCCTTTCCCTTTGAAATGTATGTGAGTCCTAACTTGCATAAAGTCAAGTTTAACTCGTAATGCAACAGCTACGCCCGGTCGACATTGTGGTAGAGCCTTTTCTGTCTCTGATACTCAGATGTTGGCAAGAACGAAGTCCTTCTATTGCAGCGTCCTGCTCAAAGTTCCTGTTCTCCCTGACTCAAGTTACGTATCAACACTTAGGGCTACCTTCTGTGACTTGAAGTCCAGCAAGGATTCCGGTTTTCTATCACTAGCCGTGAAGTACTAGCAGTGCTTCGGACCCGGCGTCCGGTTAACACGTGACGGTGATTATCACCCAGGTCACTATTCCTTTCTTCTCCACTCGCCTGTCGCCCTGCTCTCACCCTTAACATAAGCACGGGTAGCAGTAGGTGTAGTAGTCAGCTTTTTTTCCAAGCTCACTGACCTGTTCTCAGTTGGCTCGTTGTTGTAACACTGTCGTAGTTCCCTTCCTTCTTTCCTTCAAAACGCTGTCCAGAGCAGCTCACAGGACGTTCCGTCAGACTGTATACATGCTGTAGCTCCGAGAGTCACTTTCCACGTTCTAGAGAATACAGGCAGCTTGTTCTGAGATAACAGATTCAGTTGTAGCTCTGACTAGGCTAGAGTAATTTCCTTGCTACTCGTACTAGCCTCCACTTCAGTTCAAGATGAGCTACCCAAGCTCTGTCAGGAATCAGTCTTCTCTCCTCTCCCTCCAAGACCAGAACTTGAACTAACTCACTAACACTTGAAAACTAACTGAACTGCTACGTCTCACTAACCTTATATATTCTAAGGTTCCCTCTAGTGGTAATGTTGGGAAATGTGAGTGTGAATGAATATCAGGTTTTGCAATTACCTTCCTGTGCATCCTCCTGGAGACATGTGTACCAAGCGCAGCTGGGCCACACATCAACATATTCCGCCTCGCTTTACAGTTTGCACACATCAACATCGCTGTCCCCGATGGGGCTCACAATCTAGATTCCCTATCAGTAGATGTCTTTGGAGTGTGGGAGGAAACCGGAGGAAACCCATGAAAACACGAGGAGAACATACAAACTCCTTGCAGATGTTGTCCTTGGTGGGATTTGAACCCAGGACTCCAGCACTGCAAGGCTGCAGTGCTAACCATTGAGCCACCGTGCTGCCCATAGACGCCTCTAGACGATGAATATCACGACCGTAACTCATGGGTACCCCTCCAGCCAATGACCGATCTCCAAACTCCATAGGCCATCCATCCATGTACCCAAGGATGCCATCCTCAACCCTTTCCCTTCAAAGTCACTCTCCCACTCCCTGACTAAACATGTGGCTTCTTCCTCCCCCCGGCCTTGGATGAGCACTCTGAATGGACAGAATTGTACACACCCTACCCCTTAAAGATTTGCTTTTAGCTCAAAGAATGAAGAATATTACAGCAGCCCATCACCTGGGATTGCATGTGAGACCCCCTGTGGTGATGGCTCCCCTGGGCCTACTATCCCCATCCATACAATGGGCCTAGTTGCTGGAAGCACAATGGCTTGAGACCCTGAGATACAGATGAGATTAATAGAATGATTTCTTTACATTTACCTATAGCAATCTCCTGTCTGGCCTTAGGTATACATAAGATCCAGCCTGCACGTCTTCCTCTGCTTGTTGTCACTGAATGGAAACATTGATTCCTGAGGATGACTGACGAGCAAGCAAATCTCTAATAAAACACAACGATATAGAAACAACCGGTGCTCCGTGCTAGATAAGTCTGCAACCCATAGAGCCGTGGACTCCACTCTATGGGCATTGGTCCAATAGTCTTTAGTCCGTGGCCAGTTCTTCACAGGGAGACTTAACTCCTTATTTAAAATCTCAGTATATGAGACACTTATTGTATATCAGACAGTCCTTCTGTACATGAGATAATACTTGTGCAGGAAACAGTCTGTGTCTAAGACTTTCACTGTATACAAGTCCCACACCCTGTGTATTAAAAGGTCTGTGTATATGAGTCTGCCCCTATATATGAGCCGGTCTCTGAGCTTCGTCTGTATGAGACATCCTCTCTGTACATGAAACAATTCCTATAAACTATTAAGTCTCTCTTTATGAAACAGGACATTGTGAAAAGAGACAGCTCTAATACATGGGGCAACCTTTGGACATGAGACCAGTGTCGGACTGGGGTGCCAAGGGCCCACCAGTAACCAACTCCAGGGCCCAACTTTTCAGCTACATGCAAATGTGACATTATCTATAAAATTTATATAACAATAAACTGAGTAGATTGACAAATGAATGAGATGCTGCCTGTGTCTGTACATAGTGATTTATTTATATTGTGCCAAACACTGCTCATATAAGAGGGTGGTGGCCCACCGGAGGATTCTCTTCTTCTCCTGTGGGCAAGTCCAAGCCTGGATGAAATGCTCCATGTATATGAGACCGTTCCTGTGAGACACTCCATGTACATGGAATAGCACCTGCATGTATGAGCCCCTGTGAATTAGCCATAATCTCTGTATGAGTTCCTGCATGTAAATTACAATTTTTATATGAATCTGTTCCTGCGAGACCCCCTGTATATCTGACACTGCTTGTGTAAAGGACAATATTTGTTGGAATCTTCTATGCCCCATTTTATATGACGTCCTCTGTTTATAAGACTGCCTCAATGTTTAAAACACTCCCTGCTGTATATGTGACTGCCTGTGTACATGACATCTCCTGTGTGACAGTCCTTGTGTGTGAGACAAGTGTGTATGTGACATCCCCTTAGTGATACCCTTAATATGTAACTCACATCAGACTCCAAATTAAACAGGCACATCAAAGTAACTACAAACTCATGTGCAGACCACTCTTTAAAAAATACAGACTCCAAAACCAGAGCCTTTAAAAAAAAATCACAGAAACCAAGGTCAGGAATCCTAAATTAAAAAAATAGGACTTCTTAAAACAGACCCCAGACAAGACTCATAAATAAATATGGACTAAGAACCCCTAAATAAATACAGATCCCAGACAAGACATTCTAAAGAAACATAGCAAATGGAGATATAGATAAGACCCTCTAAATTAAGATCATCTTGAACAGAACTGCGCAAACTTGCAGTTTCGCTTCCCAGTAGTGATGATTGAGTATGCTCATTGCTCAGGTTTTCCGAGCACACTCGGGTGGTCCCCGAGTATTTGGATGTGCTCAGAGATTTAGTTTCCGTCACCGCAGCTGCACGTTTTGCGGCTGCTAGACAGCCTGAATACATGTGGAGAATGCCTGTTTGTTAGGACCTTGCTTTGTTCTCTGGGGTAAAGTCATGCTGAAACTGAAAATGGGCTTCTGAAAACCATTCCGATCCACTGAGGCTGAAACAATAAAGGGTCATTCCCATCTGTAGAAGTTCTCGCCTACTGTATCTACTGAAGAGGTGATAACTTGCTGATCGGTGGGGTCTGACCAATGTGACCCCCAACTGATCCCAAGAATGAGCTGCACAGATTTCCTTCTAAATGGAGCAGTGACCAGACATGCACACCACCATTGGGTTGAACTTTTAACGGCAGTAGCATAGATATATCCAACCACTACTCCATTCAGATGGTACTCTGCAGGGTCTTGTTCTTGAAATACGAATATTGGGCCCCCGACCAATTGACAACTTCTAAAGATGGAAATTACTACTCCATAAAAACAGCCATCATCCCTCCTCCACCAAACTTATATGCATATTGCTGTCACAATGAAGTCAGGCAGGAAACGTTTCCATTCGCGAAACTCAGACTCATCCATCAGATGCCAGATAGAGAAGTGTCATCTGTCACTGCACAGAACATGTTTCCTCCAGAATCCAGTGGTGGCGTCTTTACACCACTCCATCTGACACTCGGCTTATGCTTGATGATGAAAGGCTGCATGCAGCTGCTCAGCCATGAAGCTCATAATGTTTGTGCTGATAATAATAGCAGGGGAGATCTGGACTATTATGTATGGATTCAGCAGAAAATCGGTGACTTTTCTGCCATCTGCCTCTCAGCACTCGGAGACCCCGCTCTGTAACATTATGTGGTCTCCATGTGGCGCCCTGAGGGTCCAGTCGCCACAGAGATGTTGCATCTCACCCAGAGGTGTGACACCTGACTCTCAGGTAAGGAGGAAGCACCCCATTGACTCCATCACCGCATCCACACACATCATGCCAGTGCTGAGCATCAGGCTGGTTAGTAAAGGGTGTAGAAGTGGGTGGGTGGAGCCAGCAGCAGCATGAGGCTGCAGCCTGTTAGCTTAGAGTTTCAGTTTCTGTCAGGCAGCCAGTGTGGGTACTGGGCTGGCCTGCAGCTCTTCTGAGTTCACCTCAGGGAGCCATGCTGAGAGAGCGAAAGGGTCCAGGGCAGAGACAGCAATTGAAGCTGTGCCCCCATCTTGAAGAAGGAAGGACCAGGCAAATATCGGGGAACGGTTCCTAGACTAGTGGGTCAGTTCATCGCCACTAGTAACACCGAGTATAGTGGGACTCTTCAAGGGCCACTAGCTGCCATATTCCCATCCGGGAGGAAGCCTAGGGATCAAGTACGTCCAGGCCTCCGACGGTGTCTCGGTCTCCGATTGTAATAAGGAGAGCAGTGCACCGGGACATCGGTTCGTACCTGTAAACTGAAAGGATCCAATACTACCTCGTCCGAGGGCTCTGTGGTAGGGAGGTGCAGAGAAGGAGTAAGGAGTGTAGCACTAAGAAGCCGGAAAGGAACATAAAGGGAGTCTTTGGAAGTGTAACCGATATATCTGAGGGTTGCTGGACTACTCACTGGAAGAACACAGTGCCCGGCTGGAATCTGTGTGCACAACAGACTGTGAGTAAACCTTTGAAACTGCACAAGAACTGTTTCCGGCATTATTATTCCGTCGCACCCTCCACTCTGCTACATCTATCCTGCACCATTGCTTTACCTTACATCTACCTGCCCTGGGAGGACACAGTCTCACCTGTAGGAGACTTTACACCAAGCTGCACAACACCATCCCTCCCAGAGGACCTGCACAGCAGCACTGGTCACCCTGACCAGATACCACAGGTGGCGTCATGACAAACTACATGAACATTTCATCCCCTGTAAATACCCCCTTTTCAGTGAGCCCCAGGGCCACGGACCGAGCTGCAGCTGCCGTGACATCCCCCATAGAGATCAACGGGCTCGGTGCCGAGTACCCCAAGGCCCTGGCTGTGCGACTCATCCACATCGTTACTAAGTTGCTGTTGCTCCTTTCCCTTTTCAGTTATATCACTCACAGATGATGGGGGAAGATTTAAGGCCGGGGGTCACACACAACGTCTAAAAAATCGGACCGTTTTAGTCAGACGATTATCGCACAAAAGTTTCATGAACATTGCTCTTTCTGTCATCCGATTTTCCGGCGATGATGCGATTTAGTCGCATCTGAGCGTACGTTTCACATCCGATTGACATCCGACTTGCGATTATTTGTGGCAGCCTACAAAAATGGATAAATAACGGTTTTGAGGCCTGAAAGTAATTTAAATCATCAGCCATATCCATATTTAAGGTGTCTCCAACAGGTGTGAGGCTCCCAACTTTGCAGTGGACTCATTGGGTTATTTGTGGTTACTGCTTTATTGCTGCTTTGTCACAAACATGAGCGACAGACTGATCTTTAATACCACTGAGTGTGTGCTGTACAATTGGGTTCTATCCAGACGGTTTGGGGAGCCATACACTGTGATTGCAGATCCCAGAAACCGCCAAAGAATGTGGGTCCATCCACTTTTGAGGCGAAGGACAAATAAAGGGCATTTTCACCATCTCTATTCGTCGCTTTGTACCCATCCCGACAAGTTTTATCAATATTGTCGAATGAGCCTTGTACGTTCGATAAGTTGATAGAGATTGTGCGCCCTGGGATCACATTTCAGGACACCAGGATGTGCCCAGCTATTTCTGCTGAAGAACGGCTTATCCTAACATTACGGTATGTGTGTCAGCGATATGTTGATGATGTTTGCCTCAACATAGCTACTTTCCTACTGTTGTAACTTACTTATCGTTAACATTCTTCATAAATGTTGTTAGCACGCTTACCCATCTTAATTATTTGCTTGTGTCTAATCCACAGAAGGCATGGCATGTCATTGCATTTAGTGCATGCATGCTTTTATAAACTGAGCCATTGTAAGTGTTGGGAATGCTGTGCTTGGTGTTTGCTGTGCTGATCTGTACATGTTTTTTGTTGTTTGCGTATTGCAGGTTCCTTTCCACTGGCCTGTCATACGCTGCTCTGCACTTAGAGTTTTTAATTGGTAAATCCACCATTTTAGGCATTGTCTGCTTTACTTGTGTAGAAATTTGGTCCAGACTACATTAAGAGGTCATGCCTGAGCCCAAAATGGCAGACTGGTTGAGGATTGCACGTGGATTTGAACAAACATGCCAGTTTCCACACTGTATTGGAGCCCTGGACGGGAAGCACATTCGTGTGTGTAAGCCGCCGAACTCTGGGTCCCAATTCTACAATTATAAACAATTTATTTCTGTAGTCTTGTTGGCCTTGGTCGACAGTCACTACAGGTTTATAATTGTAGACATTGGGGCCTATGCAAGGACTGGAGACTCCAGAGTCTTCAATTCTTCCATTATAGGTCAGCTGCTACGCAATAACCAATTGACCTACCACCACGTCAACTTCCAGACTCCAATCTGGAACCAGTGCCTTATGTTCTTGTAGCGGATGAGGCGTTTCAATTGACACGTCATGTTATGAGGCCATATCCACGTCGCAATCTGAACCGGCGTAGAATCTTTAATTTTCGCCTTTCACATGCATGACGCCTGGTGGAGTGCACCTTTGGTATTCTTTGTGCCAAATGGCGGATACTTCAATCAGCCATTCAGCTGAGTGAAGCTAATGTAAATGTGGTAGTAAAAGCATGTGTGGTCCTACATAACTTCTGTAGAAAGCATGAATGCTCGTCACCTGATGTGCCTGACCTTGTGTCTGGTAATGTGTCTATGCCTATGAGACCACTCATCCATCCCCATCATCCCCCTTCTGGCCTTAAGGTACGTGATGTGTTCACTAATTATTTTGTGTCCCCTGAGAGTGCTACTCCCTGGCAAGAGGAGGCCTTATCTATGTAGTGTGCTTGTTTTCTTGTACCATAAACACATTTTTCTTTACCTTCTTGTTGTTGTATTGGTGTTCGTACTCTCCTGTTCGATATACGTTACACAGGACATCACATATAATAATATCAACATACAACCAATGCGACTTAACACTTTTAATTTGTGTATATTTTAGACGCTCTCAAATAAACCATAGTGGACAAATATGTCCTTAGGTTAACTTCACCTTTGTTTGGCAAATATAAAAATATTACAAAATATAAAGGCACTCACAAACTACTCAAACAATGAGTAAACAATTATGACCGACAAGTTATGGTAGGTGGGGGGTGGTGAAGGTGGAGGTCCAGTTTGGGGGTTTTGAATTGGTTGATCACCCTGAGTAGTGACAGACTGCCCTGTCTGTTGTGGGTTTCTGCCTGGATCATGATGGGGGTTGGGGTAGGGGTAAATGTGAAATTGGTGTGGGTAGTCCTGACTATAGGGCTGCCCACTTTGAGTATACCCCCCAATATGCTCATGTGGACCATACCCATGTTGTGGCCAGCCTACATCATTGGGTATGTTCAAGTGGGCATATAGGGAATGGCCACTCAGTCCCATGTATTGCACCTGCTGAGGTACATTCTGGTATGAACCAGGTTGTGGAGTAGGAGTTGGTATCTGTTGGACACAAGGAGAAGGTGGAGAAGGAGGATGATGATGAGGAGGAGGTTGAGAGGCTGAAGCACCCTCTATTCGATGTCTTCTCAACAACTGTAGTTGATTTTCTGAAGAAAGCTGCCACCTTTCCAGAAAATCAAATACAGTGTTGGGATCATTTGGTGGGGTGCCTGCATCAAGTACAATTTGGAGAGCACCTCTACCCCTAAGGTAGCATGCCAGACTGCGTCCAAATGCCTCCTCCCCATCATCATGTGCAGCAGTGGACAAATAATCAAGAACTCATAAGTCCACCTGCCTCCTTGTCCCAGAACCAACTCCTCTTCTGCGCCTGCCTCGCCGTGGAACCACCGAAGCTTGAGGAGACCCATCCTGAGGCCTAGTAGGGCTGCTGATTAGGGGATGGTCTTCTTGATGTTGAGCCTGGCTTTCTGACTCCTTAGCTGGTGGTGCTGGTGGTGGTGCTGCTTGGGTGGATGTAGAAGGTGCAGAGGAAGGCCCAGCCTCCTCATCACCATCACCCACTGGGTCTATCACTACCTCCGAGTCAGAACCAGTATCCCTCTCGGTAAGGTTAGACTCCGTGCTATATAGGAAAACAAAGAATAAAATTAATATTTGATATCCAAAGCATTAATAGGGTTTCTACAGACATGCACTTACGCTCGCAGATCCATCACCGGCGCCAGAAAATTGAAGCGATCAAAATAGAGGTATTTCCTCTTGCTGGTTCCTGAGGCCCCACTACGCGCCCTCAGCTGCCTCTCCCTTCGGTAGCAATCCCGACAGCTGTGCCACCGCCTTGTAACATCTGTCACTGCAAAGTTACACAAAAAAAAGAATAACAATAGTTATATGGACTTGCAAAATACTTCAGAAATCTGTAGCTATCACCATCCACATTTTATTTGTTTGTGGTGTTATGTCTACACAACAACACCACAAAAGTTGTATGGTATTCAGGGTGGCTAACTACCATGATCATAGTAGGAGGGTACATGCATAGAAACATACGTGTGTTAGGTATGTGTAAGAACAACTAGCATAACTTTGGCCCAAAGCTTTGGCCTTAACAGAAGGGCCACAGATGAAGTACATGAGCTACACATTTCATGTGTGCTTATGGTGGCTACAACCATTTGACACCCTAAGTAGGCGACCATCAGTGATGGATGTGAATATTTGGATGTTGTGTGTGTATGCACATAACAATGTGGCATTGACATTGTAAAGCGTTTCATACTAATTTTTCTTTGGGACAATATAAGCGGAGAAAAAAAACAATAGAAAATTGGTGTTGGCAGATACACTGAAATATATAAAGTTTTGTATGGTTTAAATTATTGTACTTACTAATGCGCTCTTGGTCCTCCCTAGATCTCTGGGAAAAATCTGGGAACATTTGGCGACATATTCTCCTCCAAGCCGCCTCCTTGCACAACCTGTCAGAGTAATGGGCATCTCGCTGGTCCCAAAGTTCTGGCCTCTCCTGGACCAGAACTATAAGCATTTCCACGTTGATACGGGTAGCCATGGTTCTGGATTCCGTGGAGGCGTTGTTCCTGTTTTTTTTTAAATATGTGCAAGCCTAATTAGCATGTGAAGCCTTCCTGACAATTCCTGATGCAATTTCCTGTCACCTGGAGAAGTCGTGCGATTTAATCGCAAGTCACACGTGCGGTCCGTTTGTAATCCGATTTTTCATCGCACCCATAGACTTGCATTGGCGATTGTCGACCCACAATCGGTGACAATCGCAGCATGCTGTGATTTCACTCGCACGTATAAAACGGACGACAAAAAATCTGATACTGGGAGCTGCTCCGTAGATTAACATTGGTCCGACTGCAATGCGATATTCCATCGCTTTGCAGTCGTATGATTTTGTCGCCAGTGTGACCCCGGCCTAAGAATGAAAAATGTCCTGAACGGACTTCCTACATTTATGGTGTCCTATTACAGGACCGCCCTGGGAACCGGGAGCCCTTTACCACCAGCTATTCTGTCACAAATAATATTAAAGTCAGACTGCAAGGCGAGGGGCTGGATTTTAAAAAGGTTTGGAAATGGGACTGAATAAAAAATCTGAATTCAATGATTATGGGTTTTATGTCCCAATATGTTTCTGCATATAGTCGATCTTTTCCTTGCATGACATTCGTTCTCTTCGCTGGTGAATGTTCTTCGGTAGCTGTGTTGCCTATTATACAGTTCTGCCTCCTGCTGTTGTAGCATAACATAACACACACAAACAGTTCCTCCCACCTTTCAAAGACACAAGAAAAACACAATTTCTGTAGCACGCAGAGCCACTGCACTTTTTTTTTCATAATTAGCCACTCTCACAGCCCAGCCCACTTTATGGAAATGCACATACAATACCGACCAGTCATCGCACAAACTATGTTCTTTTTTGTGTAATGTACATGAAAGGTGCGGGCGCACTGTATTCCTGTACAGTGTTTTTATTACTCTGTAGCCACTCCGGCAGTACCTGCACTCTGAAGCCGCTCCGGCAGTACCTGAACTCTGAAGCCGCTCCGGAGTACCTGAACTCTGAAGCCACTCCAGCAGTACCTGAACTCTGAAGCCGCTCCAGCAGTATCTGAACTCTGAAGCCGCTCCGGCAGTACCTGAACTCTGAAGCCGCTCCGGCAGTACCTGAACTCTGAAGCCACTCCAGCAGTACCTGAACTCTGAAGCCGCTCCGGCAGTACCTGAACTCTGAAGCCGCTTCGGCAGTATCTGAACTCTGAAGCCGCTCCGGCAGTACCTGAACTCTGAAGCCGCTCCAGCAGTACCTGAACTCTGAAGCCACTCCAGCAGTACCTGAACTCTGAAGCCGCTCCGGCAGTATCTGAACTCTGAAGCCGCTCCGGAAGTACCTGAACTCTGAAGCCGCTCTGGCAGTATCTGAACCCTGAGGCCGCTCCGGCAATACCTGAGCTCTGAAGCCGCATCAGCGTTACCTTAACTCTGTAGTCACACCTGTGGTATCTGAACTCTGAAGCCACTCCAGCGATACCTGAACCCTGAAGCCGCATCAGCGTTACCTTAACTCTGTAGCCACACCTGTGGGATCTGAACCCTGAAGACGCTCCGGCAGTATCTGAACTCTGAAGCCGCTCCGGCGATACCTGAACCCTGAAGCCACTCCGGTGATACCTGAACCCTGAAGCAACTCCGGCTATACCTGAACCCTGAAGCCGCATCAGTGTTACCTTAACTCTGTAGCCACACCTGTGGGATCTGAACCCTGAAGACTGTTGTGAATGTTTTAGAAATGAATTCTGAGCAGAAGCTCCCTCTGGTGGTTACAAACAGTACTGAACCATTCAATGAGGATTGGCAATCAGGAATCACAGACTGACTGGATATAAGGGAGGTTCCCTCCCATCATGGTTGCCGGTGATCAATTGTTCTTGTCTCAACGTTGTTTCCTGGTTCACTTGGAAGCTTGCTGAGTCTTGCCTTTTCTCTTGCTCTCAGATAAGATATTTTATGTTTTTTGTTTTTGTGCTTGCCATTTGCATATTTCTCTGCATTTCTGTGAGGTTGGCCAGGTCCCCCTCCCCGGGGGGCTTGGGCTCCTCTCGGTTCCTCTGGAGCCACTGTTGTTTGTTCATTTGCCTTTTCCAGTTTTTTCAGTGGCTGCGGCTTAGTTATGTTACACCAGAGAACTAATTTAGGTGGCAGAGGTCGTGTGATCTCAGGTGTTTTTGCAATTAGTAGCGTTGGTTTTTTTTACGTTTTTTTTGGATTGCAGTAAGTATCCTTCCTATCCTTTTCTGTCTAGGCAGATTGGGCCCCAACGTTTGCTCATACTATTTTCTGTCTGTGTCTGTATTTCCTCTTGTCTAACCGCCATTACATGTTTGGGGGCTTCCTATGTTCTTTGGGGATCTGCTCCGGGGCAGATAGCTTTCCTCTTTCTATCTTTAGGTGTAGTTAACCTCTCAGGCTGTGACGAGGCGTCTAGGACCAACGTAGGAACGCTCCACAGCTGCCTTTAGTTGTGGTGGTTAGTCAGGGTACTGCAATCCAGTAGATTCCAACCTCTCTGGTGTATTGCCGTTTTTGCCTGCTCTCCTCAGCTACCAAAACATAACAGAAGACGCTCTGGCAGTATCTGAACTCTGAAGCCGCTCCGGCGATACCTGAACCCTGAAGCCACTCCGGCGATACCTGAACCCTGAAGCAACTCCGGCTATACCTGAACCCTGAAGCCGCATCAGCGTTACCTGAACTCTGTAGCTACACCTGTGGTGTCTGAACCCTGAAGACGCAACTGTCAGCGATTCCGAATCATACTGTCTGAACAGGTTCCGAATCTAGTCCTGTCTGTGACTCCATGTCAGCATCTGTTCTGCCCGAGGGTCTAGAACCTGTGTAGTCTGAACAAAGTCTGTATCCTGTGCTGCCAGGTACTCCAAGCACAGTCGGTGTCTGCAATCCTGACCCTTCAGCAGCTACAGTTTCGGGGACTGCCCATTTCCTGCCGGCTACCTGCAGCTCATGTCTAACTCCACCATCAGGAGCTCTAGCGGAAACATGGTCACTCCCCTCCTAGGTAAGCCTCGCCAAGTGGCACAATGAGTCCAAGAACCACGTGCACCACGCGCTTGTGTGACAACACCAAGCACTCTAGCTTACATGGCCGCACACGACTCCAACCTACAGACCCTGCGACACAGCGCCCACTCCCAAGTCACACGCAGGTCATTAGTATTGTGCTTTCCTGAGAGCTGCTCCTCTTGCAGAATCTCTTTCATCAACACAAAAATTAAAGCACAGTAGAAACAGTGATTCATCAGCTTCTACGCAATATGTCAGATGGTGCCCGATAGTCTGTGTAGATTGGCAAAATCACTGTATGAATTTGTTCCACACATTGCATTTTTGCAGTGTTTTTATCACTATATGGTTGAGACGGACCTGTGCAGCTCCGCAACTGAGTGCTTCCATCTTCCACCAGCACCGGAACCAGCTGATTAGCGGGTCACACCCACACCCATCACATATTGATTACTTATTCTAAGGACAGGAGGTCAATGTAAAAGTCCTGAAAATGTAATGTTCAAGCACAAAACGAGTGGTCAAACCAAGCACAGGAACTCTGTACACTTTTGGCATGACCATAGAGTTTAGAGCACCTCCACAGCTACTTGTGTTCTGCCTGTCTATATCTGCCTTTTATTGTGGTGGTAAACTCAATAGTGCTAATAAAACAGGAGAGGGAAAAGGTAGAAAACAAAACAAGAAGGTGGGAATGTGCACTATACTGCTCGGCTATGACAATGGTACACCAAGTGCTTGGTTTGAACAGATTTTTTGTGCATACAGATTCCCTTTAAAAGTGTTATGCCACCATAACAATTTATTACCAAATTTTTGCAGGATATGTGATCAGTTTTTGGTTGCTGAAGGATAATAAAAAGACAACATTATTTCAGCCTTTGTCACTGTTTTTTGACCTTTATGAAATGATGATGGGATCTCGGTATTCTACCTATACACATTGTAATATCCGGCTCCCAGGACTTGACTGACAGCAGTATATTGGTCTCCCGTTTCTCTGGGTTGTTCCTGTGGACTGTGTGTATATATTGCACTGATAGCATATCAGTGATGATAGATAACGGTTCACAGATCAGTTCTGTGCAGAGACGGAGGCTGCGGAACTCAGAAATGTCTGGAGAGAATGTACACAATGCCCTCTAGGTGTGAACAGGATCATATTTTCAGCTGTAAAGTTAAACTGACAGAATGTAAATCTACAATAGACAATGATGATGATGATGACAAACCTGATAGAAGTCGTGCAAATAAATTTAAAAGTCACATTACAGTATCCAGGGGTGTTGCAAGGGTCAGAAAGATCTGGGGCCCAAGACCCGAGGCATAGGCTTTGCATCCTAATCCTTCATCGTGATAGCTCTCGGAGTACAGATAATGTAAATGAAATCTACAGTTAGCAGTGATTATGTGCAGAACCAAACCAATGTGCAAAGATACATGTGACATGGTGGAAAAAAGAACATTGCATAGTGTTGGCAAAAGCCATGAATGAAAGGGATGTAATATCATAGACCGTGTTCCCACCTGCACATGTAAATTTTTTTTGCTCTGTTTTTAGAAACAAACATAAAGTCAAATAGTTGCATAACTAACAATGTGGGGCCACATTGATTATTTTGGGGTGCATCTGGGTTCCTTTATGTGTCAGTTTTATGATGGAAAGCAAAACTTCTTAATGATGCTTTTACTTCCATAATAAATACAGGAATATAGTGGAAGCCAGACGACCCCCATAGTAATCAATGAGGTCCTTCTGCTTTCCTTTGTATCAGTTGTAAAAATTTGTTTCATTTTTCTACTTCTAAAAAAAGACCAGAGAAACGAAATGTCAGAATGCCTCGCTTGTATGGAGTGAGGCCGCGCCCTCTAGTCGGCCACCCGCACTAGGCCGCCACGTCATTAGGCGGGGTGTGGTCTTGGCTCTATACAAATGCATGGAGCAAGGCTGCGCCCACTGGCCCGGAGTATGTATAACTCATACATTCCCTCCCCCGGGTCTGAAATTGCCGAATCCCAGCGCACAATGTGTGCACTGGGGGGATTCATAAGTCTGCAGTCACACAGAGTGCCTGCAGGCTTATTGGTTTGGACCGGATAACTACTTTAAGGCCAGGTTCAGACGGCCATATTCCACAGTCCAATTATGGACCACAATGCTTAGACTAATCGCCGGTCTCCTGACTTGGACTCAACAGCTTTAAGCCTGTTTTTCACGTCTTGATATTTCCGGTACCGGAGCTATCAGTGTCCGTGTGTGAAATACTTGCGGCACACGTGTGGCAACCATGTGCTGCCCGTGTACCACATCAGTGCCACACATACAGATGCCTGAGAAGCAGCGGCACAGTTAGCACTATTCCCCGGCGCCTTGTGCTGATGACCGCTTCATTCTCCCCTGCTCTGCTGGCAATCAGTGCAAGCAGAGGAGAATGATGAACGTTATATTCAACTGATAACAATGACAACAGGCGGCTGATGGGACTATTACTATGTTTTGTTTTATTTTAAATAAATAACTTTATTTTGGCTACTTATAGATGCCTCTCCATTACTAAGCCGTGGGATTGATGTCACCAGACATTAAAAAGGTGACATAAACCCCACAAATATGAACTTTTTGGCCATTGCCATAGGGCAAGTGGGAAGAGCTGGGCAAAGTTCCAAAATTTGCACATCTAATAGATGTGCCTTTTCAGGGCGGCTGTGGGCTGCTATTTTTAGGCTGAGGGGGCAAATATCCATGGCCCCTTACCAGCCTGGGAATACCAGCCTCCAGCTGTCAGCTTTAGCAAGGCTGGTTAACAAAAATTGGGGGACCCCACACCATTTTTTTTTAATTAATCATTTAAATAATTTAAAAAATCAGCGTGGGTACCCCCCTGGGTTGCAGACCCAGCTGTAAGTTTTGCCTAGGGGAACCCACTCCAGATATTATTATTTATTTATTGTGCAGGCGGCGGTTGATGGATACTCTCATCAGCCGCCGCCTGCTGTCGCTGTTTTGTGCAATTCTAATAAAGGCAAATCACCCCCCGGACTGGTAGGTTGAGAGTGGTTGTCTCATCAGTATATTGTTCCTGTGTTGCCTCCTTTGTTAAGGGGGCTCCTGCATTATGATCGTGCATTAGTTTCTATGACCCTAATATGATGTCAATGAACACACCGGGTCGGGAAGGAAAAAAACAAGCCCTCACATCCCGAAAAATTTAAGCGCTAGAGCAATTAGCATCACAAGCAAAAATACATTTGTAACAATTTTTTTTAACACTAAAAAAAACCCAAACAAACAGAAAAAAGTATGTACGTTTGGTATTTGTATTGTCCTGGAGAATCATATAAATGCTGTAAATAAAGACCCCCCAAGACAACTTCTGTATTGCATTTTGTTTGCTATTTTGCCACACTTGGATTTTTTTTTCATATTATACATATACACATTATACAGACACATGACCTGTATATATTATATATACATATATATATATTTATGTATATATAATATACAAACACACATTACATAGACATATACACACATTATACAGAGACATGATCTGTGTATATACACACATGCACATTAAACAGACATGTATTCACATTATACAAAGACATGACCTACACATATGCTCATTGTACATATACACACACATACAGATGCATGACCTGTATACACATATACATACCGACTCCTTTCATCAGTAATTATCCAATGGCAGCATTGAGGGGGAGGTCCTCAGCTTGGAAATCAGCAGTAAAAGGGAGGGTTATAAACAGGAGCTGGTAGACACCCTGTCAGCTGCTCTTCACTGTCCCTCCTCCGTCATGACAGCTGAGCTGCGTGTAACATAACAGGAGAGGGAGGATGTGCTGTGCAGCCACAAAGAGGGTTGTAATCTTTCCAGGCCCCGGATCTAAGTAACTAGCGACGCCCCTGACAGTATCACATCCATTTATTTGAGGCCACCATAATTTAGACAAGATACAATAAAGAAATAAACAGCATTCACACTGGAATCCTCTAATCTGGCATTTGATAATTCAGACAATGTAATATCTTAGCACTTATTTCCAGAGCAGAAGTGTAATAAAAATGTGTCATTTTACAGATCGAAGATCAGAATCTAAGAGCATCAGTGCGAACATACTTCTGATTAATAGGAAACACAGGGCACAAAATTGTGAATAAACTGGAATTTGAAGGAGTTTTCATGATGCAACAGGTAGCGTTAAAGATTTAGTACAATTTGGGATTTAAATGTTGGAAATAATTTGGTCGGAATCTCTTTACAGAAATTCATTGTTAAAAGGATCTTTTCCGGAGATCCAGCCTTCTCCCTGCCCAGCTCAGATGATTGGCAGGTCTCTCCCTATAGAAAAAAAAAGAGGCCGGTCAATTTAGTTGGCCGAAAGCTGCCAGATAATCTTCAACAATCTAAATTGAAATCAAATACTGATTTTGCCAAAATGTGGTTTTACTGAGGCAAAGAGAAGCCAAGTATCACCTGTGACGCCTAATGATCCAGTATCAGTTGCAGAAAATTTCTGTGGTTTGAAACACAATTATTAATATTTCACATGCAGTAGTGTAAACAAGATTCTATGTAAGAAACCAGACATAAAGATGTGGACTGTCTGTACTGCCAGCATGTCAGTGCCTGTGAGCTGGTGGCCAGCAGAGGTCCACGTGGACGCAGGGATAACATTGCATATATCTCACTGCCCATTCAGGACCTTCCTTTATTGTCTAGACTGAGTGTTGGGATGACACATGACCACTGAAGCCAAATACTGGCCCCAGCAGTTTGCCGCTCAACACCAGTGATTGGCTGCAGCAGTGACGAGTATGACAAGTGATGGGTGATTAGACAAAATGACTAGTATCTTTGTTCCCAAGTTGTTTTTTAGTTTCAATGAAAAATATGGCTAATCCGCATCTATGCACGAAACTCTATCAGCTGTATCGACAGAAAAATAAGTTATAGCTCACGTAATATAATAAAACAGAAACAATCTCATTAATTTTGAATGAGCCGCTCACTATGCAAAGAAAGTAGACGCACTATGCCGTAGAGCAGGGGCAGACACTGACAGCTTGGGGCCCCTGTGCAAGAAATGTGTCTGGGCCCCCCTCCTTCTATGGTGGCTAAACTACATACTGTATACATATATATATATACACTGCTCAAAAAAATAAAGGGAACACTCAATAACACATCCTAGATGTGAATGAATGAAATATTCTGATTGAATACTTTGTTCTGTACAAAGTTGAATGTGCTGACAACAAAATCACACAAAAATCATAAATGGAAATCAAATTTATTAACCAATGGATGCCTGCATTTGGAGTCACACACAAAATTAAAGTAGAATGTAATGTCCTTAAAACAAGTCAAAATGATGCTCAGTAGTGTGTGTGGCCTCCACATGCCTGTATGACCTCCCTACAACGCCTGGGCATGCTTCTGATGAGGCAGTGGATGGCTCCTGAGGGATCTCCTCCCAGACCTGGACTATAGCATCCGTCAACTCCTGGACAGTCTGTGGTGCAACGTGACGTTGGTGGATGGAGCGAGACATGATGTCCCAGATGTGCTTAATCGGATTCAGGTCTGGGGAACGGGCCGGCCAGTCCATAGCTTCAATGCCTTTGAGTCGCACATGGTACCAGGGTTATGGGATACTCGGCACCGAGCCCATGGAAGTCTATGGGGGATGTCACAAGTAGCACAGCTCGGTCCGTTGCCCTGGGCGTTCATACAATGGGGGGAATATTTACAGGGGATTGTAGTAATAGTTTGTGACGCCACCTGTGGTTTCTGATCAATTTGACCAGCGCTGCAATATGGATCTTCTAAGGGGATGTTATGGGGCAGCAAGATGGTGAGTCTCCCACAGGCGAGACTTTTCCCTTGAAGTCTATGGTGGTGCAGAATAAGTCAGTCACACACAATTCAGTCTCTTTCCATACCTTTACTGATGTTGTTGGCAGGTATGTCCCGGGAAGCTGGTCAGGTTGGAGAATGCATATTCAGGGGATTGCTGAGCAGGTTTAAGGCCTCCTTTCTCCTTGAAGTGTATGTGAGTCCTAACTTGCATGGAGTCAAGTTTAACTCTTTCTATAGCAGCTTCGCCCGGCTGACATTGTGGTAGAGTCTTTTCTGTCTCTGATGCTCAGATGTTGGAAAGAACGAAGTCCTCTAAGCTTGGCCTAGCTAAAAGTCCTTGTTCTCCCTGACTCCAGTTACGTATCAACGCTTAGGGCTACCTTCTGTGACTTGAAGTCCAGCAAGTATTCCGGTGTATCTTATTACTAGACGTGAAGTACTAGCAATGCTTCGGACCCCGGTGTCCGGTTAATTAAGTGAAAGTGATCTGTCACCTTGGTCACTTATCCGTCTTTCTCCACTTGCCTGTCGCCCTGCTCTTGCCCTTAACATAAGCACGGGTAACAGTAGGTGTAGTTGTCAGTCGTTTTTCCAAGCTCACTGACCTGTTCTCAGTTGCCTCGATGTTACAACTGCTGTAATCCCTTTCCTTCTTTCTTTCAAAGACTCTGTCCAGAGTGGCTATCAGGAGCTTCTGTCAAACTGATTTCATGCTCGCTCTGAGAGTTACTTTCCACGTTCATAGGGAACACAGGCAGCTTGTTCTGAGTAACAGCTTCAGATTCAAATGTAGCTCTGACTAGGCTAGAGTGATTCCTTCCCACTCGTACTAGCCTCCACTTCAGTACCAAATGAACTACCTGAGCTCTGTCAGGAATCAGTCTTCTCTCCTCTCCCTCCAAGACTGAACTGCTCTGTCCTGAGACAGGAAACTAATCTGGCTACTGCTACGTCACACTAACTTAAATAGTCTAAGTTGCCCTCTGGTGGCAGTGTTGGAAGTGTGTGATGTGAATGAATATCAGCTTCACAATTACCTTATCTGTGCACTCTCCTGGAGACATGTGTACCAAGCGCAGCTGGGCCACACACCTTCATCTTGCAAAAACTGCTGACACACTCCAGCCACATGAAGTCTGGCATTGTCCTGCATTAGGAGGAACCCAGGGCCAACCGCACCAGCATGTGGTCTCACAAGGGGTCTGAGGATATCATCTCGGTACATAATGGCTGTTAGGCTGCCTCTGGCGAGCACATGGAGGCAGGGCTGGTGTCAGCACCCTGAGCAGACGGGGGCCCACTCGTCGTAGGGCACCCCGGCGCCCGTTAGGGATGAGAATGGTGCCAGTGCCGCCACTTGACCCCCCGCTTGCTCAGGGCCCCGGCAGCCGGCACAATGCTTACCTCTGCCCGTGCCTCCGCAGCTCCGGGCTCCAGGGGGTGACTGCAGGGTGCCCGCGCTTACTCTCACAGCAGCACCGCTGGATGACATCATCATTCAGCGGCTGGCTGTGGCAGAGAGTAATCACGAGCGCCAGTGATGCAGCGGGACTGCCTGCGGTGCGGACGCCGGACAGGTGAGATGTGGTGTGTGTGTCAATGTGTGTATGTGTGTCTGCCTGCATGTGTGTATGTAGTGCAATGCTTTGTGTGTGTGTATGTGAGAGAGTGCTGCGGTGCTGTCTGTGTGTGGTGCTGTATGTGTGATGGTGGGGGGAGGCAGTGATGATGATGGGGAGGCAATGATGATGGGAGGCAATGATGATGATGATGGGGAGACAATGATGATAATGGGGAGGCGATGTTGATAATGGGGAGGCAATGATGATGATAATGGGGAGGCAATGATGATGATGATGGGGAAGCAATGATGATGATGATGGGGAGGCGATGATGATGGGGAGGCAATGATGATGGGGAGGCAATGATGATGATGATGGGGAAGCAATGATGATAATGGGGAAGCAATGATGATAATGGGGAGGAAATGATGATGATAATAGGGAGGCAATGATGATGATGGGGAGGCAATGATGATGATAATAGGGAGGCAATGATGATGATAATTGGGAGTCTTTCCACAGCGCCATTTCCTGAACCATAACAGTACAGAACGCAGCACAGTGCAGAGGAGAGCTCCATATTTTGTATGGAGCATTATATGGGGTCCAATATTCTTTATGTAGCATTATATTTGGCCCATAATACTATATGGAGGACTATGTGGTGCCCATAATATTGTATGGAGGACTGTACTGTCCAGACTGTACTGTGCGCTGTGAGGATTTGGCGGTTTTTGAGCTATTGTAGAATTTACAATAGATATCACTCATGTAAAGTAAGAAGTGAAGTATTTGGCACTGTACTATACCCATATTTCTCTGCAGTATCTGTGCATCATGAATCGTAGTCTGTGTTAAAGGGGCCCACTAAGACTCTTTCACCGGGGCCCATAAAAACCTGGAGCCGGCCCTGCATGGAGGGCTGTGTGGCCCTTCAAAGAAATGCCACTCTACAACATTACTGACCCACTGCCAAACAGGTCATGCTGAAGGATGTTGCAGGCAGCAGATCGCTCTCCACGGCGTCTCCAGACTCTGTCACGTCTGTCACATGTGCTAAGTGTGAACCTGCTTTCTTCTGTGAAGAGCACAGGGCGCCAGTGGCGAATTTGCCAATCCTGGTGTTCTGTGGCAAATACCAAGCGTCCTGCACGGTGTTGGGCTGTGAGCACAACCCCCACCTGTGGACGTCGGGCACTCAGACCATCCTCATGGAGTCGGTTTCTAACCGTTTGTGCAGACACATGCACATTTGTGGCCTGCAGAAGGTCATTTTGCAGGGCTCTGGCAGTGCTCCTCCTGTTCCTGCATGCACAAAGGCGGAGGTAGCGGTCCTGCTTTCTGGGTTGTTACCCTCCTACTGCCCCCTCTACATCTCCTGGTGTACTGGCCTGTCTCCTGGTAGCGCCTACAACCTCTGGACACTACGCTGACAGACACAGCAAACCTTGCCACAGATCGCATTGATGTGCCATCCTGGATAAGCTACACTACCTGAGCCACTTGGATGGGTTGTAGAGTCCATCTCATGCTACCACGAATGTGAAAACACAACCAACTTTCAAAAGTGACCAAAACATCAGCCAGAAAGCATTGGTACTGAGATGTGGTCTGTGGTCCCCACCTGCAGAACCACTCCTTTATTGAGTGTCTCTTGATAATTGCCAATAATTTCCATCTGTTGTCTATTCCATTTGCACAACAGCATGTGAAATTCATTGTCAATCAGTGTTGCTTTCTAAGTGGACAGTTTGATTTCAAATAAGTTTGATTTACTTGGAGTTATAATCTGTTAAGTGTTCCCTTTATTTTTTTGAGCAGTGTATATATATATATAATATATATATATATATATATATATATATATATATATATATATATATATATAGTACAAAAATCGCTATTTTACTGTCTCTTTAAATCCGGTAACAAAACATAACAAACATAAATGCATTCCATTCTGGATTAATCACTGATTCCAGACTCACCCTTTCTTGGGACAGGCTTAACTAAGCGGATGCAAGCTAGCAGGGACCGCCAGGTGCCATTCCCAGGTGGTCTGGACTCGCTTCTGCTGCACCGACACACTGTAACAAACAGTCCTTTCCAGGCTGACTCCAGCCAAACTCACTAGAACCGCATGGTTCTCAGTGTGATACCGTCACAGGCTCTGCACACACATGTGTCCTGTCCGGGTGCTATTCAGGACCCCAGTCCAACACCCTGGCTACCAAGCTCCAAGTCTCACCACGTGCTTCCAGGAATCTTCCAACACGGCAGACCTTCCAGGAACCTTCCAGGCAGCCCTGTGCAGGACACACTCTTCACTTGTCTCAGCCAGACTCCCTTGAGACACTCACAGTCTCAGACAGAATCCCTTGAGACAGACATCAGAGACATTTCCCAGCCTCCACCACGTTCTCCTCTCATGTGCACAGCACTGGCTTTTACAGGTGTAACCCCACCCACAGATGAGGTCAGGATCACATGGTTAGGTCACCTGGTCATGACCTCATCACAGGTCCTTTACCAACACACTATTATATACAGGTTTTATCCCAGGTATTCAAACACATACCCCTTGAGTGGGTTTGTAGGTGACTGGACCCACCCAGCTCTCCTAGTCACCTGGAAGCCTCCCAATACATAGCACAACTCTCAGCAGTAGATCTGCTGAACAAACATGTCCAGGCTTCCATCACAGAGCCACCCATCTCTGCGATACATACCGTCCATCCATGACATGTCTCCATGCATATCCTGAGGGCCATACACAGCGCCCCCTAGCTGAATCAGGTGTCACTACACCACAATATATATATAGAGACACACACACATACATGTATATATATTACATAGTCTCCTTTATTATGTATATTGCCATCCCTTATTATACTGTGCCCTCTCTTGTTATGTACATCATCGTCCCTTACATATTGGATTATGTAGATCCCTGTTTTTTATTAAATACCGTCATGTCTTGTTAGCTGTATAATGCAATGATGGCTGATGGAGCAGGGGAAAGCTTCTTTTCTAATAGAGGAGCTGATGGACTGGTAGTCTGGTCACCGGCTCCTCCATCAGCAGTCATTTTATACCTAACAAGAGAGGGGACTATGTAATAAAAGAGGGCGCTGTGAATAACAAATATAACAAGAATACACTATGTATTAGGCAGCACTGTACATAGCAGCAGAAGAAGCTATATAATAAGGGACGGCATCATTAAAAGTGACTACACTATATACTGAGGGATGGCGCTATACATAATAAGTGAGTACACTATATACTAAGGGACTGTGCTATACATAGTAAGTGAGTACACTATATACTAAGGGGCTGTGCTATGTATAATAACTGAGTACACTATATACTAAGGGACTGTGTTAGACATAATAAGCGATAATAACGTCTTCCTCCACCTCCCCATTCCTAAATCCATTATAAATCCCCCTTCCTCCCATCCCAATCCCCCACAGCCCTCATTGTCCTCCTCCCCCGCATCCCATTATTGTCTTCTCCCACCCCAATCATTGCCCTCTTCACCACCTCCATCATTGCTTTCTCCCCCACCACCCCATCATTGCCCATTCCACCACCTCTATCATTGCCTTCTCGCCACCGTTACCCATTCCACCACCTCCATAATTTCCTCCTCCCCCTCCACCCCCAATATTGCCCTTTCCACCACGACCATCATTGTCCTTTCCACCACCCCATCAATGCCCATTCCACCACCTCCATCATTGTTTTCTCCCCCACCACCCCCATCATTGTCCTTTCCACCACCTCCATAATTGCATTCTCCCCCACCTCCCCCATCATTGTCCTTTCCACCACCTCAATCATAGCTTTCTCCTCCTTCACCCTCACCATTGCCCTCTCAATCACCCCATCATTGCCTTCTCCCCCATCACCCCATCATTGCCCTTTCCACCACCTCCATCATTGCTTTCTCCCCATCACCCAATCATTGCTTTCTCCCCCACCACCCCATCATTGTCCTTTTAACTGCCACCATCAGTGCTTTCTCCCCCACCACCCCCATCATTGCCTTCTCCCCCACCACATCCATCATTGCCTTCTTCCCCACCACTATCATTGCCCATTCCACCACCTCCATCATTGCCTTCTCCCCCACCACCATCATTGCCCATTCCACCACCTCCATCATTTCCTTGTCCCCCATTATCCCATCATTGTCTTTTCAACTGGCACCATCATTGCTTTCTCCCCATCACCCCATCATTGCCCTCTCTGTCACCCCCATCATTGCCTTCTCCGCCATCACTGCCCTCTCCTCCACCTACACACACAGCACCATTCACCTCTCTGCACCATTCCCCGCAGTGACACACACACACAGACACACCACCTCCCACCTCTCACCTCTCCGCCCGCTCTCCCACGGCATCACCGTCGCTGAAAGCTTCCTCTCTCTGGCACAGCCACGGCACTGATTGTTAATGTCATCCAGCCATGCCGCTGATTGTTTGAGAGAAAGGAAGTGCGGGCAGGAAGCAGGATGGATCGCTGATACTCCGCTCTGCTGCCATTTCCTCTTGCAGGCAGCGGAGCTGCAGGGATCTCTCCCTGCCCGCTGCACTTAAGGGCAATCTTGCCAGGGGCCCCCCGGAGCCTCGGGGCCATATAAACAGGCCAGATTGCCCTCATTATTAGCCGTCCTGCAGTGGCCCCCCTCCACCTCTGGGCTCCAATGCAGCAGCACAGGCTGCACATGCGGTATGTCCGTCCATTCTACTAAATATTTTCAAAAGCCATTCGAAAGCATTGTGAATACATCAAGACCCTGTACTGTAGGAGGAGTCTTATCTTCCTTCTTTAAGCCAGAGAAACCAAGGAAAGACCTGTCCACAGACCGCCTCGAAGCACAAACAGTCTGTCTCTATGATGAGGAACATGTCTGTGCTTCAGGGCGGCCTATGGGCAGGTCTTTTCTTGGTTTTTCTGACCTAGTGCAGGAAGATAAGACTCTGCCTACAGTCCTGTCCCGGAGCATGGGCATCTCATTAACTGAAAACTTCTAACACTGATTACACAAGAACCACAAGATGGATTTCTTCACCCCAGGTATCATTTTAATCAATATAACAGCTGCAATCTGACAATGCATGTAGATTACTTAGCAAAATCCTGCTGACAGGTTCGTTTTAAACTACAACAGTATAGCTGGATATCCAAATAAGATTATCACCAACAGGAAATACCAGGAGTGGTAAAGTAGTGTATACAAAGCCGCCCCTGAAACATGATAGGGCAGACGAATGAGTAAATGTAAACATTTGCTACCCTAAAAAGACTGAAAAAAGTATAATAGAAACTAAACACCTGGAGAAAAGGTGTATCTGCTGTGGCTTGTAGAACAGAGAAGCCAACCACAAAACACAGGCTCAAGGGTTCAAACACAGATGCATAGATGCTCATGATAAGAATTTATTTTTCCCTCTATTCAAGTCACAAGTGTGGCCACACTAAAGGTACTGCCACACTAAACAATCCCGCTAGCGATCACGATAACGACGCATACTAATGCGATCGCTAGCGGGATTGTTTCTATATCGCTAAGTGCGGCCACATTTAGCGATATAGTTAACGACGCTATCGCCGTTAGCGATCTTCTTAACGACTTTAGCAGTACAAAAGTACCGCTAAATCGCTAAGAAAAGGTGCCACACTAGCGATATATACTTACCCAGCGGGAGCGCCAGCGACGAAAATAAGGTCCGGAACGATTCCAGCGACGAGCGAGATCACAGCAGGAATCTCGTCGCTGGCAGATGCCGCACTGAACAACATCGCTAACGGGATCGCTAAATAGTGATGTTTTTTAGCGATCCCGTTAGCGATATTGTTCAGTGTGGCATACCCTTTAGATACTATGTACAACCTTGGTCTCCGGATTATACGAAGGACAAGAGTGGGTGCAGAGTAGAACAACCAAGGTTTTATAGAGAAAGGGAGAACTGCATACAAAGACAGATTATCAAATTTGGGGTTATTCAATTTGGAAAAACAAAAACTTTGGGGTGATCTCATTACAATGTACAAATATATAAAGGGACTGTACGGAGATCTGTATACACCTTTTTACACCTAGGTCTGCGACAAGGGGGCATCCTCTATATCTAAAGGAAAGAAGGTTTAATTGTTATCAATTCTTTACTGTAGGAGCAGTGAGACTATTTGGACTCTCTCCCAAATGATACTGTAATAAATAGTTGATTAGCAACAAAAGGTCAAAAGGGGCCTGGATGATCAATCAAACATTGGGATGCTCAGGAACGGCTGAATTGTGTCATTGAGTCATATATAAAAGACCCAGAGATGTGATGATCGGCACACTCTCCTCTAGAAGCAATTCAGGGAGAGTTGTTATATGAGGGAAAGCTTATTTTAGAGCAGGCATATACACACATGGTCAAAATTGTTGGTACCCCTCGCTTATTGACAAAAAAACCCACAGTGGTGACAGAAATAACTTGAATTTGACAAAAGTAGTAATAAATCAAAAATCTATGAAAATGAACAATTGAAAGTCAGACATTGCTTTTCAACCATGCTTCCACAGAATTTTTTAAAAAAATAAAACTCATGAAATAGGCCTGAACAGAAATGATGGCACCCTTAACTTAATATTTTGTTGCACAACCTTTTGAGCACAACAAACATGCTCATCCTCATTCCTGTCCCACTTTGTATAGGGGCACCGGACATCATTCTTAACCCCTTAATGTCCAATGACGTGCACAGTCCGTCATGGCCACGTGTCAGTTCCGGCACCACGACGGACGACGGACTGTGCACGTCATGCCTTTGATCTACCACTGCGTGTAAACACGCAGTGGTAGATCAGTGCCGACAGCTGTCACAGACAGCTGACAGGCACGGCAAGCGGTGCGGGGACCTTTGCCGTCGGTCCCCGCACCTACAGCGCTGTGCTTGGTCAGTCAATCTGACTGACCAAACACAGCAGCGATCGCGCAGGAGAAGCTGAAATTTCAGCTTCTCCAGCGCGATCAGTGCAGGAGCCGGCGCTGCAGTGGCCAGGCTTCCTGCACTGACAGCCAGGAGCGGAGCCCCCACCGCCCCTGGCTGTTAACCCCCTGACTGCTGCGATCGAGCGCGATCGCAGCGCTCAGGGGGGAGGCAGAGGGTCGGGAGCTCCCTCTGCCTCAGATCGGCGCCCTGCAATGTATTTGCAGGGCCCGATCTCTGCCTTGATGACCCGGGGGTTGTCATGACAACCTCCGGGTCATCTAGCTACGGAAAGCTGCTGTCATCATGCTCACAGCAGCTTTCCCCACAGGTACAATGCATTGCAATGCTTGAGCATTGCAATGCATTGTAACTGCAATAAAAAGTAAAAAAAGTGAAAGTCCCATAAAGGGACAAGTTAAAAAAAATAATTTTTTTAAAAAAATTGTAAAAAAATATTAAAATTAATTTAACACTAGAACTACTGATGGAGTCATTTTGACTCCTTTCGTTTTATATTTCTCTTCTGTGACTACATTTTTCAGAATTCCGGCTTGAAACTCGGTGACTTTTCCTCAAATATGATGTGAAAAAGATTTTGTGAGAATAAATAATTTTGGTGAAAAATTTGCGCGTTTTTTTTCAAAATTTACCAAGAACTACTGAAGGGAGTCATTTTGACTCCCTACTATATTTTGAGGTCCTTTTGTCACTAAATGTTGCTATAAAGTTTTGTGCATAATTTTTTCACTCTGTCTTATTTACCCTGATGTTCATATAGATGTAGTTCAATTTACATGTCAACTTTTCACATTTTCCTTGTGTTTTACCTGCTTGTATTACTGTGTAATGCTGAACAAAATAGCTTGTTTACTCTAGGCTCTTATCTTATGCTAATTTTTGATTCATATATATTGACACATATAAAGAACTGTACGCTTGCAGAAGCATGCAGGAACAATAATTTACAGTTTACTCTATCTGATGAGGAGCTAGATGCATTCATTGCGATATTCTATGCTCGTGGAATATCTGGCACGAACCGTCACTCGATTAGCAGTATTTGGTGTAATGACTGGGGAATACCGTTTTGCAAAGCGACAATGTCTAGGGACCGCTTTGTTGAAATTATGAGGTTTCTCAGATTTGATGAGAAATCTACTCGATCGGAGAGACTGCAAACGGACAAGTTTGCTCTATTTTCTACTGTGTGGGACAGGTTTATTGAAAATTGTATTGCGTGTTACAAACCTGGCCCATACATAACGGTGGATGAGCAACTTTTCCCAAGCAAAACTAGGTGTCCATTCACGCAGTACATGCCTTCCAAACCAGATAAATATGGCCACAAATATTGGCTAGCTGTTGATAAGGAGAGCAAATATCTGGCAAATGGCTTCCCTTATCTAGGCAAAGATGACACACGCCGTGCTGAGGACCGTTTAGCTGACCATGTGGTAATGAAGTTATTGGACCCGTTTTTGAAAAAAGGTCGCAATGTTACAACCGATAATTATTTTACTTCAGTAAAATTAGCTAAACAGCTAAAAAGCAAAGGAACAACCATCGTGGGAACACTGAACAAGATAAGGCGAGAAGTGCCTAAAGAAATAAAATCCATGAAAGAGGAATTGTACAACACTAAAGTGTTTAGAAATGAAGACAATTTTACACTTACAGTATATCAAGGAAAGCCCAACAAAAATGTTGTCATTTTGAGTTCCGTCCATCCAGATGTTGTTGTTGCGTCTGATTCCGCTAAAAAAACTCCAGAAACGGTAAAGTTTTACAATGAAACAAAATATGGAGTAGATGTAGTGGATCAGATGGCACGAAAATATACCACACGAACATGCACAAGGAGATGGCCTGTTCATGCATTTGAAAATGCCTTAGACTTTGCGGGTATAAATGCATGGATAATATTCAATGAGATAACCCACCAAAAAATGTCACGCAAGGCATTTTTGCAAACGCTTGTGAGAGAGTTGAGTGGTCCTTATGTCACAGATAGGGAAAAGGGTTCCACGTCCCAAGTTTCTACATGCTCAGAAGTGATGGTTCAAACAAAATTTTGCCAGATCAAAGAAAAGTGCAAGAAAAATAGATCTGTCGGCAATTGTAAGACTTGTGGTAAGTCTTTGTGTGGGCAATGTACTGCCATAAATCAAAGGCAATGCCTAAAATGCGAAACACCAAATGTTTAGAAGGTGAATTCTGCGCCATATTTTCATTTTTATGCTCCTCCACCTACATTTTCTCTGCTTTTTGTTCTTCAGTTGTTGTTTATATGTGTGCACTTGAATAAAAAAAAATGTTTGAAAAACGTCTATTATAATTATTGTTATTTTCTGTAGAAAAATAAGAAAAGCAGAAAAAAAACAATCAAAAGCATTACTGTTGGATCTCACAATAATAATACATTACAAAAAATATAATTATTAATAAATAACCACAAATGAAACTCTAAAAATAAACGAAAACAAGCAAGGAGTCAAAATGACTCCTTTCAGTAGTTCTAGGCGGGGTCACGAGTCCAGTAGTCCTAGTGTTAAAAAAAATCCCTAAAAAATACACATTTTTATGTAATAAAAAAAATAAAAAACAAAAAAAATACACGTTTGGTATCGCCACGTCCGTAAAAATCCCATCTATAAAAGCGTAACCCTAGTTAACCCCTTCAGTGAAAGCCGTAAAAAAAAAAACACAAAAAAGTAGTAAATTATACTTTTTCCAAGCGGTATCATCATACCGCTTGAAAAAAGTGCAATAACACGCGATCAAAAAGTCAGATATAAATAATCATGGTACCGCTGAAAACGTCATTTTGTCCCGCAAAAAACAAGCTGCTATACAGCATCATCAGCAAAAAAATAAAAAAAAGTTATAGCTCGCGGAATAAACTGATGCAAAATAATTATTTTTTCTATAAAATTTTTTATTGTGTAAAAAACGCCAAAACATAAAAAAAAATATAAAATGAGGTATCGCCGTAATCGTAGTGACCCGAAGAATAAAGCTGCTTTATCAATTTTACCACATGCGGAACGGAGAAAAAAAAAAAAAAAAAACAATTCCTTAATTGCTGGTTTTTGTTCATTCTGCTTCCACAAAAATCGGAATAGGAAGCGATCAAAAAACGTTATGTGCCCGAATATGGTACCAATAAAACGTCAGCTCGTCCCACAAAAAATAAGCCCACAGATAACACTGTCGACCGAAATATGGAAAAATTATAGCTCTCAAATACGGCGATGCAAAAATTTCTTACAAAAAATTATTAAAAAAAAAAGCATCTTTTAGTGTGTGACAGAAGCTAAACATGAAAAAAGGGTTTATAAATCTGGTATCGCTGTAATCGCACCGATCCGAGGAATAAAGTCGCCTAATCACTAATACCGCACGAGGAACGGCGTAAAAAAGAAAACCAATTCTTCACCTTTTGTGGATTTGTTCATTGTGCCTCCCAAGATCGCAGTAAGTCGATCACAGTGGTTCCCCCCAAGTATGGGGTATCAGCGTACTCAGGACAAAATGCACAATAGCATTTGGGGTCCTATTTCTCCTGTTACCCTTAGAAAATAAAAATTTGGGGCAAAAAGGTCATTTTTGTGGAAAAAAATATGATTTTTTTATTTTCACGGCTCTACGTTATAAACTTCTGTGAAGCCCTTGGGGGTTCAAAGTGCTGACC
The DNA here is from genome assembly GCA_033576555.1 of Oophaga sylvatica. NCBI lineage: Eukaryota > Metazoa > Chordata > Amphibia > Anura > Dendrobatidae > Oophaga > Oophaga sylvatica. The sequence continues at coordinate 961,197,794 of JARQOD010000001.1, forward strand.
ACACATCTAGATAAGTTCCTTGCGGGGTCTAGTTTGCAAAATGGGGTCATTTGTTGGGGGGTTCTACTGTTTAGGCACATCAGGGGCTCTCCAAGCGCGACATGACACCCGCAGACCATTCCATCAAAGTCTGCATTTAAAAACGGTGCTCCTTCCCTTCCGATCTCTGCCATGCGTCAAAATAGTGGTTCCCCCCACATATGGGATATCAGCGTACTCAGGACAAATTGCACAATAGCTTTTGGGGTCCTATTTCTCCTGTTACCCTTATAAAAATAAAAATTTGGGGGCAAAAAGATTATTTTGTGGAAAAAAATATGATTTTTTTTTTTTCACGGCTCTACGTTATAAACTTCTGTGAAGCACTTGGGGGTTCAAAGTGCTCACCACACATCTAGATAAGTTCCTTGGGGGGTCTAGTTTCCAAAATAAAGTCACTTGTGGGGGTTTTCTACTGTTATGCACATCAGGGGCTCTCCAAACGTGAAATGACACCCGCAGACCATTCCATCAAAGTCTGCATTTGAAAAAGGCGCTCCTTCCCTTTCGAACTCTGCCATGCGTCAAAATAGTGGTTTACTCCCACATATGGGGTATCAGCATACTCAGGACAAATTGTACAATAACTTTTGGGGTCCTGTTACCCTTTGGAAAATAATAATTGGGGGTGGAAAGATCACTTTTGTGGAAAAGATATGATTTTTTAATTTTACTGCTCTACGTTATAACCTTCTGTGAAGCCTTGGGGGTTCAAAACTCTCACCACACATCTAGATAAGTTCCTTGGGGGGTCTAGTTTCCAAAATGGGGTCACTTGTGGGGGGTTTCCACTGTTTAGGCACACAGGGGCTCTCCAAATATGACATGGCGTCCAATCTCAATTCCAGCCAAAAAGTCAAATGGCGCTGCTTCCCTTCCGAGCTCTGCCATGCGCCCAAATAGTGGTTTACCCCTACATATGGGGTATCAGCATACTCAGGACTAATTGAACAATAACTTTTGGGTCCTTTTATCCTTTGGAAAATAAAAATTGGGATGAAAAGATCATTTTTGTGGAAAAAAATATGATTGTTTTATTTTATGGCTCTACGTTATAACCTTCTGTGAAGCCCTTGGGGGTTAAAAGCTCTCACAACACATTTATATAAGTTCCTTGGGGGGTCCAGTTTCCAAATGGGGTCACTTGTGGGGGGTTTCCACTGTTTAGGCACACAAGGACTCTCCAAATGCGACCTGGCGTCCAATCTCAATTCCAGCCAAAAAAAGTCAAATGACGCTGCTTCCCTTCCGAGCTCTGCCATGCGCCCAAATAGTGGTTTACCCCAACATATGGGGTATCAGCATACTCAGGACAAATTGCACAATAACTTTTGGGGTCCTTTTATCCTTTGGAAAATAAAAATTGGGATGAAAAGATAATTTTTGTGGAAAAAAATATGATTTTTTAATTTTACGGCTCTACGTTATAACCTTCTGTGAAGCCCTTGGGGGTTAAAAGCTCTGACAACACGTTTAGATAAGTTCCTTGGGGGGTCCAGTTTCCAAAATGGGGTCACTTGTGGGGGGTTTCCACTGTTTAGGCACACAGGGACTCTCCAAATGCGACATGGCGTCCAATCTTAATTCCAGCCAAAAAAGTCAAATGGCGCTGCTTCCCTTCCGAGCTCTGCCATGTGCCAAATAGTGGTTTACCCCCACACATGGGGTATCTGTGTACTCTGGAGAAATTGTACAACAAATATTGTGGTTCATTTTCTCCTGATACCCTTGACAAAATTTAAAAAATTGTGTCGAAAGAAAAATTTTGGGAAAAAAAGTTAAATATTCATTTTTCCTTCCACATTGCTTCAATTCTTGTGAAGTACCTAAAGGGTTAATAAACTTCTTGAATGTGGCTTTGAACACGTTGAGGGGTGCAGTTTTTAGAATGGTGTCACTTTTGGGTATTTTCTGTCATATTGACCCTCAAATTCACTTCAAATGTGAGGTGGCCCCTAAAAAAAATGGTTTTGTAAATTTTGTTGGAAAAATGAGAAATTGCTGGTCAACTTTTAACACTTATACCTCCTAACAAAAAAAAATTTTGGTTCCAAAAATGTGCTGATGTAAAGTAGACATGTGGGAAATGTTATTTATTAACTAATTTTTGTGACATATCTCTCTGATTTAATGGCATAAAAATTAAAAGTTTGAAAATTGCAAAATTTTCAAAATTTTTGCCATATTTCCGTTTTTTTTCATAAATAAACGCAAGTTTTATTGAAGAAATTTTACCACTATCATGAAGTACAATATGTCACGAGAAAACAATCTCAGAATCGCCAAGATCCGTAGAAGCGTTCCAGAGTTATAACCTCTTAAAGAGACAGTGGTCAGAATTGTAAAAATGGCCTGGTCTTTAACCTACAAAATGGCTTGGTCGTTAAGGGGTTTAAAGCCAGAATAGTGTAAACAGGTGGTCGGTTGGAAGGCAGATAATGTTTCCAGTATGTTTCCCATCACCACCCTGTTTTCCACACTGTCAAGACTCACTAGCCAAGAGTCTGCAGTGGACCACATAATCCTCACTCGAACCTCAGACACCTCCTGCCCTGCATCTGTCATTGTACATTCGCAAGCACCATGAGATACCACGTCCAATTCTTT
>JARQOD010000001.1:961200539-961320764 GCA_033576555.1 Oophaga sylvatica
GGAAAATTGTCCATAGTGCGGGATCGAAAAAGCTAATATAATCCTTATTCATAGAATACAGTTTTTTAAATAAAATGAAGTAAAAAAATTTGAGAGTAAAATGGGCATCCCCCCATACACATTTTGTGACATGCAAAAGTATCAAAATGCAGGGCTATGAGGTGTTCTTTAACATATATGGCTCAGGAGCTCAGGGACATCTCACACAGCCTCAAAAGTTTAAAGTGTAGGGCAAAAGACAATTCCCACAAAAAAAGAACAGCCCAAAACATTCTGTAAGGGGTTAAACCCCAAAACCTTGTCATGAAAATTGTATGAAAAAAAAAAGGGTCAGGGGCCCCAATAACCAGGACAAAGGTGTGGCCTTTTAATTAATAAAGGAAAATCAGATTGGGAAGCATATATATGCCTCCTTATATAATTGCACATTGGCCCGGAATGAACACAGAACAAGAGTAATAGCTGAAAAATCGAGCAAGTGCTACAAGCGCATACCTGGCGTCAAGGGGAACCCCGACGCACGTTTCGCAACAGCTTCCTCGGGGGATTTTTCAGCTATTACTCTTGTTCTGTGTTCATTCCGGGCCAATGTGCAATTATATAAGGAGGCATATATATGCTTACATCTGATTTTCCTTTATTACTATTATAGGCCACACTCTTTGTCCTGGTTATGTGGGTCACTGACCTTTCTATTTCATACATTATCATGACAAGGTTTTGGGATTTACCATTACATGAATGTTTAGTCTGTTCTTTTTCTGTGCAATTGTCTTTTGCCCTACACTTTATCTTTTGAGGCTGTGTGAGATGTCATGAGCTCCTTGAGCCATATATGTTAAAGACACCTCACAGCCCTGCATTTTGATACTTTTGCATGTCACACACTGTGTATGGGCACTGCCTATTATACTCTCATTATTTTACTTCATTTTTATAAATCTGTATTCTATGAATAAGGATTATATTAGCTTTTACGATCTGCACTATGGACAATTGTCCTTAAGCTATTTAATCTATCATATATGGAGTATTTTTGAGCCAGTATGGCTCCACAGTTTTGCAATAAATATACTTTTTGTCTAGGGCTGACATTGCACATTTTATGATGCATTTCTGGCGTTTTTGTATCTTGTGATTTTTCTCCTGTTATTTTTGTACATTTATATATTTTGATATAATAAATATTTTGCATTATTTGCCTATTTCCCTTGATTTTTTGGTCTATACCTTACTAATGTATGTAGTCCCTATCTGATGTATTTAAAAACCTGGTCTTATGTATAGTACCTGTATGAGCAGGAACATGTTATGGAACATTATATGGGACCAATTATGTATGGAGCAATATATGGGGCTCATTATTCTGCATGGCGCACTATGGGGTGGCCATAATACTGTATGGTGGAATATACTGTCCGGTTTTTGAGCTATTGTAGAATTTAAAATAGATATCAGTCATGTAATGTAAGAAGTGAAGTATTTGGCATTGTACTATACCTGTATTTCTCTGCCGTATCGGAGCATCATGAATTGTGGTATGTGTTAAAGGGGCCCACTGAGACTCTTTGGCCCGGGGCCCACTGAAACCTGGAGCTAGCCCTGCCCCCCCACAATTTAGCCAAATAACCCCCCGTTTTCAATGCGTTACTATTATTATAAAGTAAATTAAGGTTGACAAGCTTAAGTAATAAGAATTGATGGCATTGAAATGGGCACTGTAGGTGTGTTTACTGTCCTCCACTCCCTGCCGACTTTGCTTCCCTATTGACTTGCATTGGGTTTCGTGTTTCAGTCAGACCTTCGACTTTTGCCAATAGTTGGTCGATTTCGTTTGACTCGACTTTTGTGAAAGTCGGGTGGTCCGAAACCCGACTCGACCCTCCCAGAGGCAAAGTCGCTCATCTCTGGTCACGAGAATACAGTGTTAGAATCTCCAGGATCCATAGAAGTGTTCCAGAGTTATTACCTCATAAAGGACAGTGGTCAGAATTGTAAAATTTGGCCCTGTCATTACCATGCAAGCAACCCTTTGGAGTAAAGGGGTTAATGTACACTCTGCAAGCCATCTTGACTGAAGAAAAACCAGAAATGTAGAAATTTTTGCAATGGATAAGAATTTTCTTTTTCATCCTGATGAGACATGATTACATCGTCTACATATAGGAGAACATACATGCAGGGGCGTAACTAGGAACGGCAGGGCCCCACAGCAAACTTCACAATGGGCCCCCCCCCTCGCGCATTGCCAATCCCGGTCTACCCAAGTTGTGTTAAGAAAGATACCTTTATTATCCAAAATTAGAGGTTTTTGGAGTAATGATAGTGAAATAACAGAAAAGAACCAACTCCCAGGAAGCAACTGAGGTAGTGACGAAGGTAGGCTTTCTCCAGAGTAAATATGTGAAGAAACTTGTAATCCAGCCTGCAAATTGCTTTCAAAACGGATGATTTATTCAGTAGAACAACAGTCCGGTATACAGAATAATCTAAGATTGTTCTGTATACCGTACTTCTGCACCACGCACCACGCCAATTACACATGTGAGGAGTGACAGCCTCAGCTCTGCTACATGTGAGGAGTGACAGCCTCAGCTCTGCTACATGTGAGGAGTGACAGACTCAGTTCTGCTACATGTGAGGAGTGACAGACTCAGCTCTGCTACATGTGAGGAGGAACAGCCTCAGCTCTGCTACATGTGAGTAGGGACAGCCTCAGCTCTGCTACATTCGAGGAGTGACAGCCTCAGCTCTGCTACATGTAAGGAGTGACAGCCTCATCTCTGCAACATGTGAGGAGTGACAGCCTCAGCTCTGCTACTTGTATAGCAAAGCTGAGGCTGTCACTCCGCGCATGTAGCAGAGATGAGGCTGTCACTCCTCGCATGTAGCAGAGCTGAGGTTGCTACTTGTCACATGAAGCAGAGCTGAGGTTGTTACTTGTCACATGTAGCAGAGCTGAGGTTGTTACTTGTCACATGTAGCAGAGCTGAGGTTGTTACTTGTCACATGAGCAGAGCTGAGGTTGCTACTTGTCACATGTAGCAGAGCTGAGGTTGTTACATGTAGCAGAGCCGAGGTTGCTACTTGTCACATGTAGCAGAGCTGAGGTTGTTACTTGTCACATGTAGCAGAGCCGAGGTTGCTACTTGTCACATGTAGCAGAGCTGAGGTTGTTACTTGTCACATGAGCAGAGCTGAGGTTGTTACTTGTCACATGAGCAGAGCTGAGGTTGCTACTTGTCACATGTAGCAGAGCTGAGGTTGTTACTTGTCACATGTAGCAGAGCCGAGGTTGCTACTTGTCACATGTAGCAGAGCTGAGGTTGTTACTTGTCAAATGTAGCAGAGCTGAGGTTGTTACTTGTCACATGTAGCAGAGCTGAGGTTACTTGTCACATGTAGCAGAGCTGAGGTTGCTACTTGTCACATGTAGCAGAGCTGAGGTTACTTGTCACATGTAGCAGAGCCGAGGTTGCTACTTGTCACATGAGCAGAGCTGAGGTTGTTACTTGTCACATGAGCAGAGCTGAGGTTGTTACTTGTCACAAATAGCAGAGCTGAGGTTGCTACTTGTCACAAGTAGCAGAGTTGAGGTTGTTACTTGTCACATGTAGCAGAGCCGAGGTTGCTACTTGTCACATGTAGCAGAGCCGAGGTTGCTACTTGTCACATGTAGCAGAGCTGAGGTTGCTACTTGTCACATGTAGCAGAGCTGAGGTTACTTGTCACATGTAGCAGAGCTGAGGTTGCTACTAGTCACATGAGCAGAGCCGAGGTTGCTACTTGTCACATGTAGCAGAGCTGAGGTTGCTACTTGTCACATGTAGCAGAGATCAGGGTGTCACTCGTCACTTGTAGCAACCATGAGGCTGTTACTGGGCCAGGGGAGGCTACTGGTGACTGAGGTCCTGTGCCCAACAGGGCCCAGGGGGAGGTTAGTGGTGACTTGAGGCTTGCGTCAAACAGGGCCCAGGAGCCCGAGGCCCTGTTGGAATGCGGGCCCCTTGCTACCTGGGCCCTGTGTTGAATGTGGGCCCCCTGCACTGCAGCCTGGGGCCTGTTGAATGTGGGCCCTGTTAGATCCTGCCTGCACCTGCCCTCCCAGTCACCATTGAGCAGCCAAGCCTCTTCTCACTGTTGAGAGACTCACGGTACTCACCCTGCTCGCCCGGGCTTCCACCTGCTTGTCCAGTCAGCCTGCTGCTTCATGTGGTCTGCCTGGCCGTCTGCTGTCCGCCCCCACATGCACACACGCTGTGACAGACGGACCATAATGCACTGGGCCGCAGCTTAAAGCTACAGTGCTCATTTCTGTTCGCTGTCTGCATTTACAACACTGTAGTGTCTCTTTAAAACAACACAGTGTTGTTATGCATCAGCGTTCAGAGTCAGAAGCCTGAACAAAATGTTGGGAGGGGGCCCGAGCGCGGATCCATTTGCCAGCGTGCTCGGGCCCCCCTTTTTGCTCCTAAATCACAGGGCAGCTGCAGCAGGGACGGGCCCCCTTCTAGCCCGGGCCCTGTGGCAGCTGCTTCCCCTGCTTCCACTATAGTTCCGCCCCTGCATACTTGTTATGAATATGCTAGATATGGTTTCTGAGCAGAGGCTCCCTCTGGTGGTTACAGACAGTACTGAACTTTTCAGCGAGGAATGGCAATCTGGTTCACTGACTGGTCTGATATAAGGGAGGTTCCCTCCCATGATGGTTGCCGGTGATCAATTGTTCTTGTCTCAATTGTGGTTCCTGGTTCATTTGAAAGTTTGCTGGAGTCTTGCCTGCATCTCCTGCTTTCAGATAAGATATTTTTTGCTTTTCTTTTTGTGCTTGCTTTTTGCATTGTTTTCTGCACTTTTGTGGAGGTCAGCCAGGTCCCCTCCTGGGGCCTGAGCTCCTCACAGTTTATCTGCAGCCACTGTCATTTGCTCATTTGCTTTTTCCTGCTTTTTCAGCGGCTGCAGCTTGGTTTTGTGCACACTGAGATCTGATTTAGCGGGTGGCGAGATCGTGTGATCTCAGTATTTTTGTAATCAGAATTGTTGGATTTTTGTAGGGTTTTCTGGGTTGCAGAAAGTAATCTCTCCTTTCCTATCCTATTTAGTCATCTTGTGGCCCCAGTGTTTGCTCAATCTATTTTCTGCCTATGTTTGTGTTTTCATCTTGTCTAACCGCCATTATATGTTTGGGGGCTTCCTATTTTCTTTGGGGATCTGCTCCGGGTCAGATAGCTTTCATCTTTCTGCCTTTAGGTGTAGTTATCTCTCAGGCTGTGACTAGGCGTCTAGGATCAACGTAGGAACGCTCCACGGCTACCTCTAGTTGTGTCGTTAGTTTAGGAATCTGCAACCCATCAGTTACCAACATCTCAGGTGTTCTGCTGCCCTGCTGTTGTTCCTGTCCTCCTCAGCTACCGAAACACAACACATACATCCACTCCTTTGCTACATTTTTCATATACAAACATGGATCAGCTTGGGATCTTTTAAATCCTTCATCCATTAAAATTTTCTTCATTTATGAGTTCCAACCTCTTGCCGACTGCTTTTGCATTTGTCAAACAAGGTGCTCGTCACTCTTTTTCATATATCCCTCGGTTTGGCTCATGTACAACTCTTCTTCAATGTCACCATGTAGGAAGGCTGTTTTCATGTCAAAATGTCTCACTGTATTCTGCTGAACTGCAGCTATGGACATTAAAGTTCTGAATGTGGTTTGATTTGCAACTGGAGAAAATGTAGCATCACAATCTTCACCATACTTTTGCGAGTACCCTTTTGCGACCAATCTTGCCTTAAACTGGTGAACTTTACCTTCATAGTCATATTTGTTTCTGAAGACCCACTTACATCTGTGACAGTGTCACTGGTTTTATATGTGAGGGGAGGTATGTGTCACACAGGATGCTCTCCTGGGTGAACTAAGACCTACTTTATTTATCTGCCAGCATGTTATATGCTGGTAGGTTTACTCTGTTAAAGGGTGTGCGGTTTTATGAGAATGGCAAAGAGGGCGGGACGCATTCCCCTACCTCCCCTCAGGGTGTGGCTGAGCAATGTGTAAAAGCTCAGTCCTGTTTTTTTTTCTCTGGTGTGTGGTCTGGAGAGGAAAGTCTCCAGACAGTATAGTGGAAGCTGCAGAGCTTTCCACAAGGACTTTAGCAGTGCAGTTTATGCTACCGAGAGCGGGCGGAACCCACTCATCTATGGACTGAGTTATTGTTTGTTTTTTTATGTTTTTCCCGTTTAACCCAGAGGGGTCATGTTTACTTTTCCTGCGAAACCTGCATGAGTTTATGGCTGATAATAAACCAGCAGAAAGAAAACCCAGAGAACGTGTGTCCTGAGTCTGCCTTCAGGAGAGCCGAGCGAGTCGTCTTGCCACAGTTGGTGTGAGAGTGCGTGCAGGATTCCAGGAACACGTGTACTTGCCACAAAGACCGGTGGATGTCCTGGGTGAAGGCTGCCAGCCAGCCAGAGAAGTCCGGCAGCATGGAGGAGCTCGTTAAGCACCTGGTCCAGGCCCAGCAGAGCATGCAGCAGCAACACCTACAGAGCCAGCAGAGCATACAGCAGGCCCAGCAGAGCATGCAGCAGCAGCACCAGGAGACGACCAAACTGTTGCTTCAGCAGATCCAGTTGCAGCAAAAGTCGCAGCAGCAGCACCAGCAGGAGGCGCAACAGCAGATACAGCTTTTGGCGGACGCCATCCAGAGCAGGGCGGTCACCCCAACCCCAGGGCCGACTGATGATTCTCACGTCAGGAAGGCGGTAAGGCGGGCCATGCAGAAGATGACACCTGGGGATGATGTAGAAGCATTTCTGACTGTTTTTGAGAGGGTGGCTGATCGGGAGAGACTTCCACCAGCACAGTGGGCAGAGGTTCTGGCGCCATATTTATCGGGTGAACCCCAAAAAGCGTATTTTGACTTGGCGCTGCAAGATGCTAAGGAGTATCCCAAACTAAAGACAGAGATCCTAGCACATCTGGGAGTAAATATGGCAGTAAGAGCCCAGCGAGTTCATCACTGGGCATATGCTAGCAACAAACCCCCTCGTTCGCAGATGTTTAACCTACTGCATCTTGTTCAGAAGTGGCTACAACCGGAGTCCTCCACTCCGGCCCAGATGGTTGAGCGGGAGGTGATTGACAGATTCATGCATTCCCTTCCCAAATCAGTACAGACCTGGGTTGCCCAGGGTGATCCCCAGAACGCAGATGACTTTATCGGCCTGGTAGAGAGGTACCAGGTAGTGGAGAGATCTCTTGGGAAACCGGATGCAGTCACTTCTCCCTACTGGGATACCCAAAAGGGGGTGGGTTCACCACGGAAGGGATCTAGAGCCACCACTGGGGGGCGTCCCACTCCTATTGAAGGTGCCTTTAGAACAGTTGGGAAAGATATAGTTTCCTGGCGATGTCACAACCCTGGACATGTAGCCGCCAGGTGTCAAATATCCCCTGAGCCCATGGACTGCAGCCTAGGCAGACGGGTCTCCTATTATGCCTATCCAGCCTGTAGCGTGGACTGTCGACCCGGAAAGGGACCGCAGGCGTGTGCAGTATCCATTAATGGAATAAAAGTGCTTGGGCTGTTGGACTCCGGGAGTATGGTGACCTTGATCAGAGCCTCCCTTCCCCACCAGTTGATCCCTTCCAAAACCCTGGGTGTTAGGTGCATCCATGGTGACGCCAAGGACTATCCCGTGGCCACAGTAACAGTGGGGACAGACTGTGGTGCCCAGTCCCATGAAGTCGGGGTGGTAAAGGACCTGATACATCCCGTCATATTGGGCCGTGATTTTTCCTTATTCTGGGACTTGTGGGGGAAGGGAACTGGACTAAGTAGCATGGGGAAAAGCGAGATCCTTGAAGGAGAACCCCCGACAGAGTCTCAGAGAGAGGAGTTCCCACTGTGCGTCCTTGGTGATGAGGGGGAGACGGTGACCGAGGAGGCCGACCTACCTGCGTTAGATATGTCCAGAGAGAACTTTGGGACTGCTCAAGTTCGAGACCTGACCTTAAAAGGGGCGTTCGACCAGGTTACTGTATGTAATGGGGTTGCCCAAGAGCCGGGGGCCGACACCAGATTCCCCCACTTTGCAGTACAGGGGGAGTTGCTATATCGGGTGGCCAAACTGAGGGGCGGTGAGATAGTGGAACAGCTGTTAGTGCCGGGGCCATACAGACGGTGGGTGCTAGATATGGCCCATTCACATGTTCTGGGGGACACCTAGGGGTCGAGAAAACTCAGGAGAGGATACTGAGGAGGTTTTATTGGCCAGGGTGTTATCGAGAAATTCAAAACTTTTGTAGGTCCTGCCCCACCTGCCAAATAACCGCTCCCTCCTCCCATTTCCGTAGCCCCTTAGTTCCACTACCTGTGATAGAGGTTCCCTTTGAGAGGATTGCCATGGACCTTGTGGGTCCCATAGTAAAATCAGCTCGGGGCCACCAATATATCCTGATCGTCATGGACTATGCGACTCGGTATCCAGAAGCGGTCCCCCTAAGGAACATGTCCACTAAAAGTATAACCCGAGAGTTGGTCCATATTTTTGCTCGGACAGGTCTACCAAAAGAGATTCTAACAGACCAAGGAACCCCCTTCATGAGCAAGGTGATGAAGGAGCTTTGCAGAGTCCTTCAGATAACTCAGCTGCGGACCTCGGTTTATCATCCACAAACGGACGGCCTAGTGGAACGCTTCAACAAGACCTTAAAGGCGATGCTCAAGAAGGTCGTTGAAAAGGATGGGAGAGACTGGGACTACTTGCTCCCATTTCTGCTTTTCTCGGTCAGAGAAGTTCCTCAAGCCTCCACTGGCTTCTCTCCATTTGAGCTCCTATATGGGCGGCATCCAAGAGGTCTCCTAGACATCGCCAAGGAAACTTGGGAGGCTGAAGTCACGCCACACCGGAGTATCATCTAACATGTCGCCCAGTTACAGGAGAGAATGTCAAAGGTGATGCCCATCGTGAAGGAACATCTCCTCCAGGCGCAGGAAGCCCAGGCGAGGGACTATAACCGGTCGGCGAGACTAAGACAGTTCAAGCCGGGAGACCGTGTTTTGGTGCTGATCCCTACTGTCGAGAGCAAGTTCCTCGCCAAATGGCAAGGTCCATACGAGGTAGTGGAGAAAGTCAGCGAGGTTAATTATAGAGTCCACCAGCCTGGCCGAAGGAAGGCACATCAAATATATCATATAAACTTGCTCAAGCCGTGGCGGGACCGTGAACCTGTGGAAACTCCTTGCCTGGGAGCCGCACCAGAAGGCAAGGTGGAGGAGGTCACTATTGCAGAGACTCTATCACCGGCCCAGAAGCAACAGTGTCGAGAATTACTACAGCGGAATCGGGAGCTGTTCTCAGAGTTGCCAGGGCATACACAAGTGGTAGAGCATGACGTGCTGACAGAACCGCATGTACGAGTGAATTTGAAGCCGTATCGGATTCCGGAAGCACGCCGGGAGGTGATCTCGGCTGAGGTGAAGAGGATGTTAGACCTCGGGGTAATAGAGGAGTCAAAGAGTGGGTGGTCGAGCCCAATCGTCCTCGTGCCGAAACCCAATGGAGAGTGGAGGTTTTGTAATGACTACCGTCGGCTGAATGAGGTATCCAAGTGTGACGCGTACCCGATGCCCCGCGTCGACGAACTCATCGAGAGGCTTGGACCGGCGAGGTACATCACCACTCTTGACCTGACGAAGGGCTACTGGCAGATCCCCATGTCCCAGATGGCTAAAGAGAAGACGGCTTTCTCAACACCTGATGGCTGTTTTCAATACACGCAGATGCCGTTCGGACTACAGGGGGCCCCAGCCACTTTCCAGAGGGCTATGGATCGGATCCTAGCCCCACATAAGAAGTATGCCGCAGCCTACCTCGACGACATTGTGGTCTTTAGCCCAGACTGGGCTAGTCACCTACATAAACTACAGGCCATTTTGGACGCGCTAAGGAAAGCAGGATTTACCATAGATCCAAGAAAGTGTGCCATCGGAAAAGAGGAGGCCAAGTACCTGGGCTATGTTGTTGGGAGAGGCAAAATAAAGCCGCAAATCAAGAAAGTGGAGGCAATTCAAACCTGGCCGCAACCGCTCTCAAAGAAGCAGGTGAAAGCATTCCTGGGAATGGTGGGATACTACCGGCGGTTTATCCCGAATTTCGCCACGATTGCCGCCCCACTAACAGATCTTCTAAAAGGCACCAAATCAACCATGGTGAAATGGACGGAAGAAACGGAGACCGCGTTTCAAAAGCTGAAGCTAACACTGTGCAAGCAGCCTGTCCTGGTCGCGCCAGACTTTAAGAAAGAATTTGTGGTCCAGACTGACGCATCAGAGGTTGGTCTCGGGGCCGTACTCTCCCAAGAAATAAATGGGGAAGAACATCCCATTCTCTATCTAAACCGAAAGCTGTCCTCCTGCGAGAAGAACTACGCCATAGTAGAGAAAGAATGTTTAGCCATAAAATGGGCCGTGGATACACTGAAATATTACCTACTAGGCCGGAAGTTTAAATTAGTATCAGACCATGCCCCGTTGAGATGGTTGAGGGAAAAGAGGGGAAAAAATGCTAGGGTAACTAGATGGTTCCTAGAGCTGCAAGATTTTAACTTTCACGTGGAGCATAGGCCAGGGAAGTTACATGGGAATGCAGATGCCCTCTCTAGGATTCCCTGTCTGGTGTCAGAAGGTGCCCAAACCCCCAGCTTTGGGCAGAGGGGGGGAATATGTGACAGTGTCACTGGTTTTATATGTGAGGGGAGGTATGTGTCACACAGGATGCTCTCCTGGGTGAACTAAGACCTACTTTATTTATCTGCCAGCATGTTATATGCTGGTAGGTTTACTCTGTTAAAGGGTGTGCGGTTTTATGGGAATGGCAAAGAGGGCGGGACGCATTCCCCTACCTCCCCTCAGGGTGTGGCTGAGCAATGTGTAAAAGCTCAGTCCTGTTTTTTTTTCTCTGGTGTGTGGTCTGGAGAGGAAAGTCTCCAGACAGTATAGTGGAAGCTGCAGAGCTTTCCACAAGGACTTTAGCAGTGCAGTTTATGCTACCGAGAGCGGGCGGAACCCACTCATCTATGGACTGAGTTATTGTTTTGTTTTTTTATGTTTTTCCCGTTTAACCCAGAGGGTCATGTTTACTTTTCCTGCGAAACCTGCATGAGTTTATGGCTGATAATAAACCAGCAGAAAGAAAACCCAGAGAACGTGTGTCCTGAGTCTGCCTTCAGGAGAGCCGAGCGAGGCGTCTTGCCACACATCCCATAGCTCTTTTTCCTTGTGGTAGCTCAGTAAATTCCCATGTCTGGAGTTGGTGAAGGGACTCCATCTCTTCATTAGCGGCATTTATCCACTTCTGCTTCTTGTGGACATGCAGTTTTTGCATCTCTTGCCATGACTGTGGCTCTTGTTCAGGAAGTGTTCTGAACGGCGTCCAGCTGGGATACCTTTTTTTGGCCTTTCTGATCTCCTGACTGGAGGTTGACTTGGCTCTTTTTTGTCTTCCTTGGTGGCTTCAGAGCTTAAACACACTTCAGTGTTTTCCTTTTCGTTGTCTGGGTTCGGTGATTGAGATTCTTATTCTTGCTTCTTAGGTTGAATAAAAACTGGTGTAACTTCATGGAATTTGAGCGATACAGAGTTTTCATCAATCACTACATCTCTGCTGATTGTTACTGTGTTGGTCTCTGGCTGCAGGATTCTGTATCTCTTTTGAGTTTCGCTATAGCCCACCAGGACTCCTTGCTTTGCATGTGACTCCCACTTGTAACGGTTTTCTTTGGGAACATACATAAATGTTTTACTTCCAAATATCCTGAAATGCTTCAGGTTAGGCTTCTCGCAGTTCCATATCTCATATGGAGTTTTATTTGTGGCTTTACCTGGCAGTCTGTTTTGAAGATAGCAAGCTGTCATGATGGCTTCTCCTCAATACGTTGTAGGTAGATTTGCATCAAACAACATACTTCTTCCACTTTCACAGAAAGTACGGTTCTTTCTCTCTGCAATGTCATTTTGTTCTGGGTTGTATGGAATGGTAGTCTGGAACATGATTCCATCATTTTTCAAAATGTTTTGCACCTTACCACTTGTATATTTGGTTCCATTATCTGCACGCAGGGCTTTTGGTAGTCTTCCAAATTTGTTAATCACTACAGCAAGACATTCTTGTGCAAATTATAAAAGCGCTGCGGAATATTTTAGCGCTATATAAAAATAAAGATTATTATTATTATTATTATTCAAGTTTCTGTGGAACTTCATCCTTAATGTGAAGCAGGTAGGTGACTGTATATCTGGAGTAGTCATCAATAAATGTGTGAAAATATCTCTTCTTGCTAGGAGTTTGAACACTCATTGGACCACATACATCTATATGTATCAGTTCCAGAGGCTGTGCAGATCTAGTGGTGCTTATTTTAGGGAAGGATTTTCTGGACATTTTCCCTTTAAGACAGGGAGTGCACTTCATCATTTGACTACACTGGTAGATTTCAATACCATTTGCAAGTTGAGCTAGCTTCTTTACTGCTTCTGGGTCTCTGTGCCCAAGATGTCTGTGCCATACATGGATACAGTTCTTATGCAGATCTTGTCAAGCACTATACACTCTTTCTTTGCATTTTAGCTGATAAAGTTCATCTTGGATTTTTCCTTCTGCAAGAGTGTGACCCTTCTTTGAGATGATGCGGCTGTTATGTTTAAAAGTAACTACATTCCCCTTTTGCGTGAGCTTCTTTACTGACAGAAGATTGCTTTCAAGGCTGGGAACATAGAGAACAGCCTTTATTGGGATCTTTCTGCTTTGTGCTGAGGAAACTGGACAGTGGAGGTAGCCGTCTTCTACTCCTTCTGAAGTCATATAATGACCATTAACTAAGATGATCTTTTCTGACTTGCTTTCATTAAGGTCAGTGAAGAAATCCTTGATTTGTCATATGGCTGTTTGCACCAGAATCTATACACCATATATGCTTTGCAGATGGGCCTGTACTGGCATTAAATGCAGCTTCAACGCATGCAGAATCTTCCTTTACAGCTGTTTTAACCCTTTGATGACTGTTCTTCTTTTTAAGCTGACTCATTCTTGCTTTCCAAATTCTGCTTTTGCTTTAAGGTGGCCGGGCTTTTTACAGACAAAACATTCACGAGTTTCTCTTAGATTGCTCTTATATTTAGGGAAATCCTGTGTCTTTAAAGCTGTTTCTGGTCTGGATTCATTACTGCTGCTTACATGCTGCATTTTTCTCTTGAATACATCCACAAGTTTCCCTTTAACATACTCTAGTGTCAGCTCATCATCTGGCCGTGCATCTAGTGCAGTCATGAGTGTGTCATAACTCTCTGGAAGACCACTTAATAGAAGTGCAGCAACATGAAAATCTTTAATTTCTCAAATACCGCTGAGACGCTCCACAATTTCTAGGGTGTTTCTTATATAGTCCTGAATATTCTGCCCATCACTTAGCTTAGACTGATACAGCTTTCTCATGAGATAAAGCTTATTGCTGAGATTTGATCTTTCATGCACTTTCTGTAACTCATCCCACATCTTCTTTGCAGTTGCACACTTGCATATATGCACAATCTGATTATCATCTACACCAGACCCGGGCAAGGGGCGGCCCGCGGGCCGCATCCGGCCCGCCGGCTGTCAGTGACCGGCCCGCGGAGGCGCTCCGGCAGTCTCAGGGCCCCGGCATCAGCTGGCACAATACTTACCTCTCCCGTGCCTCCGCTGCTGCAGCTCCGGGCTCCACCGGCGCTTCCTCTCACAGCCGGCCGCTGAATGACGTCATCATTCAGCAGCCGGCTGTGTCAGAGAGCGGGGACGCTGGACAGGTAAGACGTGTCTCTGTGTGTGTCTGTGTCTATGTAGTGCGGTGCTTTGTGTGTGTGTGTGTGTGTGTGTGTGTGTGTGTGTATGTATGTGAGAGAGTGCTTATGTGCTGTCTGTGTGTGATGATGGGCAGGCATTGCTGATAATGGGGAGGCATTGATGATGATGGGGAAAGATGATGATAATGGGCAGGCATTGATGATAATGGGCAGGCATTGATGATGGGGAGAAGATGATGATGGGCAGGCATTGCTGATAATGGGGAGGCATTGATGATGATGGGGAGAAGATGATGATAATGGGCAGGTATTGATGATAATGGGCAGGCATTGATGATGGGGAGAAGATGATGATGATGATGGGCAGGCATTGATGATGATGGGGAGAAGATGATGATAATGGGCAGGTATTGATGATAATGGGCAGGCATTGATGATGGGGAGAAGATGATGATGATGATGGGCAGGCATTGATGATGATGGGGAGAAGATGATGATAATGGGCAGGTATTGATGATAATGGGCAGGCATTGATGATGGGGAGAAGATGATGATGATGATGGGCAGGCATTGATGATGATGGGAGAAGATGATGATGATGATGGGCAGGCATTGATGATGATGGGGAGAAGATGATGATAATGGGCAGGTATTGATGATAATGGGCAGGCATTGATGATGGGGAGAAGATGAGATGATGATGGGCAGGCATTGATGATGATGGGGAGAAGATGATGATAATGGGCAGGTATTGATGATAATGGGCAGGCATTGATGATGGGGAGAAGATGATGATGGGGAGGAGATGATGATGGGCAGGCATTGCTGATAATGGGGAGGCATTGATGATGATGGGGAGAAGATGATGATAATGGGCAGGCATTGATGATGGGGAGAAGATGATGATGGGCAGGCATTGCTGATAATGGGGAGGCATTGATGATGATGGGGAGAAGATGATGATAATGGGCAGGTATGTATATATACAGTATACAGTATATATAATATATTATAAAATATATATATGTATATATACAGTATTGGGTAGAACGGAGTTAATTATATTAGTCCGGCCCTCTAAAACCATCCCAATTTCTCATGCGGCCCCCTGGTAAAATTAATTGCCCACCCCTGATCTACACTGAGGGAGATTGTGCTTTGTGCTTTCTGATCCTTCTCTAGCCAATAATCTGGTAATGGATGAGGCACTTGTTCCTGAGTATATTTCCACGTACCTTCTCTTTTGAGCAGCATCTTCCCTTGAATTTCCATAACTGGTAGTTTTTGTTAGTTAGGCTTGGCACTGAGAACTTGACAGGATTGCTAATAGTGGACGTCTTCTCTGTTGCTCTGTGCTGCTTTTGCTTTGGGCTTCTGTTGCTGTGTTACTCTGGAGTTCTGTGTCACTCTGGGCCCATAACCTGTTGGCAGCAGATTATTCAGGATACTCTCCAAGCTTGTGACAACAAAGCTTCTTTATTCAGGAACAATATACTTGTCTTATTGATTGGCTTTACTGGGTACCAATCTCATGGGCCACAGCCTAGGTTATTGAGTGATTTGCATAAATGAAACAGCAATTGAGGTTTCTGGATTTACACCTTTTATGACGGCCACAGGGGCATAACTGCAATACTTACAGGAGATTCTGTCGCTCCATGGCCCTGGAGCCTAAGGGGCTCAAAAAGTCCCTTTGGCCATTATGATAAGACCAACACTATTAAAAATTTGCAATAATTTGGGGCCCTGTTGGAGCTTTTGCATTGGGGCCCAGGAGCTTCAAGTAACGCCACTGGATGGCCATATCACTGACCCTCTTTATCCTGCCATTTCGAGTCACTCTTCTCAACTGATGCATTTCACTGCAAACATTGCTTTTATTCCCCTTCTGACTCCAGCCATGAGAAACCAGAGTTTGGCATCCAATGCCACCAGACTCTCAATTAGACTAAGAGGAAAAGACATTTAATTATCACCCACTATGGACATGGTGCTGAGGGCCATACTTCCTTGTTGCCAAATAGACACTAAAAAATAGTAAGCCAACAGCGTGAGGGAAAAATTTATCCCAAGGGGTGCACAACTGTATGTAATCACAAAGAAGCCTTACCATTACTGATACAATCACCTTCATGCCATAGGATTAGTACATACTGTATAAATGGTCATTGTTGTTTCAACAAACTTCTCCTAAATCTATAGTGCAAGTGAATTTAAAAAACTGCATTCTCTATGAAATATATGCTTCTTTTTCACTTTTGAGCCACTTTTTATCCTGCATTCTCTGAAATACAGTTAGAATATGTCCTTGTCATATCAAAATGGACTACATGCTCACTGAGAGATCAGATTACAGCTAACTATTGAAGAAAAAAAAGAGAAAGGAGCAGGTTGTATAGTGAACTGAGAAGCAAAATGAAAGGGATAGACACAACACACACAAGCAAACAAACCCATGATGCTGCTTTTTGGTAAGTGTTTACCTTTCTTCAGCTCTGGATTCACAGCTATTTTGCTCAGTACTGTTCTTGCATGCTGCTGATGATACTGTATATATGCTACATAGAGATAGGAGGGCAAGTATCGACTATGTCACACACATATGACAACTTTTTCTGAAACATTTCCTCAAATGACAGGTATGCTTTTAACTATCTGAGGTCTCTGAGATAATAATGCGTCAGGTTTTGAAAACAGGATAAACATTTTAAACATTTTTGCAAAAACTCTACACTGTGTTTTTTTAGGGCAGGGCTTAAGGGGGGATGCTGTATGGAACCAATAGGTTCTCTTTGTTCTTCCTTTTGCCTTTTGTCATAATCAAACCACTCAGACACTGAAATGGGCATAACACCTTAGCGTTTAGGATGTCACAATTCCACCACGCATGGTGTCCTACGGAAGCTGTGAATGACAGCTCTGCCGCTCTTTGTGATTGTGGGATTGCTAAACTGTCAGGATTGTGAGTGACATCTGTAATGTCCAGTCTGAAGAAGAGATTTGAGTATAGCGATTGACAGCTCAGCTGTCCTATCTGGCTGGCTCTGTGGGATCTCCTCAATGTGTCTTCTATTACAGGGCTATTTAGCAGTTTTACAATTGTCAGATCTTTGCTAATTGTATCTTTGCTCAAGAGGTGTGTATTTGCTCTGTATTCTGATCTCTGTTGCCGACCTTGAATTTACCTTCTTCACAATCCGTTTGACTTACCCCTTTGTCTTGACCAGATACTTTCCTGATACTCTGACCTCGGACTGTTGAGCCCTCTTGGTACTGACCCGGACCTCTTGAATTTATTGCCTCACGGCAAGTCAGTGAGTAGTGACTAATGTCATATAGGGTTGGTTAAGTTCTTTAAATGACATTGACCCCCTGAGCTTCTATTTATGACTATAAAAATTGCACGTAAATCCGCATAGACTCATGATTCATCTGTGATTTCTTCAATTATCAGGTTTCAGTTACTGCAAATCCTTTAATTCGTTTGCGCAATATAAATAACATCTATTAATATTATAATTACATCTATTTTTTATCAAATATCACCCACTGTTCCTCTAATAAACAGGACCTGAGTCAGAATCTTATTCACAAACTTTATTTATGGATAAAAGCAAAGAAATGGGAGGGGGGATTTTTTTATTAACTATTTTTAGTAGCACGTGTGAAAATTGTCTATGTATTGCCAAAAAGCAAATATAAGACAGATGGGGGAGAATGATGTTGCAGTGTTTCTTCAGCTTGTGTGTATGGTTGCATGATATGAGAAGAGAGGAGAAGGAAAGGGTAAGCTCTGTTGACAGCTCAGCTCTCTCCTCCATTAGAAGAGAACAGCACAGTTACAGAGAGAAAATGTACATTTACAGAAATTATGCAAAATAAAAAAAAGACCTAAACCATGTTACCCACAAAATTACTGGCACCACTATATCTAATTTATCACTGTGTGTACAATCATTAGACAAGTGAATATTTTGACCATATAATAGTTTTTATGCCGATTTGCCAACTTTAAGCTCTATAAATGTGGATGCTTATTGGATAAAGCAGATCAGTTGATGTGTATTTGTGTATTGAGAGGGGTAAGGCCTAAAGATACAACACCCTTTATCAAGGTGTGAAGAATTAGGCCAAAATTTTGGATTTTAAAATCTTTTTGTCAAGCTGGTGTTATAAAGTATTCTAATTTACTGAGATAATGACTTTTGGGTTGTCATTGGCTGTAAGCCATAATCATCAACATTAACAGAAATAAACACGTGAAATAGATCACTCTGTGTGTAATGACTCTATATAATATATGAGTTTCACTTTTTGTATTGAAGAAGTGAAATGAATTAACTTTTTGATAATATTCTAATTTAATGAGATGCACCTGTACTTGTCAGCTAGTTTTCCTCAGGCAAAATAAGTAAAAAAAAGATTTAACTGATTCTGAAAAGTGAAAAATTGTGAAAAAATCTTACAAAGGATGCAACTCTTCAGAAATTGCTAAGATTTTGGGGTGTAATTTACGCTGAAGGAAAACAAACACCTCTTTGAAAAGTGTCTAAGACTGTGGTTGGTTCTGCACAAAAGGTTGATTGTCAACAGAGGAAGAAACTGACAGACCCCATGGAAGGAGCTTATGACTCTTATTAAAGAGAAGGACGGCTATATTATTATATTGGTTAATGATCATTTTTTTTAAATGTTAGAAATCTTTTTTTGTAAATTTTAAGTTGTTTGGCTATTATTAGGGTTGACCGACTAGCTTTGGATAAGAGCTTATCCAAATAGGTATAGCGCTTACTGAATAGCTGCCCCGGTAACCTGGATACCTGGAGCGCTCCCGATAATCAGCTGTTCAGCGCCGCAACTGCATGTGTTGTGGCTTTGTGTCAGTCACAACACATTTATGGATAGCCTGTTTGTTGGGCTTTCCATGCATGTATTGTGACTGTCACACAGCCTCGACACATGCAACTGCGGCACCGAACAGCTAATTATCGGGAGCGCTCCAGGTATCCAGGTTACCAAGGCAGCTATTCGGTAAGCGCTATAGCTATTCGGATAAGCTCTTATCCAAAGCTAGTCGATCATCCTTAGTTTCACTGGCTGCGTGTTTCAGGTCATTGTCATTTTGGAAAACCCAGCCACGACCCATTTTCAATGCTCTTACTGAGGGAAGGGGGTTGTTGGCCAAAATCTCGCGATACATGACCCATTCCATCCTATCTTCAGTTGTTCTCCCCTTTGCAGAAAAGCACACCCAAAGTGTGATGTTTCCACCACCATGCTTCACAGTTAGGACGGTATTCTTGAGGTTGTACTTATCTTTCTCTTCCCTCCAAACACAACGAGTGACATTGATGCCAAAAAAAATCTATTTGGTCTCATCTGACCACATGACTTTCTCCCATCCCATACCTCCTCTGGATCATCCAAATAGTCATTGGTGAACTTCAAACAGGCCTGGACATGTGTTAGTGTGAGAAGGGAGACCTGTTAATCCATGAAGAAGTAATGTGTTACTAATGGTTATGTTTGAGACTGTGGTCCCAGCTTTCTTCAGGAACCAGGTCCTCCGGTGTAGTTCTAGGCTGATTACTGACCTGACCGAGGAAGATTGACAGTCATCGTGTGTTTCTTTCTTGTCTTATAAATGTGCCAACAGTTGTTGCTTTCTCATCAAGCTGCTAGCCTATTGTCCTGTAGCCCTTTCCAGCTTTGTGCAGGTCTACAATTTTATCCCTGGTGTCCTTAGACAGATCTTTAATCTTGGCCATGGTGGAGGGGTTGGGGTGTGATTGAGCTTGTGGACAGGTATATTTTATACAGGTAACATGTTCAAACTGATGCATATACTACAGGTAATGAGTGTAGAGAAAATAAAACTTGCTTTGCTCTAAAATGGCCACAGCACAAGAAAAGGGAGCGTTGTGGAATATTTAAGCCATGCCTCCTGTTCTCTACCATGGAATGGACACATCCTACTGTTGGATGATCCAAACCGATGGAAGAGCATGGGAGATGTGCAGGATTTGCACCTAACTGTGAATAAACATGCAATTACCTGCAATGTTTTACTGAGATGTCATAATTGGCTGTATGGAAGCACTTCTTTGAGGTTCAGCTATATGTATGTTAGTTTCACAATAATTTTATACAGACCTCAAAAGGAGAGGTATAATCCGTATCAGGAGACCGCCAACCCCCATGCACCATTTATAAAACTGGAGATGGCTCATGATGGATGGAGCATCAGCACTCAGCTTTGATATGTAAGAACTTGCTATAAATACGAGTTATCTGCTGGTGTTTCCCTTTACAGAGGGTAAAGCAACCATTCTATACTTTCCCTCTTCAGGGTTGTGGATACGTTTATAACAGTAATAAACAAACCCATTACATTTTAGATTTCATATACAAAAAGAGTATGGTGCTATTATAATGTTATAAAAAGATGAAAAATAAAAAAGACACATAAAAGCATACAGTTAAAAATCGGATAAATATGGAAGTCTCTTATGGATTGGATTTGGATTGGATTTTTGAATCCTTCAGGTGGAAGAGTCAACTCAGAAATTTGGACAGATCTACTATCTCCTGGATCTGATGATGAGTTTCTCTTGAGGAGATATTATAAAGGTATCATCCACACTCCTCACCCCACCTACTTGTCAGATGAGAGGAAGATGGCTAATTGTGTATGCTCAGAACATAGGAGCATAGCATAATTCTAATTTATATCATACTCTCCCTCAGTAGCCTTTATATTTATACATAGTTGCACAGCTTGTAAAAAGACCTAGGTCCATCAGGTTCAACATTTCTCCACTGACCACTAGTGTTGAGCGATACGATACTGCAAATATGGGGTATCGGCCGATATTTGCTGTATCGGGCTTTCGATTCCGAGATCCGATATTGTCGTCATATCGGATAGCGGAATCGGAATTGTCACTGTCACTGTCAGTGTCCGTCGGTCAGGTCTGTCAGTAGTCAGCGGCACTTACCTGGCAGAAGATCTCCGGCGGTCACGGCCTGGACTGCTTGATGGCCGACATCATCTTTCCCCGGCGGTCACATGCAGTTTCTCGCGATAACTGCAGTGACTGCTGGGTAATCCCGGCCGTAAAGCAGTCAGTCCGATGACGTCACCACCGGGGAAGCAGGTAATCAGCTGTGCTGCGCCGGGATGACAGGCTCTGCCTGTCATTCCGATGTAGCAGAGCTGGATCGTCGTGGGACATTCGTTACTATGGACTGCGTCGGACAGGTGGTATACTGTTGGTTTGTTTTTTTCCTTTTTTTACAGGAGATCGATGGCGTCGCAGGAATGAGAGAGTAATAAAAGAAATGAAAACTGTGTTGTCTCTTTTATTTCATTAAAAGACTTTTTTCTTGCTGTGTCTTTTTTTTATACATTTAAAAACTTTGGGATTAATAATGGATCGGTGTCTTATTGACGCCTATCCATTATTAACTGGGCTTATTGTCACCGTGCAATCAACGGTGACATTAACCCCTTATTACCCCACTTGCCACCGCTACAGGGCAGTGGGAAGAGCCGGGTAAAGTGCCACAATTGGCACATCTTTTGATGCGCCAAATGTGGGGCTGCTGTAGCCTGGTATTATCAGGCTGTTGAGGGCCAAAATCCATGGGCCTTGACAGTCTTTTAATACCAGGCCGCAGCAGTCTGCATTTTACTTGGCTGGTTAACAAAAATAGGGGGACCCCTACGCCGTTTTTTTTTCGAGGGGATCCCCTATTTTTGTTAACCAGCCAAGCTAAGCAGACTGCTGTGGCCTGGTATTATCAGACTGGCAAGGTCCATGGATCTTGGCTCCTTACCAGCCTGAAAAACCAGGCCTCAGCAGTCTGCTTCATCTGGCTGGTTAACAAAAATAGGGGGACCCCTACGCCGTTTTTTTTTTTCAAGGGGATCCCCTATTTTTGTTAACCAGCCAAGACATGCAGACTGCTGTGGCCTGGTATTATCAGGCTGGCAAGGTCCATGGATCTTGGCTCCTTACCAGCCTGAAAAACCAGGCCTCAGCAGTCTGCTTCATCTGGCTGGTTAACAAAAATAGGGGGGACCCCACGCCAATTTTTTTTCGAAGGGAACCCCTATTTTTGTTAATCAGTTCCCTCTGATGTCACTGATGGTGTCCCTGGCTGACCTGAAGTGAAAGTGGAAAGTAATAAATTAAGCTTTCCACTTCCTCTCCTGTCAGCCAGGAGAGGAACTCATTCATTTGGGGGTTTACTGTGAGGCTGCAGCATTAGCTGCGGTCCCTGCAGTAAACATTAACCCTTTCTGAAGGATTACACCGTGGGACCTGACTGTGCATGGGATAGGTAAGAATAATTTTGCTTTTTTATTTTATTTTTATTACAGGAAATGGTTTTTGCAGTCAAATAAAAGATGGTCAAAAACATGTGTCTTTATTTCATTAAAATGATTTTCATTAAAGTGTGTGTGTTTTATTTTTATTTCATGCAATAGGATTAATAATTGATAGTTGTATAATTGACAGCTCTCAATTATTAACCTGGCTTAAGGTCACCTTTCAATTTCAAGGTGGCTTTAACCCCTTATTAACCCATTCGCCACCGCTACAGGGCAATGGGAATAGACGGGCAAAGTGCCAGAAAGGGCGAATCTAATTATAGATTTGTCTTTTCTGGGGTGTCTGGGGCAGATGTTAGTAGCCAGGGGGGGCCAAAAATAATGGTCCCTCTCTGGGCTATTATTATCTGCCCCCACTGCTGGCTTTGTCTGTCTGGTTGCGAAAATAGGGCGGGAGCCCACGCATTTTTTTGCAACAATTTTACACCTCATATATATATATATATATATATATATATATATATATATAATATACATGTCATTGAATTTGTGACACATATATATATATATATATTTATATTTATAGTTCATACACTTCTACATAGTATAATAGCCGCTAATTCAATTGCCGGCTTTTGTGAAAATGCAGAACCCGACATGAAATGACACATGGTTTACATAGAGTTAACCTTGTCATTTCAAGTTGTTTGATCTATTGTTTTCACTAACAATTACATCAGTCTATGTGTGCAAAATTTCACACCTGTAGGGGTTAATTAAAGGTGTAAATTCGTAGCAAAAAAGTCCGTTTTTTTTACAACGAATTTACACCTTTAATTAACCCCTACAGGTGTGAAATTTTGCACATATAGACTGATGTAATTGTTTGTGCAAATCACATATCAAACTACATGAAAAGACATGGTTAACCCTATGTACACCAAGTGTCATTTCATGTCGGGTGCTTCTGTCTTTTCACAGAAGCCGGCTTTACCCGGCAATTGAATCAGAGGCTATTTTACTATGTAGAAGTGTATAAACTATAAATATATGTATTATATATATGTCACAATGACATGTATATATATATATATATATATATATATATATATGTATTCTATGTGTGTATATTTTGTGTTTACAACGAAAGAAAGGGTTTTTTAGTTGCGATATTTTGTTCCCATAGACTTACATGGGACTTCCGGTATCGGGTATCGCCGATATTTTAGTGATATCGGCGATACCATTCCGATCCGATATTTTTGGATATCGGAAAGTATCGCTCAACACTACTGACCACACTTTCACCATCCTAGACACATTAAACACAACTATGCTATATCCATAATTAAGGTTAATATCAAATTTCTGTGGTTTCCCAAAACCAAAAATCCCAGCTATTGAACCCGCAAAATCAAATATGATTATTATCATATGGAAGGAAAATATGGCATTTCCATTTCTGCCATGTGATGTTCCTGTGCCTAGAGACCAAGAGATGACCCGTCTGCCTTAGGGGAAACTATCTTGACCTTTGATGTAAGCACCTATTTGCTACTATCCCAAAGGGAGTGACGAAGGGTAACCGTGACTCATGCGAGCTTTTCTCGATAATACCCAATAGTCCTCTATCCAACTAAATATCCCCCTTGAGCCGACATTTAAACCCTAACCCCAATAAGAGACAGAGCCGTAAGTTGGATTAATTGCCAACAGCAGCCATTTATTAACATTAATACACAACAGTATAAACATTTCCCAACCCATGGAGTGGGAAGGTCCTCGAAGCCCGAACCCTGTAAACGTAAGTGACCACATATGTAACTTTTTTGGCCCCAGGCTGAGTCTTATCCCCAGCCGCTAGGCACCAGCTCAGGGATAGTTAACAATTAGCCTGGCCAAAAACCAAAACCCCTTAAAGGGGCCCACCAAAATTACCCTTCCACGGGGTTATCAATACCCAGTTCACCAGAATTCACCGAGGGGAGTCCAGGACCTCTTGAGATCACCTCCCGCCACCAATCCTCCATTTTCCAATTCCACCATCTTCGAGGATCTCCCCCCCGCTCCCGCTGCTATGACAGATCATCCTACTAAGAAAGTGAGAGAAACAAAAAACAATATTAACATATAGATAACCCGCCTTACTAAATAACACACAGTCCAATACCCTTCCCTGGGTTAACCTACTAAGCCTCAGCCCCAGTTAAGGGAGGGTGGGTTGGAGCTTGCTTGGTGGCCGGTGGGTACCAAAAATGGATGCCATACTAATATGGCCGCCCCCTTTTATATGGCCAATCCATGTGCTCCCCCCACTACACGTCGCACCACCCCTCTCCTACGTCTCCCATTTAATTAACACCTTGCGTACCACCTCTTTTTCCCTGTCAGCTCCCTTTATTCCCATGTCGCCATGTCATGTCGGCCTCCCTTGAGGGCCGGGTGCCCAGTACGGCCTTTCTTAACTGCGACCAGACCTGTGCAGGACTGTGGCCCGATGACACAGGGGACTATTTCAGGCGGTTTTGTGTCCAAGGACACACATTCTGCTGCAATGTATTTTGCAGTGCAAAAACCCAGGGGCTCACTGCACTGCAATACATTCCACCGGCCTATCAGAGGACATTATGTCAGTAAGGGGCCAAGGATGGTGGACATTATAATTGGAAGAGGCTCATGATGAGGGACATTATACAAGGATGGGGCCCAAGATGGGGGATACTATAACACAAAGAGGCCCAGGACAGAGGACATTATAACAGGAAGGGGCACAGGATGGGGGAGTTTATACCATTAAGGGCCCAAGATGGAGGACATTATATCATTAAAGGGCCCTGGATAGGGGACAATATTACGTAGAGTTGCCCGCACAGAGGACATTATTATAGAAAGGGACCAGGATGTGAGACATTACAAGAATGTATCTACACACAGGAGATGCGGTCTGTTGTCCAGTGATATTAGATTTATTTATCTAATCCATAACTTAATTCATAACAGCGACATAGACTATGAAAACATGTTTCATGCAAGAACAACAGCGATAAAACACGTATGTGAAAAACGTCTGAATAAGGCTTTACTCTCTTTTTTCTTCTTTATTCTTTACACTAGTTTAAATAAATCCTCCCCACCTGAGAGTTTCCAAGTGGATATGAAAATGCAGAAAATAATGGATGGAATGAAATAACTAATGACTTTTAATATTTATAAAATGCCTATTTGTACAGAAGATGTGTATCTTCGTACCGTGTTAGCCAGTAGATAGAAAAATAATGACCACGGACAAGATAAAGATCCCCAACTCCCAACAGGACTACAAGATCCCAGGTACTTTCAGCTGCATCACATCTAATGTGGTGTACCTAATTATATGTACTAAATGTCCAACTGGGGGTCTGTATGTGGGGGAGACCGGGCAAAAACTGAGAACAAGGATGAATTCTCATCGCCACACAATAAGAGAAAAAAGAATGGATTTACCTGTGGCAAAACACTTTTGTATGCCCGGTCATAGCATGATGGATATGGAATTACTGGTATTAAAATCTAACTTCAAATCTGAGAAAGATAGAAAGGTTTGGGAATACAAACTTATGATGACCTTTGACACTCTTAGTGCTGGAATGAATATATCACATGGATTCATGTCATTCTATATCAATTAAGGAATCTGCTTCTCTGACCTTCTAGGGGCATCAAAACACAACACCAGACCTCAATCAGAGGGCAATAAAACTTTCTCTTCTTATCTATGAACTGTTCCAATATTTATGTTCATCCCTCTGCCATAATGACAGTTCTGCTTCACGTCACTTGTCTTACCTATTGCACTATTCCTGTGTCCTTTTGTGTATATAAATATGTGATTCTTCAGTTTTTGTATTAGTCTTCGCCTGATGAAGAGACCTGAGTAGTCTCGAAAGCTTGCAATTTGTTACCATCTTTTCAGTTAGCCATTAAAAGGTATCAACCACTGAGGACTCTCAAGTCTAAATATTTTTCTATTTGTACAGAACACACTCACCTGCATTGCCTTGAATGACTGATGTTCACATTTTCTTTTTCACAGTGTTTTCATTTAACTGATGACAGGTTGTAATTACTGAGACTTTTTTTTTAATAAATATTCACAAATATAATCAATGTCAATATTTATTGTAGAGGTTTCCTGACGCAGATGTGACTGTATAATTAAATGTGTAAAATGTGTCCCAAACTTACAGACAGTTCTGGCAGGAATTGATTAAAACCAAAATGTTGCCTTTCTCTAAATAAATCTCCTTTCATGCAGATGTCAAAGCGGAAGAGGAACGTTAGGTAATCATGTATCTGATCCTGACCCTCATCCTGTATCACATGACATGATGGGGATTATAGTACTGAGGGCTTCTCTGACACATGATCGGCTTAGATATACTAGCTCTGCAGACAGGGGCGTACATAGAAATCATGAGGCGCTACAGCTAAGGCCTAATTGCCCTTGCACACACACAAAAAAAAAGATTATTGAGTAGAGACACTGTAAAGGTTTGTCGGATGCAGTAAACAGCAGGAGGTAGAGAAGGGGTTAACAGGAATTTACTTAAGCAACAAGTGAATACGAATGCAAAGAAAACCACTGCGCAGGGAGGTGATTAGCAAAATGGTGAACAGCACAATAATCCTAACAAAAAGGGAAAAAGTGAAGGTAAAGACTTATCGATTGACGTTCTGGTTGTGAGGTGGCTGGAAAAGCTCCCAACGGCGTTGCAGTCCGTGAACAAAGTCTCTGGCTCTGCTGTGTAGAAACGAGATGTACTGTCTCCTGACCGTGCCGAAGTATCTGGTTCCGTTGGTCCGGAGTCCGTTGATCGTGGGTTCGTTGGAGCGTGGGTACAGTTCCTTTCGCTTGTTCCTCAAGGAGAATGTGGTACACCGGGAGCGCAACGCCGTGCAGGCCGCAGGAGTAGAGGTGACAAGGCCTCGCACTGTATGACAAAATTCAGAAGAAGGCAGTACGTCTACTGCATTGCATGTACTGGGTCTGGGTCGTGGAGGGACACTCGGTAAAGGGCATGTGAGTCGGAAAGTGTCTACAGGGCTAGCGTCAGAGCGTTAATGGAGGAGAGGGAGTCAACCTTCTTCCTGCTCTGTAGTCGTCTTCCCGCCAAGTCCCTGTCTTTCCCGCGCTCCGCTCCTTTTATGTCCCCCACGCCCCTTCTGTCAGGTGCCCAGGCTTTACCGACACAGAAAACTCATCTCCCTGCAACAGTGATGACGGCCCCGATAGTTCCGGCCCCAGAGCGTTCCTTGAATCGGCAGCACTGCTCCTGTTCATCTCCTTACAGCACAGAAGAGCATCTCTCACAACTCTGTAGCTGTAGTGAAGTAATTTTGCTCCTATTTAAGGCTCTTAGTGTTCCCACGCACTGAGATACCCCTTTTATGTTACCCATTAAGAATTATGACAACAAATGTTCCCCCAAACAAAGTAAAAAGAACCCTCCCTGAAATCCTCCACATTCACAGTATAATGACCCTACATTACCTCCACTACAAAGCATGACAACCCCACAGTGACCCCAACACAGTATGATGGCCCTGTAGCCCCTCAAATACAACATAATGGCCCCCACACAGCCCTCCATGCAAAATCATGGCCTCAGCACAGCCGTTCATACAGTATGAAGGCCCTCCATATAGCATAGTGGCCCACTATACAGTATAGGGACCCTTCATACACTACAGTGGACGTCCATACAGTATAGTGGCCTCCACTGCCTTCCATACAGTATGTTGGCAAGCACATAACCCTCCACATTGTATAATGATTCACACACATTATAATGACCCCCAGTAGCCTTCCAAACAATACAATGACCTCCCACATAGCCCTCCAAACAGTATAATGGCCCCCACACAACCATTCACACAGTATAATGGCCCTCACACAACCCACCAAACAGTATAAGGACCCTTCAAAACCCTCGGCACTGTATAATGGCCCTCACATAGCCCTCAAGATAGGAGACTGGCTCCCACACCAATCCATTGATTTCATTCGCTGGCTGCAAGTAGGCAGGGTTTTGGTTGCAAGTGGAGGGATTTCAGTCACATTAATTTAATTTCATATGTATGAATTTCATGTATGATCCAAAAGTGGTAAGTGGAGCCAAGTTATCCATGTCACCAAAACAAACCGGACTGCTCGTCACTACCACTTCCTGGGCTGTTGGCTTTAGTTTTGATATAATCACAGTTTTATCAGCAGGAGATTATCACTAGATGATTAGTAAACCACTGCCAGATAGTTCTCCATATTCATAAGCTGTATATAGCCCCGCCCTGAACACTGATTGGCTGCATTCTGTGTACACTGTGCAAAGGCAGAAAGCTGCCAATCAGAGGTGTGGGCATTATCCACAGTAGATAAAACAGTGATTTCATCAAAATGACAGCAAGCAGCCCAGTAATGACACATCGCTGGAATCAGGTTCTCTGCAACTACATCATGCTACTCTCAGATGGAGTAGCTAAATCCTGGTGACTTACTCCCCTTAAAGAGTATCACAGCTAGATACACAGATCCACCGTCCATATCACACAAAGTACGACCAGATTCACCAATTCATTAATACACACTAGGATTAGATACATCAATTTATTAACACACAGTATGCTATATAGCAGGATTAGATACATCAGTTCATCAGACAGCATCCCCCATTATAGGCTTAAATTCACAACTCACCATACATACAGAGTTAGATAAACAGCTGAACAACCAGAATCACGCATGGTAAGATTATACACATCAATTTAGCAAACACTATCACACATAATGAGCTTAGATACGCTGTAGTATCAGGCATGTTAGGATTAGATACAGTAATTCATTAATAGACAATAACACACATTTTAGATACAAATGTTCAGTAGCCATCACACATGATAGTCTTAGATACACTGTTTATTGGGCATAATTATCTAATATGCCATTATTGTCTATACATCAGATAGTTTCACATATAATAGACTTAGATACACAGTTCAGGGGTACCACCACACATGATAAAATTAGATATGTGAGTTCATTAATAGGATTACATATGGTAGGATTAGATACGTCAGTTCAGTAGATGGTCTCACACATGATAGGCTTAGATACACAACTCACCAGACATTATTATAAATAACGGACCTAGATACACAGTTAAGAACACAGTATCACACATGGTAAGATAAGATACATCAATTCATTTGTAGACAATACCACACATGCTAGACTTAGATACTCAATTGATTAGACCGAATCACACAAGATAAGCTGAGCTGCACATCTTAAAAATGTATCAGTTTCCAAAGCTGTACCTGGGTACCTTGAAGGAGAATTCACTCCTTAAATCCATCTCTTCCCCATTCTCACCCTCTTAAAGGGAACCTGTCAGCACCGATAACGCTGTTAACCTGCAGCTACAGGATTAAACTGAAGGTTAATAGCGTTATAAAGGTGCCTGGCCATTGTACTGAAAATGTGACATGAGAGAGAAAATGAACTTTATATTCCTCCATGGAGCCGCCGGCTTTCAGTTATACCAATATGCTGGAGCGGCCACAGTCATTGCTCATGGCACTGACAGCAGCGGCTGTCAGCGAGACTGACTGACAGCTGGCTCTGATACAATGCTGAGAGAGCTGTCAGGTATAATGCTGGAGAAGGAGTACAGCCACCACTCATGGTGATTGTAGCAGCATCAGATCACCTGCATCACTGAAAGCTGGCGGAGAATTGAGCTCAGTTTTTAAACTGGTGCCGCACTTTCAGTAAAGCAACCAGGCACTTTAAAAACCTGCATACTAACTCTATATCTACAAGTTAATGGTGTTACTGGACATGGCAGGTTCACTTTAAGGTCACACTTTTTTTCACTTTATCAAGGATCTTATCCAAAATGGAGGCACAGTGTGTATACTGCATCTAGACTAGATTTCTTTGGGGACCCCCAGCCTTTGACCACCACATACCCAACTTGGATAGGTCAACTAGTAGAGGATGTAGGCTAGCCTGTCGATTGGAGGAGCACAGAAGCACGGAGTGCGCCACACATCCTATCACATTGCTGCACCCTTTCTTCTCAGTTCGGGCACTTTAAGGCTTAGATGCACAGCTGAGCAGACAGTATTACACATGGTAGACATCAGAGTGGATGCTGTAATATATCATAGCCAACATCACACTGATAAATTGCCCGTATGGCTGATATCAGGCCCACTGATGCCCATCACCAGGAGAAAACACTTCATGACATATTGATTTTCCTACTGTGTTATATTAGTTCTTGGAAATGACCATGCTGGGAATCATAAACTCTCTCCCTATCACTTATCTTCCAAATTTATTTTCTTTACCAGGTGTCACCTCTATCTTTGATACGCATGATTAACCTAAAATATTCTGCTGGCTTCATAGTCAAAATATATCTGCATGTCCTGCTTGTTCATTGTCTGCATGCAGCGCACTCTGGTTATCTGCATTTCTAGGAAGTGATTTTGTTCCATCAGGCTATCTTTTGTGAAAAACTATTTTTCTACATTGGAAATGGCCATCTGTCAGTAGGAGGAGGAGCTGTCAACAAGGTTGTTGAAGGTTTCCAGTAAAGATCAGCACGATTGAGTTGATAAAGTAGAACAATCACTTGAATCCAGGGTTGAACCTGGTCAGTATTTCTGCTTCTTTCAAGTATGTGTTTAACAACAGGTTATAAAAAACAGGAAGAAATGGCGAAAGTGAGCGCCCACATCTGCCTAACTTGTCACCCTGGGTTGAAAATAAACCCAGGATTAAACATCTTTTATTTTTCAAAAATTACCCTTAAAGCTTAAAAATACTTTAAATTAAATTTTCCAATTCCCTACTACTTCTCTTCCATCGCTGCACAAGTATCCACTGGTCTCCATGCTTCCTCTTCCAGATGGACTTGCATGTGACTTTTGATGCCAGTCACTAGCTACAAAAGGATTAGTCCATCAACACTGTGTACAGTGATCGTCTGCAGCAGGTATATTTGTCTATATGACCAGAATAGGATGTAGATTGACAAGTTCTGCTTCCTGTTCCATATGACCTTCTCTAGCAATCACAGGTCACTTTGCCCATCCATTTGGATGAGGAAGTGTAAGAAGATGAGCCAGGACAGAGTCAGCGGTTCCCTGTGAATTTTGGGGCCGGATCTATCGGGACTGTCACCACTGCTGCCGGTGGACGGTTCATCCAAGTGGGGAGGACCTTTGCACTGGACAGAAGGGGGCGTGGGAGAGATAAAAGGAGCTGAGCGCGGGAACAGGGGAGATTTTGCAGGAAGGCGACAGGAAACAAGGAGAAGGTTGACTCCCTCCTGCTCGGACTGTGAACGCCGCATACTCTAGTTCCCTGCAGATGGACTTACCAATGAAGTATTCCCTGACCGAGCTTTCCCTGGACGTTCCTGTACTGGTCAGGTCCTCATCTCTCTCGGTGAAAGATAATTTGACTCGCTCTGTTCATAGCGAGTCTGTAGGAGGTTCCCGCGCTTCCGTGGCCTGCGGGTCTGCTTGCTTCTCGTGTTCTGCAACATCCCAGAGGAATCAACAGAAGAGACTGTTTCTACATCCCAACATACACAAGTCAAGCGAGCCCGGATACATTGGCATGGTCAGGAGACAGCGCATTTCATTTCTCCATAACAAAGCCAGAGACATTGTCCACGTACTGCGACGCCGTCGGGAGACATTCCAGCCTCTCCCCAACAAGAACTTCAAATGATAAGTTACCTCTTCCGCACACCTTTTTCCCAAATATTGTGTTTTTGTGCAAGTTCTTCTGTTGCGTTCAGTGTTCCGGTTCTATTTCATTGTTAATTTCATCTCCCTGTGCGGAGTATCCCTTGTACGTTAATAACCTGTATAAGTAAATTCTGTTAACCCCTCTCTGCCTCCGGCTCTTCGCTGCATCCAGCGAACTTCACTTCCTTTGCACTTTTACAGAAGCACAAAGAACGACAGGGTACCCAGCTTGTGAGGTGAATATACTTTATTGTTTGGGAAAAAAAATCAAAAGTGGACCAACCCTTTAAGTGCTGAGTATTGTGCCATCTTCTGTCTCAACATGGTACAATAATAATGTAGTTATAAAGTGCTACTTGGTAAAGAGGGATTTACTAAGATTTGTGATGTTTCGTGCAGATGTAAGGTGTTCAGGGTGGTAGTCGTGGCAAAAGGCTGTATGGTTCTCAAACCCTGGCACCCCACAGATAAAACACAATGTCCCTTCTGCTGCATGTGCAGCATGCGCCGCAGAACACTTAGCCCAGAGTCACACTAGAGAGAATTATGGACGAGTGCTATGCGTGAAAAAATCGCATTGCACTCGGACCAATGTTAATCTATGGGGCAGCTCCCATAATCATTTTTTTCTAGGCCGTATTATAAGTGCGAGTGAAATTGCAGCATGCTGCGATTTGCAGCGTATATCGGCCGAGAATCGCCAATGCAAGTCTATGAGTGCAAGAAAAACTCGCACACCACACGGACCATCAGTGTGACTTGCGAGAAATACGCACTGGTGTCCTTAGAAAAGTCGACAATTCAGTGCGCTGTACTGTAAAATCACACTGACAGGTTAAAATAGAACAGATAGAATACATGTATATACATAGTATAGGTACATATATACAGGTCCTTCTCAAAAAATTAGCATATAGTGCTAAATTTCATTATTTTCCATAATGTAATGATTACAATTAAACTTTCATATATTTTAGATTCATTACACACCAACTGAAATTTGTCAGGTCTTTTATTGTTTTAATACTGATGATTTTGGCATACAACTCCTGATAATAACACAAAAAACCTGTCTCAAAAAATTAGCATATCAAGAAAAGGT
Source organism: Oophaga sylvatica (assembly GCA_033576555.1). Taxonomy (NCBI): domain Eukaryota; kingdom Metazoa; phylum Chordata; class Amphibia; order Anura; family Dendrobatidae; genus Oophaga; species Oophaga sylvatica. Next base: position 961,233,631 of record JARQOD010000001.1, read on the forward strand.
TCTCTAAACGACCTATTACCCTAATCTTCTGAATCAACTAATTAACTCTAAACACATGCAAAAGATTCCTGAGGCTTTTAAAAACTCCCTGCCTGGTTCATTACTCAAAACCCCCATCATGGGTAAGACTAGCGACCTGACTGATGTCAAGAAGGCCATCATTGACACCCTCAAGCAAGAGGGTAAGACCCAGAAAGAAATTTCTCAACAAATAGGCTGTTCCCAGAGTGCTGTATCAAGGCACCTCAATGGGAAGTCTGTTGGAAGGAAACAATGTGGCAGAAAACGCTGTACAACGAGAAGAGGTGACCGGACCCTGAGGAAGATTGTGGAGAAGGACCGATTCCAGACCTTGGGGGACCTGAGGAAGCAGTGGACTGAGTCTGGTGTAGAAACATCCAGAGCCACCGTGCACAGGCGTGTGCAGGAAATGGGCTACAGGTGCCGCATTCCCCAGGTAAAGCCACTTTTGAACCATAAACAGCGGCAGAAGTGCCTGACCTGGGCTACAGAGAAGCAGCACTGGACTGTTGCTAAGTGGTCCCAAGTACTTTTTTCTGATGAAAGCAAATTTTGCATGTCATTCGGAAATCAAGGTGCCAGAGTCTGGAGGAAGACTGGGGAGAAGGAAATGCCAAAATGCCTGAAGTCCAGTGTCAAGTACCCACAGTCAGTGATGGTGTGGGGTGCCATGTCACCTGCTGGTGTTGGTCCACTGTGTTTCATCAAGGGCAGGGTCAAAGCAGCTAGCTATCAGGAGATTTTGGAGCACTTCATGCTTCCATCGGCTGAAATGCTTTATGGAGATGAAGATTTCATTTTTCAGCACGACCTGGCACCTGCTCACAGTGCCAAAACCACTGGTAAATGGTTTACTGACCATGGTATTACTGTGCTCAATTGGCCTGCCAACTCTCCTGACCTGAACCCCATAGAGAATCTGTGGGATATTGTGAAGAGAAAGTTGAGAGACGCAAGACCCAACACTTTGGATGAGCTTAAGGCCGCTATCGAAGCATCCTGGGCCTCCATAACACCTCAGCAGTGGCACAGGCTGATTGCCTCCATGCCACGCCGCATTGAAGCAGTCATTTCTGCAAAAGGATTCCCGACCAAGTATTGAGTGCATAACTGAACTTTATTATTTGATGGTTTTTTTATTTGTTTTTAAAAAACCCATTTTTTTATTGGACGGTTGAAATATGTTAATTTTTTGAGACAGGTTTTTTCGGTTATCAGGAGTTGTATGCCAAAATCATCAGTATTAAAACAATAAAAGACCTGACAAATTTCAGTTGGTGTGTAATGAATCTAAAATATATGAAAGTTTAATTGTAATCATTACATTATGGAAAATAATGAAATTTAGCACTATATGCTAATTTTTTGAGAAGGACCTGTATATATTATATATATATATATATATATATATATATATATATATATATATATATATATATACCATTGACACACATATATATATATATATATATATATATTGTAGCCTTTCCGGGGGTTTTAGCTCTAGGATCGCTGTCTGGGTAGACAGAATGGCACGGAAACAGTTCATTCAGACAGCAGTTTGGTGAAAACTGGCCGCAACCAGTTTTATTAAAGTCCACAGCACACAGATAAAAACAAAGCATAAACAAAAGACCTGGGCTTGTCTAGCCTCTAATTACACTTAGATAGATGGCCCTCTCTATCCGGGACCCAGACTCTACCAGTCTGTGCCCAAAACAACACATATCACATATGTTACCAGTATGGAGCTTCACAGATACTCCTCCTTGTGTCTGAAGGCACCTTCCATGACCAGACCCGAGAGAGATCCACTCCTATTCAGCCGCTCTTCACACGGATTCGCACTGAGACTACTCCTATGTCCGGGGTCCTTCCTGCACCCAAACTGAGATAGCTCAAACACTCTTGGAGACTGCTTCCTTGTGCCAGGACACCTCTCTGTGTCCAGGCTAAAGACAGCTCTAACACTCTTGGAGACTGTTTCTTGTGCCGAGACACCTTCCTGTGTCCAGGCTAAACTAGCTCTCTGACTGTGCTCCCAAGCACCTACTTCTGGCTTCCTAATCAACACCTGAGTGGATTCAGGTCTGAGCTGCAAGCGTGTACTGAATGGCAGGTGTAGTGACCTTTCTTTACCACCAGGTTTACAAAGCCACACATTTCGCTCATACCAGTCAGCAAGGTACTTAGGTGAAATATACACCTCATTCACCACATATTCCTTCACTGTCTCACATATCCCCCCCTCTTCTCCAGACCGGAGGGCTGGTCATCCAGACCGGAGGGCTGGTCAACAATCCTAAAGAGACAGTGAACTCCGGACCAGTTATGTCCAACACCAAGTTCATCTTCACCATTGTCATCTGTATCTTTACTTAAAGCAACCGCACTACGCTGTACCGTCCCAGGCCTATGCTCTCTGCGGGCCTCGGGTGTCCTGCACGGTTTCAGCTTGACTTTAGTGCCAGCCTCAGTCTCGGTATAGTGGCTCACCAGATAAGTACGACCAGGCACGTCAGAACAGCTCTGCTGATTCTTCCTCAGAAACTTTCGTACCTCCTGTTTTTGGGGCACTGACCCTGTGTCACCAACTGTCACAGGAGGTATAGGGGTTTTCTCTAATTCCCCCTGAACTTTCTTTAGCACATCTACTTTCTTAAATATCAGTTGATTCATAAATTCTATCTCACAGAACCCAAGCGCCTCTGTCATGGTCTCTGACCATTCCGAGCCACACTGTTCAAACGATTGGCACTGTAGAGGGAGCTGATCGTTTTTCTTGGTCGGTACACATAATTTATCCTCTTCTGGTACAGGCTCACTTTGCATAAGACTCAGAGCTCTTACTTCTTTCTCCAGGAGATCCTCATGGCTACGCATCTTCTCCTGTAGTTGTTGGACGTCCTTTACGTCTTCGGCCCTTTCTTCAGGCTCTTCTGGTAGGACATGCTCAGAAGCCCTACCATCAGTCTTCTTTTCCACCACGTTCTGCATCCCATCTGAGCTCCCGTGTATCTGCAGCGGCAACGGAGCGACACATCGCCCCTCCCACTCACTGGGACGTGGTTCAAGTGTAGACTCCATGAAAATGCGCCTGAGCTCACCAAGGCCAACCCGAGGTCTCAAAATCTCATCTTGGGATTTATCCAGATCCTTTGGGTCGCTCGGGAACTCCGATGGCGCACCGGGCGCCGAACTTCCGGCCCGAGCTTCGCGAGTCGCAGCCACGGATCCGGACAGTACACCGTCCACGCCGCTGTCTCCGGCAGAAACATATTCCGGGGCAGAGTCATTCCCCACATCTTCAGTCTTGTTCCTCACAGCTTCACTTGAGACATCAGCCTCTGGTGAGGCACCTGGACTGGTGTCCACCACTTCCATGGCTTTCTCCACCTCTGCAGCATCACCTTCCGAGTCCTTGGCCTGATGCAGATCCACACCATACATTGATAACTTCTCATTTTCAACAGCATCCACTTGTGCTGTGTTCAGTTTCAGAGTCCTGTCTTTCACCTTAGTCTTCGCCAGGGAACCGGCCACGGTACAACATCTTCAGATGCCATCCTCCGTCCGACTGCAAGGTCAGCCTCAGCCTTCCTCTCAGGACTCTCAATCTCCTCTGCTACCATGCCTTCCTCACTTGCACTGGTTGCTTTATTGTCATCAGATGACTCACTATCACCACCACTATCCCTGTCTGACCCCCTTTTCTCAGCCACATCTGGCTCACTTCCAGGGTTAGACACTTCATTTTCATTCACATCCGGCTCACTGTCAGGGTTATACAATTCATTCTCATTCACATCTTGATCTGGAACCTTAGTTAACATGTCATCCACAACATTAACTTCACCATCTGGTCCCTGGTTTCCCTCAGGTGGTCCCTCAAGTATGTGACTATGTGATAACCCCAGCACTATACTTCCATATAGCTCAGATACCAGGAGCTGACTTACGACCTCTCCCTGGACTTCAGTGTCCCTATACAATAGGTTATTGTTCATGGCAGCATGAGGAAACCTCTCCTCAGAGCCAGGCTCTTGGGGAACCTCATTCAGAACAATTACATTTTCCTGTGCCGTTTTAAGAGTGGGGTCTCGCACCGGCTCACTCCCAAAATTGTCACAGGAGCCAGGCAGGTCAGGGACACTCGGTTCCCGAGAACCACCATCCTCGTCTCCCAACATCACCTGCAAAGAAATGTCATCTTTATCACGGTCATCATCAGTATCATCACTATTATGATTAGCATTATCATCATATCAATATCAGCATCCTCATCATGGTCATCATCATTATCAGATCATCATTATCATTATCATATTATCATGGTCATCATCATTATCACATAAGTTTAACGGCCCACTAGCATTGTGTTCCGCCCCTCGGGACTGCGCACCCTCAGTAGGAGCTTCATCACACTGTCCATCAGAAACATTTTTCCCCCAGAGATCCTTAGACGGGGAAAGTCATTACCCAATATAACGGGGTGCACCAGGTCTTCACTACCCCCACTTCATATGAAACCTCCCCGAGTTTGGGACCAAGTCCACGGCAGTCTCTGGGTAGACTTTGGTGTCTTCATGGATGTACACCACACTCAGGTGCTTATCAGGGATGAAGTCCCTATCACTCAGGCTGTCACATACGGAAGTCACTGGACTCTCTGAGTCCAAGAGGGCCTGTGCTGGGCAGTCACTTTACAACCACCGGGGACCCCTGTGGTCCAGTCTCTTCGGCTGAGGTGGACACACACACAGGCTCTGCGCAGGAGAGAGGGATCTGCCAACATCACAACACATAGGCTCCCCCTTATTGGACAGTTGGCTGCAATTTCACGCCAGCTCCAACACTGTCCATCACACTCTCCCACCCACATGTCCCCTCGGGCCTGAACCCGCTTATCAGCATACCCCATGTCCCCAACAGCTGGAACGCTCTTACCGCGAGAGTTCAGCGTCCGGGAACTCCGAAGTGACGACCTCTCAGACGGCTGTACCTCAGGAGGACGTGCTTGGGTGTAGCGGTCCACTATCACCTTTTCAACTCCATAATCAGGCCTGCTGACTGCAGACTCCCAACTGTATCTCCAGTCACGAACTCCCCTGGCACGGGCTGTCACCGTAACACCCAGCCGGGTAAGAATCGCCGCTTTCAACTTGGCATAGTCTTCGCTGTCCTGCTTGCTCAGGTCAGCCCAGACTTTTTGGGGTTCCCCAATCAGATAGGGTACGACCGCCATGGCCCATTCAGATAGTGGCAGATTCTCCTTCTCTGCCAGTCTCTCAAACCTAGTAAGATATACCTCCACATCATCACGAGGTGTCATTTTTCTCAAGGACCGTCTTACCGCCTTCTTTATAGCGGACAACGCCGGTGCCTTCACAACATTACTTCGGGACGCGGCACCGAAATCCTTTTTTGGTGCTGTCATCTGCTCAACAAATAACCGGTTATTCTCCTGCTGCTGCAGGAATTGCTGCTGGGCCTGCTGCATGTGCTGCTGGTGCTGCAGGCGCTGCTGCTCCATGCTCTGCTGCATGCTTCGCTGGGCCTGCACCAGGTACTCAACGAGCTCCTCCATACTGCCGGACTCATCTGTCTCAATCACAGCAGTCTTATGTTGCATATTAACTTGCGCCATTTGTTCAAACAGCGCCTCCATGCTGTCAGATATCTCTGTCTTCACAACGGCAGACTTCAGTCAAGGCATACACACTACACAGCTTTTTTCCACAGAAAATTCATCCTTGCTGTGCAAACACCCTTTTTTTTTTTTTTTTCTTTTGCAAAGTCTATTAGGGCTACTGTCTCTTTAAGACTGCTCCACAGACGTTTCTCTTGCTGCTGCACATTCCACAGTCATTTTCACAACAAGTTCAGCTTTGCTGTGCATACATTTTCTCTCTGCAGACCCTATCAGGGCCACTGTCTCTCCAAGACTGCTCCAAACAGACGTTTCTGCTGACACACACTTTTTTTTTTTCTGTTGCTATTTCAATAGACTTCACCTTTAATGCTGTCTCTCGCCACTGTGCTGCATGCACACTCCAGCACTAACTGTATCAGTTCCTGCGCTGCCCAGCATTCTCCGCCAATTGTAGCCTTTCCGGGGGTTTTAGCTCTAGGATCGCTGTCTGGGTAGACAGAATGGCACGGAAACAGTTCATTCAGACAGCAGTTTGGTGAAAACTGGCCGCAACCAGTTTTATTAAAGTCCACAGCACACAGATAAAAACAAAGCATAAACAAAAGACCTGGGCTTGTCTAGCCTCTAATTACACTTAGATAGATGGCCCTCTCTATCCGGGACCCAGACTCTACCAGTCTGTGCCCAAAACAACACATATCACATATGTTACCAGTATGGAGCTTCACAGATACTCCTCCTTGTGTCTGAAGGCACCTTCCATGACCAGACCCGAGAGAGATCCACTCCTATTCAGCCGCTCTTCACACGGATTCGCACTGAGACTACTCCTATGTCCGGGGTCCTTCCTGCACCCAAACTGAGATAGCTCAAACACTCTTGGAGACTGCTTCCTTGTGCCAGGACACCTCTCTGTGTCCAGGCTAAAGACAGCTCTAACACTCTTGGAGACTGTTTCTTGTGCCGAGACACCTTCCTGTGTCCAGGCTAAACTAGCTCTCTGACTGTGCTCCCAAGCACCTACTTCTGGCTTCCTAATCAACACCTGAGTGGATTCAGGTCTGAGCTGCAAGTGTGTACTGAATGGCAGGTGTAGTGACCTTTCTTTACCACCAGGTTTACAAAGCCACACATTTCGCTCATACCAGTCAGCAAGGTACTTAGGTGAAATATACACCTCATTCACCACATATTCCTTCACTGTCTCACAATATATATTTATATTTCATAGAGAGATAGATAGCAGAATAGCCGTAAATTCATTTGTCGGCTCCTGTAGAATCTCTGCAGGAGCCGACAGGATAGGAAACATGGTTTACATACAGTAAACCAGGGGTGGGATTCGGCCGATTCTCCCCGGTTCGATGGAACCGCTTGTTAAAAAAGCAGCCGGTTCCCCGAACCAGGGAGATTCAGAGCCACGATCCGGTACTTATGCAGGCTGCAGCGCAACAACACCACTTTCCCCAGCTCCTGTAGAGGGCCGGCCGCACAGCAAATTGTGCGCCGCCGTGCCCTCTGTGCTGTGACGCGGCCGGCAGCAGACATAGCCGCCCATCATAGTGTATCAAGCCGGGGCCGGGAGCTGTGCACAGCCAAAACTTGGACTGATGCACAGCTCCTGCTCCCTCTCTACTTCCAGGTGTCGGGCCTGCGTGATGATGTCATCCCGCAGACGCCGACATGTACCAGAGGCTGGATGCAGAGAGGCGCTGCTGGGGAGCGGCTGTGATGAGTCTGAGGTAAGTATGGAAAACTTTTTTTTTCTTTATAAAATGAATTGAGGGGGGAATGGGGCTGCACATGTGGAGGGCGGTGCAGGGGCTGTACATGTGGAGGGGGATGCGGGGGCTGTACATGTGGAGGGGGCTGAACATGTGGAGAGGGGTGCGGGGGCTGTACATGATGGAGGGGGGGTAAATGGGGCTGCACATGTGGAGGGGGGTGTGGGGCTGTACATGTGGAGGGGGTGCAGGGGCTGCACATGATGGAGGGGGGTGAATGGGGCTGCACATGTGGAGGGGGTGCAGGGGTTGTACATGTGGAGGGGGGTGCGGGGCTGTACATGGTGGAGGGGGGTGAGGGGGCTGTACATGTGGAGGGGGGTGCTGGGGCTGTACATGATGAAGAGGGGTGAATGGGGCTGCACATGGTGGAGGGGGGTGCGGGGGCTGCACATGATGAAGGGGTGAATGGGGCTGTACATGATGGAGTGGAGGAGAGGGGCTGTACATGATGGAGTGGGGGAGTGAAGCTGCACATGACAAAGGGGGGGTAAGTGGGGCTGTACGTGATGAAAGGGGGTGCAGGGGCTGCACATGATGAAGTGGGGGGAGTGGGGCTGTACATGATGGAGTGGGGCTGCACATGATGAAGTGGGGGGAGTGGGGCTGTACATGATGGAGTGGGGCTGCACTTGATGATGGGGTAAGGGGATTGCACATAATGAAGGGGGTGTGGTGCTGCACATGATGACTGGGAGGGTAAGGGGGATTGCACATTATGAAGTGGGGGAGTTGAGCTGCACATGATGAAGTGGGGGGAGTGGGGATGCATATGATAAAGTGGGGGTAAGGGGGACTGCACATGATGAATTGGGGGTAAGGGGGACTGCACATGATGATGTGGGGGTAAGAGTGACTGCACATGATGAGGGAGTGGGGCTGCACACAAAGTGGGGGTTAAGGGGGACTGCACATGATGAAGTGGGGGGAAGAGCACTGCACATGATGAAGTGTGTCTGAGGGGGGACTGCACATGATGAAATGGAAGGGGGATAGGGGGCTGCAAATGAAGGGGCACTGCAGAAGTGAGGGGGTGAATAGGGGACTGCAATGAATGAAGTAAGGGGACTTCAAATTAAAGTGGGGGACTGCAAATAATGAAGTGGGGGAGAGGACGGGAGACTGCAAATGATGAATTCAGTGTGAGTGACAGGGCACTGCAATTTAATTGAAGGTGGGGGTGAGGAGAGCAAATGATAAATTGAAGGTGGGGCTGGGGATCTATGGGGAGAACAAATAATGAATTTTGAAAGAGGGGAGTAAATGATGTATTGAATGTGGGGTATAGCAGTTGATAATGAATAGAGGGTGGGAGAGAAAGACATGACAATGAATTGGGGCGGAAGGGGCATGTAAATATAATGAATCGGGGTTAGGGTTAGAGCGGGAGGTATATAGTGGGGGGCGTTGAGGATGAAGTGCCTGGTAATGAATTGGGGGAAAGAGTACAAGTGCTAATTAATTTATATATTAAATGGGGAAAGTGGGTGGTGGATTATAATTTATATTTGGAATGGTGGGTTGCATAATAACCAATTATATATTGATTGTGGGTGCATATCTGTACTCAGATGTGTAGTGTAGAAGAAAGGGAAAAAGTGGGGAATGTGCTCTGGAAGTGGTGCTCTAGGTAACTGTTATTTTATGCAGAGACGAGTCCTGGCTGGAAGAAGTGATGGCGGTCTCTGCTGGATGAAAAAGAAATGCAAAGATGAAGGACTTCAGCTAGAGATGTCACTGGTGAGTCAGTATGTTACCTGTACACTAACACTTTACACTGTATACTATATACAGCAGTCCTGTGCATAATGTCACTGGTGATCACTGTATTACCTGTACACTGTCACTATATACAGAGCTCCAGTGTATAGTGTCACCAGTGATCACTGTATTACCTGTACACTGACAGTAAATATAGAGTTCCTGTATACAATGGCAATTATTATTGTGTTTTTTTTAATTAATGATCAGTATTGTAGTATTCAGTCTCTATGTGGTGGTAATATGTGGTCTAGCCATGGTGTGGCGGTATTTGTTCCTTGTATGTGGTATTATTCGGTCACTATGTGGTGGTAATAGTGGTCTGGCCAAGGTGTGGCGGTATTCCTTATATGTGGTATTATTCAGTCACTATGTGGTGGTAATATGTGGTCTGGTCATGTTGTGATGATATTTGTCCCTTGTATGTGGTATTAAAAAAAATGTAAATGTATGTGACTCATTTCCTTAGAGAAAAATACATAAATATATATTTATTTTTAATAGTTTAGAGTAGAGTAGGGACCTCAGCACTCCTCCATATCATTGCGAGCCGACAACTGACAACCTATGCAGTCCTGTACATGCGGTATGGCAGGACAGTAACATTTGTGTATATAATTGTCTAATGTGGATTTTTATCTGCATGTTCTGTTGAATATTAAACTGTCTAATCAGTAAATTGCATGTTAATTTTTAACTAACAAATGAGTATTTAGTTCAAATCCTTTAATCTTTCACACCATGCCACACAGTTCAGTATTTATTTTGACATCACTATAGTTATGGAAATATGACAAATTAACTCTGCAATTAAAATCATCATTGTTTGACATAGATGGGACTTGAGTAACACCAGTTTGCAGGAAGGGTATGGTGATTTTTACTTTTAATTACCATTAGGACGCACACAGACTGTCGTATGAATCAGAATGTAATGCACAGCCTGGCCAGCCGGTCAGTCAAGTGAGACAGCTGCATAGAAATATATGCAGCTGTCACTCTCGGGTCAGGAGAGCCGCTGGCCAGAATGTGCACTGTTCTGATCCCATTCCAATTTATTTTTTTTAACTGTTTGACTGCACCCCTACTTGTATATGTTTGAGGAAAAGGTGCGTGTAAATGGGTGTGGCTAAAAAATGGGTGTGGTTTTCCTACAAACACAGAACCTGTTGTTAAAAATTTAAATCCCACCCCTGCAGTAAACCATTGCAGAATATTTTGTTTTATATATGTCAGTGACTACTACTGTAAGTACTATGTGTGTGTGTAAAATTTGGGAGATGTAGGTATTTAATAAAAGGATGTATTCACGGAAAAAAATTGCGTGGGCTTACGTCAGCGGTAGTCACTGAGGATCCGCAGACTCACCGCCTGACCCACGGTGAACTGACAGCATGGGAAAATGGCCAGAAACTTTCCCACTCTAATCAGTTTATCTCCGGGAGTCTACGCAGGCAGCTTTTCCTTCATTCCTCTGTGGTTTACAGCCAGGCAGGTCGCATTAGCGCTGCTCCTGGTTCTAAACTATTTAACCCCTTCAGATGGATTGCAGTGTGGGACTTTTTACTGTACAGCTGACAGGTATGAGTATATTGTTGCTTTTTTATTTTGGATTTTTTACAGGAGAACGACGGCTTCGAAAGGATAGGGAGTAAAATAATGATGGAAAAAATGTGTTTATTTCATTAAAACGCTTTATTCTTAATGTATGTATGTTTTTTTTAACCCTTTCAAACGGTAAGATTAATAATGGATAGGTGTCTAATTGACAACTCTCCATTATTAATCTGGCTTAATGTCACCTTACAATAGCAAGGTGACATTAACCCCTTATTACACCATATTTCACTGCTACACGACAGTGGGAAGAGAGAGGCTAAGTCCCCTTTTCTGGTGAGGCTAGGGGCAGATTTTTTTTAGCCAGGGGGGCCAAGGCCAAAAAACAATTGTCCCTCTCTAGGCTATTAAATTCTGCCGTCAGTCACTTGCTTGCCCTCTCTGGCGGAGAAAATTGCGCGGGAGCCCATGCCAGTTTTTTCCGTGAATTAATCCTTTAATTTAACACAGCACCAAAATTTTACACACACACACTACTAACATTATTAGTGAGGGAGATATATAAATCTAATGGATATGTAATGCTTTACTGTATGTAAACCATGTCTCATATCCTGTCGGGTTCTATAATGATTTTACAGAAGCCGACAATTGAATTATCGGCTATTCTGCTTTCTACCTCTGTATGAAATATAAGTATATATATGTGTCTCACTGACATATATATGTATATATATATATATATATATATATACAGACTGTACTGTATATATGTTTTAACGAATATTTGAGGCCATGGATCCATTATATGTCCATTTTGCAAGCGGGCGAGAAAATATTGCCGTACGGATGCCATACGGATGTCACATGGATGCTTAGATGTGAGAAAATCACATTTTTCAATTGCAAACGGATGACATATGGATCACTGTTCACTGTTCAGGTAACATTTCTGCGATTCTCGTCCGTAGAAATCGTTAAGTGTGACTCCAGCCTTACTGTCATTGCAAGGCTGCCCGGGCTCTCCTTCCTAGACAGGAAATGTGTCTGCTATATCCCTTTGACTCTGCCCTGCTCTGTTCTAACTCCTCCCCACTGAATAACCGCTTGATACCTGTACCTAAACTAAGAGGTATGCCAGACTAAACGAGATTGCTAGCGAGATTGCTAACGAGATCGCACCTGTGTCACCATTATGACGCAGTAGCGATCTCGTTAGCGACTTAGCTGTGTGATTCCAAACGCAACTCATCAGCGATCGGTGATTCCAAACTGTATAACGACCTCTGCGGTCGTTGGGAAAAACTAGTCCCACCTGCGACGCTGGTGAAGTCGTTCATAAAGGGTGTCACACTCAGCGATTCAGGCTCACCAGCGGAACACCAACGACCAAAAAACGGCTCAGAACGTTCATGAGCGATCAACGACATCTCAGCAGGGGCCACATCGCTGCTACATGTCACACACAGCTAAGTCGCTAACGAGATCGCAGGTACGATCTCGTTAGCGATCTCGCTAGCGATCTCGTTTAGTGTGGCATACCATTAACACTTCATATCTATTATAATCCCCTACAGTCACTATCTAAGATCCTATCCTAGACCTAAGCCTATACACAGTACATGAAATTACAGTACATAAACATTACATTTCACATTAATAAACAATGAGGTGCCACGTTTAATTCTGTGAGCAGCTACCAGGGGAGAGGAGGCACCTGAGGGTCCCCGCAACCTCCTTACACAAGTATACAACAATTGGATTTGCCATATAAACCGAGATTAATAAATATTACAATGTGTTATACATTAGTCTCCATTGAACTGAAGGAAATTGATCAGGGCATAGGAGGCCATGTTGGAGAATATGAGACTGAGACAATAATGGAGACATCTAAATGTAAGGAAAAAGAAAAAGCATCTAAGGTTAAGGAAACATTGTGGACATCAGAAGATGCAAAACTGATTGGGCCTCTGGGGCTTTTATGAAGGCTGCTGAGGATGAAGTACTTGTGAACCTGTTAGAGCTAAATTAAAGACAATTAAAAACACACATTTTAATACTTTGATCCACAGAAGAGATTGGGGGAAATGTTCCACTTTTTCCATTTTCCATTGTGGGAAAGAATGATAATGATCAAGGAGGCCAGTGAGAAAGTTTTAATTCTGGGATGATTGACTTGTTATGATGTAGATGAGTCGCACGTAGCAGGGCTTTGGGGTACTCGGCACCGAGCCCGTTCACTTCACTGGGGGATGTCACGGGTAGCGCAGCTCGGTCCATTGCCCTGGGCGATCACCCATAAAAATGTGGGAATATTTACAGGGGATTTAGAAATGTTCGTGACGCCACCTGTGGTTCCTGGTCAGGATGACCAGCACTGCAGGGTAGATTCTCTGAGGGGTTGTTACTGGGCAGCAAGATGTTAAGTCTCCCACAGGCGAGACTGATCCCTCGAGATATATGGCGGTGCAGGGGTGCAGGGCAATAAGGCAGACACACACAAAGAGTCTCTTTCGGTACCTTTACTGGGTGTAGATTCAGGCACGTCCCGGGGAGCCGTCAGGGTGGAGGATGCATGTCCAGTAATCCACTGAGTAAGTGTAGGGCCTCCTTCCTTCTTCATATGTGTGAGTTTCTGACTTGCATGAAACAAAGCCTAACTCCGTGTGAAACAGCTACGCCCGGCTGACATTGTGGTGGAGCCTTCTTTTGGACAGAACTAAGTCTCTATCTGCAGCATCCTGCTAGACTTCTGTTCTTCCTGACCCCGGCTTTCGTATCAGCACTGTTGGGCCCCTCTGTGACCTGAAGTCCAGCAGGGTCTCCGGTTTTTCCCACTGGCCGTGAAGGTACTAGCAAGCTCGGACCCGGTGTCCGGTGGTGCAGAGTGGAGGTAAGCTATCGTTGCTATTTCTCCTCAGTCACTCTCTCTTTCCCTTTTTCCACTTGCCTGTCGTCCTACTCACACCTTTAACATAAGCACAGGCAGCAGTAGATGTCAGCTTTCTTCTCTTCACCGCTCTCCAAGCGTCGGCACGCTCGCACTCTAACAGTACCTCAGTTGACTTGGTGTTACAAATACTGCAGTTCCCTTTCCTTCACTTCCTTCTTAAGGGTATGTCACACTAAACAACATCGCTAACGGGATCGCTAAAAAAGTCACTATTTAGCGATCCCGTTAGCGATGTTGTTGTGTGCGGCATCTACCAGCGACGTGGCCCCTGCTGTGATCTCGTCCGTCGTCCTGATCGTTCCGGACCCTATTTTCATCGCTGGCGTCCCGCTGGTAATTATCTAATCGCTGAGTGTGGCACCTTTTTTAGCGATTTAGCGGTACTTTTGTACCGCTAAAGTCGTTAAGGAGATCGCTAACCGCTATAGCGTCCTTAACGATATCGCTAAATTAGGTAGCTACTAGCGATATAGAAATAATCCCGCTAGCGATCTCATTAGTATGCGACGCTAACGAGATCGCCAGCGGGATTGTGTAGTGTGGCAGTACCTTTAGGCTCTGTCCGAAGTAGCTATCAGGACATTCCGTCAGACTGATCTGTGCACACTCCGAGAGTCACTTTCCACTTTCCTAGGGAACTATCAGTCAGCACGATCTGAGGTAACTTTCCTCTCAGCTCTTCAACACGCTCTGACACAGACTAGTGTAATCTGAGCTCTGCTCTGACAGGAAATCAACTCCTCCCTCCGGTGTTCTGAGGAGATCTGATCTGTCTGATGTACAGCCAACAAGTAGCTAACGTTCAGCTAGACTGTCTTCATCTCACTGCTCTATCTCTCCACACCCTTATATACTCTAAAGGGCTCCCTCTGGTGGCACTATAGGGAAATGTGAAGTGTGAATGACTATCAGGTGTTTGTGAATTACCTTATATGCATCCTCCTGGGTAATATGTGGCACTAAGCGCAGCTGGGCTACACATCTACACTTTTCTTCCTGACATAACCTGATATTCTCCTAAAAAAATTCATAAAAATTGGACAAGTACTATTCGTCATTTTGACGGATAACACTCATTCCCATGTTATTTAATAAGGCTATGGAAACACTCGAGTGGTTCAATGAAAAAAAAAATCACAGGATTCACAATCTGCCTCTGATAATCGGACCGCACATGGCCATTGATGACCTCCGAGTGTGGTCCGATTTTCAAGACGGACTGAATGGAAAAGATGGAGAAACTTTTTTTCATTACTTTTCAGATTCACACACAAAAAAAATCAGATCACACTGTGATCAACCTCTGATCAGAGTCTGATCAGACCGTGAATACCTTAATCAAACCGATATTCACGAATGACAGTCATGTGATCCTAGCCTAAGAAGTACAAAAGCCTTACTTTTCTTAAAAATTCAGTTTTCAGTTCAGGTTTATTAAATTTTTGGATTGACAAACAGCAATGCTGTTCAATAATAAAATTAATCTTTAAAGAATCATGAGATGACCAGGTTTAAAAACAATCAGGATTTTGTTACACTGTTTCGGAAGACCTTGATGTTGAATGTTTCTAAATGCGGCCAACCCAGAGGTCGCTATACTTACATTTCAAGAGATTGCATTGAATTTTAATTGACCTTAAAGGGAATCTGTCATGTCATGTTATTTGATTTTATGATGCGTTATGCAAAAAGTGATGCTAAACTTTCTGCACAACGTTAAATGGAATCTGTCTATAAGACCCCCCAAAACTACATTTTTGAGTACGTGGGTTTTTGAGAGCTAAATCCATTAATATATTTATAATTTATATTTGTTTCTTCTTTCCCGAGAAATTAGCGTTTTGACTCGTATACAAATGAGGAGCATCCCAGAGCACTTCCCAAGCAATTACCAAGCCTCTGCCTTCCAGAGTTGTTTCTTCACCCAGCACCAGCTTTTTTTGCTTGATTGATAGCTCACTATCTGATTTCCTTCCCTGGTGCCTGCCTTCACATACAGTGGGTACGGAAAGTATTCAGACCCCTTTAAATTTTTCACTCTTTCTTTCATTGCAGCCATTTGGTAAATTCAAAAAAGCTATTTTTTTTCTCATTAATGTACACTCTGCACCCCATCTTGACTAAAAAAAAACAGAAATGTAGAAATTTTTGCAAACTTATTAAAAATGAAAACTGAAATATCACATGGTCAATATAATAAGTGTTCAGACCCTTTGCTCAGACACTCATATTTACATCACATGCTGTCCATTTCCTTGTGATCCTCCTTGTGATGGTTCTACGTCTTCATTGGAGTCCAGCTGTGCTTAATTAAACTGATAGGACTTGATTTGTAAAGGCGCACACCTGTCTATATAACACCTCACAGTACATGTCAGACCAAATAAGAATCATGAGGTCAAAGGAACTGGCTAGGGAGTTCAGAGAAAGAATTGTGGCAAGGCACACATCTGTCCGAGGTTACAAAAGAATTTCTGCAGTACTCAAGGTTCCTAAGAGCACAGTGGCCTCCATAATCCTTAAATAGAAGAAGTTTGGGACCACCAGAAGTCTTCCTAGACCTGGCCATCCAGCCAAACTTTGCAATCATAGGAGAAGAGCCTTAGTGAGAGAGGTAAAGAAGAACCCCAAGATTACTGTGGCTGAGCTCCACAGATGTAGCAGGGAGATGGGAGAAAGTTCCACAAAGTCAACTATCACTGCAGCCCTCCTCCAGTCAGGCCTTTATGGCAGAGTGGCCCGACAGAAGCCTCTCCTCAGTGCCAGACATATGAAAGCTCATGTGTTTTTTGGCTAAAAAAAACACATGAAGGACTCCCAGACTATGAGAAATAAGATTCTCTGGTCTCGTGAGACGAAGATAGAACATTTTGGTGATAATTCTAAGTGGTATGTGTGGAGAAAACCAGGCACTGCTCATCACCTGCCCAATACAATCCCAACAGTGAAACATGGTGGTGCCAGCATCATGCTATGGGGGTGTTTTTCAGCTGCAGAGGCAGGATGACTGGTTGCAATTGAAGGAAATATGAATGCGGAAAAGTACAGAAATATCCTGGATAAAAACCTCTTCCATAGTTCTCTAGACCTCAGACTTGGCCAATGGTTCACCTTCCAACAAGACAATGACCCTAAGCACACAGCTAAAATAACAAAGGAGTGGCTTCAGAACAACTCTCTGTTACCATTCTTGACTGGCCCAGCCAGAGCCCTGACCTAAACCCAATTGAGCATCTCTGGAGAGACCTGAAATTGGCTGTCCACCACCGTTCACCATCCAACCTGACGGAACTGGAGAGGATCTGCATGGAAGAATGGCAGAGGATCCCCAAATCCAGGTGTGAAAAACTTGTTGCATCATTCCCAAGAAGACTCATGGCTGTATTAGCTCAAAAAGTGCTTCTACTCCATACTGAGCAAAGGGTCTGAATACTTATGACCATGTGATATTTCAGTTTTTCTTTTTTAACAAATTTGCAAAAAATTTCTACATTTCTGTTTTTTTTCTTTCAAGATGGGGTGCAGAGTGTACATTAATGAGAAAAAAATGAACTTTTTTGAATTTACCAAATGGCTGCAATGAAACAAAGATTAAACATTTTTAATGGGTTTAAATACTTCCCATACCCACTGTAGACATCGGTCAAGAAAAAGAATCTGGTACTGGGTGAAGGAATAAACTCAGGAAGAGGTTCTAGAAGTGCTCTGTCACACAGCCGTGTAAATTGGACCAAGATCGAAACGCAGTGCACGGACTGGCCAGTGATATCAGAACACAGTGCACGGACTAGCCAGCAAGATTGCAATGCAGTGCAAGGATTGGACAGCAAGATCGTAATGCAGTACACAGACTGGAAAGCGAGATTGGAACGCATTGTAAAAACTGGCCGGCGAGATCGGAATGCAATGCAAGGACTGGCCAGCAAGATCAGAACGCAGTGCAGCGACTGGCCAGCGAGACTGGAACTCAGTGAAAGACTGGCCAGCATCTCTCCCAACCCAAATGTGACAGCCTTATACATTTCTATGCAGCTATCACGTTCAGATCAGGAGAGTTGTTCGCCAGTTCATGCACTGCATTCCAGTCTTGATCCTATTAATACGTCTTTCTGACTGCGACAACACCCAGAGCACTTAACACCTTATTTGCATATAATTTAAATACTGATTTATTTGAAATGAAGCAACATATAGTAAAGCATTGAGGGATTTAGCTTTCAAGACTTGAATGCCCATATATGCGCTTTGGGGCATTGGGGTTGACCATAAAGATAGATTCCCTTTACAGAAATGTGCAAAAAGCTTTGCATATTGTAACGTCTCACGCTATCTGTGGACGGGGATTTCTCACTTTGCTGGTCATTGAGGCATACGCTGGGACACTCAGGGTTAAAAAAGTCTATTTGGTTTATTGAAGTACAGCATAAACTGCTCCTCCGGAACCAAGTAGCATGCAGCCGCCATACAATGTCCGTAACACCTTCATATTTATAGAATAAACACAGTCTCTCACTGACCCCAGTCAGCATAGCATGGACTCCTGTCCATTATCTGTTGACATTGGTCACACAGGTGCCTGGATTCCTCTTCTCCTCAGAGGTATCCCACAAACACTTCTCACTGACCCCAATCAGCATAACACGGATTCCTGTCCGTCACCTGTTGGTGTTGGACACACAGGTTCCCAGATGCCTCTTATCCTCAGAGGTATCCCATAAACACTTCTCACTGACCCCGGTCAGTATCACTCATGGTGATATTTCACAGACCCCCTTCCTCTGGCTCAGACTAGCCAGCACTTCACACCGACCATTCTGTAGTGTCCAGCCTGGACACATGGATATCTGTCCACACTGACAGACTTCCAAACATTCACTGCCATGTGCCAAACACACTCCATCACATTGCTGTAACCACACCCAAGTACCTATCACATGGCTAGTCACGTGATCGTGACATCACCGCAGGTCCTCCGACTCACAACCACACACACGGAAAAAGAGATTAAGACACGGCGTCATATACAACACTATGAATATAGTAATACTGAAGCACAATTGCTTCATCCCAAATCTGGCCCCGTGGCCCATAGGTAATAGATTAACTACTCCAAAGAGTTAACAATATACACCAAAAAAGAGGAGTATGGACAACATCATTTATAAAATTACAAAAGACTTTATTAGTAGATTTATACAAATGCCAACAATAATGGCACACAATACAGAATAAAAATGGAGGCAAAAACTGCAGGTATATGTGCAGGGGTTGCACAGACTAGTTAGTAACCAGGGTATATTAGGACATTTTGCTATAGCACGTAAGTCGTGCAAATAGGAGGTGCATATCACATACAATATATTCTAGAGACCCATAAGATCAGCAATAATCATGGTGCAATGCCATATGCGCCATATACATGATCACTAATTCTTACTCATATTAGGCGGTTCAGTCCCCGCTGGGGACGCACAGTCTGAACCGCCTAATATGGGTAAGAATTAGTGATCATGTATATGGCGCATATGGCACTGCACCATGATTATTGTTGATCTTATGGGTCTCTAGAATATATTGTATGTGATATGCACCTCCTATTTGCACGAATTACGTGCTATAGCAAAATGTCCTAATATACCCTGGTTACTAACTAGTCTGTGCAACCCCTGCACATATACCCGCAGTTTTTACACGGAAAAAGAGGTACAGTGAGCACCCTCACCTCAGGGTTAGGTATATGGGTAGCCAGACCCTCCCATCTCTCATAGATACCCGTAACCCGGAAACAAGTGTGAACAAAAAACCCTTAAGGCAGTGTTCCCCAACTCCAGTCCTTAAGGCCCACCAACAGGTCATGTTTTCAGGATTTCCTTTGTATTGCACAGGTGATGCAATTATCACCTGGGCAATACTAAGGAAATCCTTAAAACATGACCTGTTGGTGGGCCTTGAGGACTGGAGTTGGGGAACACTGCCTTAGGGCTTATGTGCACTAAAGAAAAATACTCCTGGTTACATCACAAGGAGCAGACATCCCTGTGACACATACCTCCCATTAATTATGCGGCCTTTAGTCACACTACAATGTGTACACCTATACATTTCTATAACGTTTTAATTTTGCGTAATGCATCATTAACATCAAAATGTGCCTCTGAATGCTCCAGATGATATGCATTGCTCAATGACATCCCGAGACCCACATAATTTCTGTCCCTTGCGGCAGGGCGTGCTCCCCATATAGATTGTTTTAATTCTATTGTCATGTTGGGCTCATGTGACATTTCTAAACCTTGTGTCAGTGCTGCTCCTTTGTCATCTATCATCTTTATATTCTTCAAGTAAAATGTCTCTTCAGGGCCGAGGGGTTAAGTACATGTGATTCTAAACATTAAGTAGGTTTCAAGGAAATAAAAGGACATTGCCCTGTCGTACATCACTTACAAACTCACATCAGAAAACATTGCTGCAACTCTGGGGCTGTAGAAAACATTTCATTTTCTGGTATTTGCAGAGTATTCCAGTTGGTATTTTAAAAAGATGTCTCACACAGCTAATGCCTTGGGAAAAAACATTAAAAATATTTGAAGCTGTTTTCATGAAATACCCAATATGTGTGTTGTGGATGTAGCTACTGCAGAGTAACAGAGCCTTCAACTTGAGTTGGGACATGGGAATATAAAGCACAACTGCTGGGCTATCCAGAGCAAGACAACGAGTACTGGACATTTCTCTTTGCAAATTTGATATTTGGTTGTACATAATGATATACTTGTACATAGGATGTAGTATTATAGCAGTTATATCCCAGTACTGGGCAGTAGTATAGTACTGATATTTTTGTACATTGGTGCTGTTATGCTAGAGTAGCTACTCACTCGGGATAATAGTTAAATCTGAATACTGCAACTGACCCTGTCGGTTCCTGTACAGCCTAGAGATCCTGACCCGTAGTCCCTAATGGTTCTAATGTGAGCAGAGATTGCCCTAACCAAAGACTTAAAGATGGCAACTGAGAAGTATAATGCCTAAAAGGTCATTAAGTACACCACATTCCTCCTAAAGAACCGGAGGGTAGAGCAGAGTGTAAAATACCTACAAAAGGGAAAATGTGTTGAAAAAAAAAGGAAAAGATCTCAGAGTGGGTAAAACAAAAGATGAAATACAAAATAAAGTATAACGTACGTACTATTAGAAAATATTCCATCTACTTCCTAAAAAGAAACAGAAGGTAGATGCAGAATAACGAACAGAAACAGCTAAGAGATAAACCCTAGTTGGAATTTTACTGACTTTAGACTATAGTAGAATGGCTGAACATCCATAAGAAATTATCACCAGCAGGATATGCCAGCAGAGGTACAAAGTATAAATCCGCACCCGAAAGTTGACAGAGCAGACAAATGAAAACACTTGTGTTATGCTAAACTGTCCTAGAGCACAGGGACAGTTTTATAGTAGTTATATTCTATGTCAGGCAGTGACTGGTGTGACCTGTAGGGGGTCGCTGTGTGTTCTTCCCAGGTTGGGCACAGAGGCATTTGAAGGCAATAGGAGTGCTTGGCAGTCACAGGCTTAGTTATGACTTCAATGCAGACTAGAAATAATAATAATCTTTATATAGCGCTAACAGATTCCACAGCGCTTTACAGTTTTGCACACATTATCGTCGCTGTCCCTGATGGGGCTCACAATCTAGATTCCCTATCAGTATGTTTTTGGAGTGTGGGAGGAAACCGGAGTACCCAGAGGAAACCCACGCAAACACGGGGAGAACATACAAACTCCTTGCAGATGTTGTCCTAGGTGGGATTCGAACCAGGACTCCAGCGCTGCAAGGCTGCAGTGCTATCCACTGAGCCACCGTGCTGCCCTAATAAAATTAAGTGCTAGCCTTGGAGATGCTAGTGTTCAAGGCAGATGTAGGGAAAACCTGCTGTTGGATGGTGTTTTGTGTAACAGACTGCAGGATGGTAGTCGTGCAGTCCTTTTCATTCCAGGCCCGGGTTTTCTATGTTGCTGAAGGTCACAGGTTTCTTTGTTAAAAGTCCTGCAGGAAAAGGTTTGGGTGTGTCAGGTCCAGTGTCAGTGTCAGGGCCAGTTTGAGGTTGGCAGGTAAGAGTGCAGAGCAGAGGCTCTGCAGAGCTTTGTCTGTGTGAGGAGACACAGGACAGAGTGCAAACAGGAGGATATGGTTCCTGTGAGGAAAGGAACCACCACCATCTTGGACAGGGCCTATACCAGCCTCCATTTTGTCAGGGCCTGTTAGCATATTCAATACGACAGGGTTTGATGTCCACTGTGAAGCAAAAGGGCTTTAGTATGCTAAGCAATTCAGGCCCATGTTTGAATAAGAAGGTCATTAGTATGCTAAGTAATTCATGCCCAAGACAGAATTTCCTGCTCAATATGAATAGCCAGGCCGATTAGTGTGCGTGCTTCAAAGCAGGGGGCTTCAATTAGATTATACCTGCCAGCCGGACACAGAAACACAACCATTGTACGTTTCCAGACAGGAAGGCTCCGTTCTAGGATTATAAATTATGAGCACATCTTTGTAGGTACATTCTCATAAAAATATCTGTGTGACCCGGCGGACCTCGGGCATTTGATGGTGCAACTCACGAGTCGGTGATGGCTTGGGGGGCTGAGATATAGAGATTGGCCATCCACAATGACCAATCGGGCCAGATTTGATATCCATGCGACAGGCAAAACATACTGCATCCGCTGGTACCGCTCGTGTCCTGATCCGATCGTCCTGGAGAAAGTTAACCCCTTTGCTAGATATTGGGAATAAATTATGCGGGGGGGGGCTAAGGGTGGAGATTATCCTCCCACCCTCCGACACCGAGGGGAGGGACCTAGCAGGTTTAAGAACTGTGAGCTAAGGGCAGACCAGATTTTTTTTTCTCACAGCAGCAAGAAGCACTGCCAAGGGAGCAGTGGTACAAGTTTTGGGGGACTGTCCAGCAACTAAGACTTTCACCTGGGGATCGCAGAGCTCCCTGCCTCCACATGTCCATGCAACCTGGTAATATTTACCTCTAGCTAATACCTCTAAGCCTTGTACCATTATTGTTGTATTTTACTCTGACTGCAAATCCATTGTAATTCCGTTGTATAGCTTACTGTATATTTCTGCAATTATCTAGTGCACCCTTAAGGCAATTAAACCATAAAATTAATCTTGGGCTGATGCTTTTACTCTGATCACGAATCTTAGAATACCCAGTGGGTAACAGGACACCCTCCCCGGCGGCCATTTGCTCTAGGTGTAGTTCCCTTACTGACCTGAGAGACAAAGGGGGCGCCGGAGAGCTGTGCCTGTGGAGTTACGTCACATTGGTGACGTGGAAGGACGGGGGCGTCCTTCACAGTTCCCATCTGCGATTCGGAGGACCGGTGCTGTCATCCACTGTAACTAGTCAGAGGAGGACTGGCGTGTGTAACGATTGCAAACAGGAGGATATCATGGACTGTGTACAGCTGTGAGTGTTAGTAAAGAGACTTTAACACAGCTCTGCAGTCACCCACGGAAACTGGACAAAGGGAGGTCCAGCGTGTTTAGTGACTGAGAAACGGAAAAACGCCGCGCACTGACACTGATACTATACACGGAGATAATATGCACTTGTGTGTGAATTGGATCTTAATGCTGTGAAGGAAACACCTTAAAGGAGACTTTGTGTTTGAACTTTGTGAGTCACTGCCTCATCACTGCACAAATGTGCTGCCGTTGCACTACATCTGGCACATGGAATCCGCACCGTCGCACTTACGGGCATGAAATTTTGCACGCCCGCACGTCTCGACCCCGAAAGCGTCCTAGGCTATGTTTTGAATCGAAATTTTAACCCCGTGCGTTCCAAATCGCCAAACAATTTTGGCCCTATCTACATAATGGGGAGAAAGCTGAATGCTTGTGTGTATGTCCGGCATAGGAATCTGCATTTACGGGCATGAAATTTTGCACACCCGCACGTCTCGACCCCGGGAGCGTCATAGGCTAGGTTTTGAGTCGAAATTTTAACCCCGCGCATTCCAAATCGGCAAATAATTTTGGCCTGGGATAGGAATCTGCACCGTTGTACTTACGGGCATGAAATTTTGCATGCCCGCACATCTCAACCCCAGGAGCATCATAGGCTATGTGTTGAATGGAAATTTTAACCCCCGCACGTTCCAAATCGCCAAACAATTTTGGCCCTATCTACATAATGGGGAGAAAGCTGAATGCTTGTGTGTATGTCCGGCATAGGAATCTGCATTTACGGGCATGAAATTTTGCACACCCGCGCGTCTCGACCCCGGGAGCGTCATAGGCTAGGTTTTGAGTCGAAATTTTAACCCCGCGCATTCCAAATCGGCAAATAATTTTGGCCCGGGATAGGAATCTGCACCGTTGTACTTACGGGCATGAAATTTTGCATGCCCGCACATCTCAACCCCAGGAGCATCATAGGCTATGTGTTGAATGGAAATTTTAACCCCCGCACGTTCCAAATCGCCAAACAATTTTGGCCCTATCTACATAATGGGGAGAAAGCTGAATGCTTGTGTGTATGTCCGGCATAGGAATCTGCATTTACGGGCATGAAATTTTGCACACCCGCACGTCTCGACCCCGGGAGCGTCATAGGCTAGGTTTTGAGTCGAAATTTTAACCCCGCGCATTCCAAATCGGCAAATAATTTTGGCCCGGGATAGGAATCTGCACCGTTGTACTTACGGGCATGAAATTTTGCATGCCCGCACATCTCAACCCCAGGAGCATCATAGGCTATGTGTTGAATGGAAATTTTAACCCCCGCACGTTCCAAATCGCCAAACAATTTTGGCCCTATCTACATAATGGGGAGAAAGCTGAATGCTTGTGTGTATGTCCGGCATAGGAATCTGCATTTACGGGCATGAAATTTTGCACACCCACACGTCTCGACCCCGGGAGCATCATAGGCTAGGTTTTGAGTCGAAATTTTAACCCCGCGCATTCCAAATCGGCAAATAATTTTGGCCCGGGATAGGAATCTGCACCGTTGTACTTACGGGCATGAAATTTTGCATGCCCGCACATCTCAACCCCAGGAGCATCATAGGCTATGTGTTGAATGGAAATTTTAACCCCCGCACGTTTTGGTGTGTGATTTTTATGTGCAGAATACATTTTTGTTAACATAGTCTATTTTGTTACAGCTAACAGCAGTTATTAATTAACCCGGGCGAAGCCGGGTACTACAGCTAGTAGTAGTTATATTATTGTATATAGAGGCAGTATTATTGTAGTTATATTATTGTATATAGAGGCAGTATTATTGTAGTTATATTCTTGTACATAAGGGCAGTATTATAGTAGTTATATTCTTGTACATAGGGGCAGTATTATAGTAGTTATATTCTTGTACATAGGGGCAGTATTATAGTAGTTATATTCTTATACATAGGAGCAGTATTATAGTAGTTATATTCTTGTATATAGGAGGCAGTATTATAGTAGTTATATTCTTGTACATAGGAGCAGTATTATAGGATTATAGTAGTTATATTCTCGTATATATGGGGCACTACTGTAGTAGTTATATTCTTGTACATGGGGCATTATTACAGTAGTAATTATATCTTTGTAAATTTGGACAGTGTTTAAAAGGAATCTCTCGCCAGGTTTTTGTTTCCCCATCTGATAGCAGCACGATGTAGGGGCAAAATCCCTGATTCCAGCAAATATTTTTATAAAATCACTCATTTCACTGCTGCAGATCTACCAGTTCTCTGAATGCTGAGCTCTGTATAACACCACAAAACCACTGATTCACAGCTTTCTGAATACAATGTCATGCGCAGAAAGCTGCCAAAAATATTAATGTCCGTAATCGGTAATATTATAGTTGTTATATTCTTGTAGAAAGTGATGTAGCTTGTGCCATCTTTACTGTTAATTTTCTGCTCAATGCAGGCATGTCTGCTATTTTTGCTATTTTTGTATACTGCACCTCCTTATCATACAGTGTATATTAGTAGCCACCTATAGAATATATCGTGTTGTCCATAGGGACAATATGAGATTAGTTGTTTTAGAAAAAGATTTGAGAAGCTCAGCTCTACATCTATACTGTTACTCTTACAATTTTGGCGGATATCGTGATCTTCCCTAAAATACCTCCTTTCACATTTATGTCCAAGTAACTGTTTATTCTTTATTAATACTCGATTAGATTTGGTCTAAGGTTCTTTTTATTCTTTCATTTTCACAGCTCCGAGAAGTGAATTCTCAAACTAGTAGCAACTTTGTAAATTTTAGCCCTTGTGTTCCTTGAAGACTCGTATTTGACTCCGCTGCAAAATCTGTAACAAGTCTGCGCAATATTTATACAATACAAACTGACCCATTAGTGTCAATGACAATGTTCTTCCCGTTTCCAGACCTTTTCTGCTGGGAGGCTCGTGTGCAGGCAGCAGAAGAGAAGAGATGTATATTACATAATATAAATGATTACAGAAGACACTTGTAATTACTGCCTGCGGGCAGTCTGTAAATAATACAAATTCTGTAAAAAGAAGAAAAAAATCATCTGAATGTTTTTTTTTTTAATTCCTCCACTTTGGCCACATCAAATGCAGCACATCATGGGGAAATACATTCATTTCATTCTCTTATATTTGTAAAAATATCATCTCAGTCTCGCAAAATGATTCACTCTCAATTAAATGATTAGATGATTTTGATGCCCCTCAGGAGCAGGGCCAGATCGGCCATGGGGAATCATCAGTCCGGGCCTGTAACCTGGTATCCTCGTCCTTACTAGTAACAGCTGTAGTGGAGTGGAAAGTCATCGGCCTGCAGTTTATTCAGGGCTGGCGCCATACAGCCAACATGATAACATCACTGCACCACGCCTCTCGCGCGCCACTGTAAGACAATCCAGAGACAAAGACTTTGTACTGCAAGTAGAAGGGCTATGGGGGGATTTTACTGTGTAAAGAGAGCTATGGGGGCCATCGTAATGTGTATAAGGGGCTATTTGGCCATCATAATATATTTGGTGACATCATGTTGTATATAGGGGAGCTGTTGGGGCCCCAGACATTGTATATAGCAGAACTGTTGGGACATCATACTGATTAAAGCGGAGATACGGGGACATCATACTGTATATACGGAGCTGTGGGAGCCATACGACTGTATATAGGGGGCTGTGTGACCATCATAATGTTTATAGGGAGGTGTGGGCCATAATATTGCATCTAAAGAGCTATGGCGCAATCAGACTGTATATAGGGTGCTTTGAGCGACATCATAATGTTTATTTGGGGCTATAAGCCCATCATCTGTATATAGGAAGCTGTACAGGCCATCATCTTGTAAAAAGGATATTGTGTAGGCAATTTTAACATACTGTATATAGAGATATGGAGCATCATAATGTTTATAGGGAGATATGGGGGGCATTATAAATGCATAGGTGTACTATAGGCCATCGTACTGTGAATAGTTAATTGTGGAGGACATCATACGATACGATACGATACGATACACTTTATTGATCCCGGGGGGAAATTACAGTATTACAGCAGCAATACAAACAGCAGTACATAAAATATTAGGACACAAATCTTGCACAGGTGTACCAACATTACATAATAAATAAAAGTGTGTAGTTCAGGTGTATATAAGTCACTGTTAATTGACATTAGTACACCAGCCATCAGTCATTATTTTCTGCCACCCTTAGGAAATTATTATACATCCCCATAGCAGTAGGTACAAACGATTTCCTGAATTTCTCCTTCTTGCACCTTAGTAGGATTAGACGGCTGCTGAATGTGCTCTTCTGATTCAAGAACAGCTCGTATAGTGGGTGTGTATTATTGTTCATTATAGCCCTACACTTCTTCTGAATCCTATCCTCCACTACCTCCTCAAAAGAGTCAAGATGGAGGCCAACAGCTGCACTTGCCTTCTTGATAAGTTTGTTGAGTTTATTAGCGTCAGCTACTCGCACACTACTGCCCCAGCAAATGATAGCAAAAAAGATGGTGCTTGCTACAACGGACTGGTAGAACATCTCCAGCATTTTACTGCACACATTGAACGACCTGAGCTTCCGCAGAAAGTACAGTCTGCTCATTACCTTCTTGTAAACCTTCTGTGTATGACACCTCCAATTGAGTTTACTGTCAAGGTGAACCCCCAAATATTTGTAGCTCTCAACAATCTCAACCTCCTGGCCAGCAATAGTGATCGGTAAGTAATCCTCCTTTTTCCTTCTATAACTCACCACCATCTCCTTGGTTTTCTTTACATTTAGTTCTAGACAGTCTGACACCAATCCACAAAGTCAGAAACCACCCTTCTATATTCCTTCCTCCCCCGGCCCCCCACAATGCCCCCTACAATCACGGAGTCATCTGAGAATTTTTGGAGGTGACAAAAATCAGATTTATACTGAAAGTCAGCTGTATACAATGAGAAGAGGAAGGGTGACAGCATTGTACCCTGAGGGGCTCCAACAATGCTCCGTACACTGCCAGATACCACCTCCCCCATCCTTACAAACTGCGGCCTGTCTGTCAGGTAGTCACTTATCCAGTTCATAATATTATCATATCATATCATATCATATTATCATAATATTTGTAAGTGGCTATGGGCCATAATTTTGTATGTAGTAGTCTATAGTTTCCTAGTTTTTAAGGTCGATAGTAGACTTAATCCAATTGGGTTCAACTTACAGTATATCCTAACATGTTGATCCAAAATAAGGCAAAAATCCCATGGGAGACGCTAATAGCTCCGTATTAAAATTCCTTCCCGACTCCACATACAACAATCAGATGAGTTCCCTTTATCAACGTCCCATCACAGAATCTAGCGTATATAATTAGTGATGAGAAAATACTAAAATGCTCTAGTGCTCGTGTGTGGCCCAGCTATGTCAGGCACACATAATCCAGGAAAATGCACAGGAAGGTAACCGCAAAAGCTTGATATCCATTCACTTCACTCACACTTTCAGACACACCCATCAGGGGTATAAAAGGGAGTGACACGTAGCAGTGATCATTCAAGCCTTGGGAGACTCAGGAGTGAGTCATCCCCAGTTCAGTGGTCAGTCAGCTTCCTGTCTTAGTACAGTGTAGTTCAGTGTCAGTCCAGTCTGGACTTGGAAGATACTGAGAGCTGTTCAGTGAGCTCTGGAGAAAGCTGACGTTTCCATCAAAGCTACAAGTGCTTATGTTAAGAGCGAGAGCAGGGTGAAGGGCACAGTGGAGAAGATAGATGCTAGTGCACCAGGTACCGGATTACCTGCACTAATTCACCGGACACCGGGGTCCGAAGCGTTGCTAGTGCTTCATGCTTAGTAACAAGATAACCGGAGGCTTTCTGGACCACAGGTCGTAGAAGGTAGCCCTAAGCGCTGATACGTAACCGGAGTCAGGGGGAACAAGGACTTTGAGCAGGGCCCTGCAAAAGTAAGGACTTAGTTCTCTCAACATCTGATAATCAGAGACATAGAAGGCTCTACCACAATGTCAGCCGGGCATTGCAGCTATTGAGAAAGCTGGAGATTGCAGAGTTAACTTCGCTTCATGCAAGTTTGGACTCAGATATATATATGAAGTAAAGGAGGCCTCTAACCTGCTCAGCGGTTATCCTGAATGTGCATTCTCCACCCCGACCAGCTTCCCGGGACCTGCCTGAAACACCTACAAGTAAAGGTATGAAAAGAAGCTGCATTGTGTGTGATTGAATTCTTAACTACGCCCTGCATCATCACCATAGACTTCCAGGGACCCGTCTCACCTGTGGGAGACTTACCACCCAGCTGCCCCCATAACATCCCCTGTGAAGATACTTATAGCAGCGCTGGTCCAATTGATCAGATACCACAGGTGGCGTCACGAACTACAAATCCCCTGTAAATATCCCCATTGCATGACCGCCAGGGCCACGGACCGAGCTCCGCTGCCAGTGACAACTCCCATAGACTTCCATGGGCTCGGCTCCGAGTACCCCATAGCCCTGGTATCCACACATGTGGTGCGAGTCACTCGGTACTCGAGTGAAATAGTTCGGACGCTCGGCCAGGCTCTACTCAAGTACCGAGTATAATGGAAGTCAATTGGAAACTCAAGCATTTCTCCAGAAGACCCTAACAGATAGTGCTGGGGGAAAGAAAAATCTCTTAAATGGATGGAAACAGTGCTCAAATGAAAAAGGAGCAGCATGGGGAGGACGCATGGATGATCACTGAATCCAAGGTCGCTGCTGGGAACAATGTTGTGAAAGTATTACTCCACTTTTACAGCCTGACAATAAAACATACAAAACCAAAGATAAGATGGATGTTACAGGGAAAAATGTTTCAAAGCATTCTTTCCCATATAATAACTTGTATATAAGGCAAGAAAAAAAAACCCTTCTCTACCTTTTAATAGCTGGGCCATCTCTTACCGTACTTCCCCATCACCTATGACTACAGTAAATTACATAATAGAGGGGGAAATAAAACTGCACCCACTGGTAGTCACCAGTAAATGTAATTTTAGCATATTACTACCTTGTCTGGGCATGTGGTGTGTGTGTGACATTGACTCATCCTGTTTAATTTATGAAGGAGGGACTCTGTAACTCACTAAGCCTATGCGGACAATGCAAGAACTGCCAAAACTTAGAAGGAAGAGGGACTCCTATACACCCTGTATTAGACATGAAAGAGGGTCTCATACACATTCTGCTAAAATTGTTAGGTCGTGGGACTCCTAGACTCATGAAGCCTATGCACTAAGTGCAAGGGCTGCTAAAATTTAGTTGGAGGTACATCAATACATCCTGGAAGGCACGTAGAGGAGGGCCTCAGAAAATATTTTTTTCCTTTTTTTAAGAAGTGGAACTCATAGACTGGTAAAGCCTATGTACTAAGTGCAAGGGCTGCCAAAAATTAGAAGGAGGAGCTGCAATACACCCTGGAAGACAAGTAGAGAAAGGCATCTGAAAACATTTTTTTCCCATTTTTAAATAGTGGGACTCTTAGGCTACTTTCACACTTCAGGCTTTTTGAATCAAGCGCGATCCGGCGTGTTTTTAAAAAAACGCATCAGGTACCGGATGCGTTTTTTTAACATTGACTTACATTAGCGCCGGATCGCGCCTGATGTCACTGCGTTGCATCCGTTTTTGGCCGGATCCGTCTGAAATGTACATTCCGGCGGCCGGACAAAACGCTTGCTGCAACGTTTTTTTTTTCCCGGAGCCGCCTGATAGTGCCTGAATCGGCACTTCAGGCGGCCGGAAACCATGCAAACCTATGGCGCCGGACCAGTGTTTTGACAAATCCATCAGAAAACTGTTCCGGAATCCAAGGTCTCTCTTCTCTCTCTCCCTCTCTCTCTCTCTCCTTGGTCCGGACATTGATACCTGCCTTTTCAACATGGAAAATTTCCTCTTTCTGGGTTATCGATGTGAATACTTCTCCATCCAATTATGACAAGAGCATTCTTAAAGTGATACCTTTATTGGCTAACCAGAAAATTATATGTTCGCAAGCTTTCAGAGTGCAGAGGCTCCTTCTTCAGGCAAGATTACATTTGGAATAATAAGAAAGACACATTAGATGCTTACTATAGTAGGAAATTTGTTCAAGACCTGGGAGGTGTGATACCTTCAAAAGATAAGCAAAGGAAATCGAATTAGCATTTTCTTACAAATGGAGAGCTAGTGGTAATGTGTTCTTAGCTATCTGGAGTCCTTCTGGTGAAGGTGTGAACTGTGTCTATGTAGTGGACCATAAAACCGGGTGTTAAGTTGAGTCCTAGTGTCAAAGTATTGAACACCTAATAAGTTTGAATTCCCATATTTTTCTCTCCCTGTCATCCTTAAAATGACCTTTTAGTATTAAGACTTTTAAGTCTGTCATACAATGTCCAGTTCCAGAGAAATGTTTTCCCACAGGCGTGTCCATTTCATTCCTGATCGTATGTCTGTGTAGATTCATCCTTGTTTGTAGTTTTTGCATGGTTTCCCCAATATAGATAGCTCCAGGGCACCTTGTACATTGTATCATGTACACCACATTGGAGGATGTACATGAAAAGGAACCCATGACCTTATAGTCCTGATTTGTGTTTGGTACACGGACTGTATTTGTTGGTAATATGTGGGTACAAGTTTTGCATTTTTTGT
The DNA here is from genome assembly GCA_033576555.1 of Oophaga sylvatica. NCBI lineage: Eukaryota > Metazoa > Chordata > Amphibia > Anura > Dendrobatidae > Oophaga > Oophaga sylvatica. The sequence goes on from JARQOD010000001.1 coordinate 961,265,544, forward strand.
TGTTACATGGGAATGTGCCAGTCACTGATGGTGACGAGAGGACACTTCTGACAAGGAGATTCCTTAAGTTAGGGGGCTGTTTGTAGGAGAGGAGTGGTAGTTCTGGGAATATGTCTTTCAATTTGTGGTCTCTGTGGAATATGGGTTGGAGATCAGCACCAATTTTCCTTAGGATGCTCATGTGGGGGTTGTATGTGACCACAAGAGGTACCCTGTTGTTGTCCTCTCTCAGTTTGTAATCCAGGAGGTTGCTTCTTGGGATTCTTGTAGCCCTGTGGATCTGTTCATCTATTACCAGTGGATGGTATCCTTGTTGTAGGAATGTATTCCTCAGAGATAGCAGCTGTAGTTCCCTGTCTTTACTGTCTGAACAGATCCGAATATATCTCAGAGCTTGACTGTAGATGATGGATTTTTTTTGTGTGTCTTGGATGAAAGCTGTTCCATCTAAGGTATGCTGGACGTCCTGTGGGCTTATGGTAAATTGATGTTTGTATGGCATTGTCCTTGATGTATATGGTCAAGTCCAGAAAATGTATTTGAGACTTTGAAAAGTTGAGGGTGAGCTTGAAGGTTGGGTGGTATTTGTTGAAGTTATTGTGGAAGGTGAGCAGATCATCTTTTGAGCCTGTCCAGATTATTAGCAGATCATCAATGTAGCGGAAGTATGCAAGAGGTTTAATAGGGCAAGATGACAAAAACTCCTCCTCCAGTTTCGCCATAAATAGGTTTGCATATTGTGGGGACATTTTGCTTCCCATGGCGCTGCCCATGCACTGTTGGTATAAATTGTTCCCAAAAGAAAAATAGTTGTGATGAAGCACAAACCTGATGAATTGCAGTGTTGGTTCTGTGGCCAGATTGTTCTTTTGAAGGAAATATTTACATGCTGTGATTCCATCCTCATGAGGAATGTTGGAATAGAGAGACTCTACGTCCATGGTGGCTAGTATCGTGTCCCTTGGAAGTGGGCCCAGCGCTGACAATTTGCAAAGAATATCCGTGGTGTCCTGGATATAGCTGGGTGTGCTCCTCACCAAGGGTTTCAGAATGTTCTCCACCCAGCCGGAGATATTCTCAGTTAAAGTCCCAATACCAGAGATGATGGGCCTCCCAGGATTACCTTCTTTGTGTATTTTAGGCAACATGTAGAAGGTACCTGTTTTGGGATTGCCTGGTACTAGTTCCAGTAGTGAGGATGAAGTAGAATCAAATCCATTAATGATACGTGTAGTTCCTCTGTGTATTGTTTGGTAGGATCTTCCTGAAGTGGAGTGTAGTATTTTATATCCAAGAGTTGTCTGTTTGCTTCCTGGATGTAATCTGTCGTGTTCATGATGACTATAGCTCCTCCTTTGTCCGCTGGTTTGATGATGAAAAGGTCAGGATGGATCCGGCAAGAAAACTGATCAGTTGCATCAGTTTTTTTAATTCAGCGCCGGATCCGTCCTGTCAGGCATAGGACGGATCGCGCCTGATTCAAAAAACCTGATGTGTGATAGTAGCCTTAGACTAGTCTTGCTTATACACTATGTGCAAGGGCTGAAAAACATTTTTCCCTGGGAGATATGCTTATACAGTGGGTACAAAAAGTATTCAGACTTTTTCACTCTTTGTTTCATTGCAGCCATTTGGTAAATTCAAAAAAGTTCATGTTTTTCTCATTAATGTACACTCTGCACCCCATATTGACTGAAAAAAGCAGAAATGTAGAAATTTTTGCAAATTTATTGAAAAAGAAAGACTGAACTATCACATGGTCATAAGTATTAAGACCCTTTGCTCAGTATTGAGTAGAATCACCCATTTGAGCTAGTAAAGCCATGAGTCTTCTTTGGAATGATGCAACAAGTTTTTCACACCTGGATTTGGGGATCCTCTGACATTCTTCCTTGCAGATGCTTTCCAGTTCCGTCAGGTTGGATGGTGAACGTTGGCGGACAGCCATTTTCAGGTCTCTCCAGAGATGCTCAATTGGGTTTAGGTCAGGGCTCTGGTTGGGCCAGTCACGAATGGTCACAAAGTTGTTCTGAAGCCACTCCTTTGTTATTTTAGCTCTGTGCTCAGGGTCATTGACTTGATGGAAGGTGATCCTTCGGCCAAGTCTGAGGTCCAGAGCACTCTGTAAGAGGTTTTCATCCAGGATATCTCTGTACTTGGCCGCATTCATGTCTCCTTCAATTGCAGTGAGTCGTCCTGTCCCTGCAGCTGAAAAACACCCCCATAGCATGATGCTGCCACCACCATGTTTAACTGTTGGGATTGTATTGGGCAGGTGATGAGCAGTGCCTGGTTTTCTCCACACATACCGCTTAGAATTATCACCAAAAAGTTCTATCTTCGTCTCATCAGATATGTCTGGCACTGAAGAGAGGCTTCCATCAGGCCACTCTGCCATAAAGGCCCGACTGGTGGAGGGCTGCAGTGATAGTTGACTTTTTGGAACTTTCTCCCATCTCTCTACTGCATCTGTGGAGCTCAGCCACAGTGATATTGGGGTTCTTCTTTACCTCTCTCACCAAGGCTCTTCGCCACAATGCTCAGTTTGGATGGACGGCCATGTCTAGGAAGACTTCTGGTGGTCCCAAAATTCTTCCATTTAAGGATTATGGAGGCCACTGTGATTTTAGGAACCTTGAATACTGCAGAAATTCTTTTTTAACCTTGGCCATATCTGTGCCTTGCCACAATTCTGTTTCTGAGCTCCCTGGCCAGTTGCTTTGACCTCATGAGTCTCATTTGGTCTGACATGCACTGTGAGCTGTGAGATCTTATATAGACAGGTGTGTGCCTTTACAAATCAAGTCCTATCAGTTTATTTAAACACAGCTGGACTCCAATGATGGAGTAAAACCATCTCAAGGAGAATCACAAGGAAATGGACAACATGTGACTTAAATATGAGTGTCTGAGCAAAGGGTCTGAATACTTATGACCATGTGATATTTCAGTTTTTCTTTTTAAATAAATTTGCTATAATTTCTACATTTCTGATGGGCAGAAGCTGTTGCTGACTTGCATAAATTGGCGTAACTCAGACAAGTCTGGGTAGGTTTTCAAAAACCGCTGAACCCCTTTGTTGAACACGTAGGCCAAGCATGGTACGTGTGTGAGCTTGCCAAACTTCAGAGCAGGTTACGGCCAATATCACACACGACCATGCCTTGTTGCAGGTTCAGTAGCGAGAGCCACAGATCTGTCTGACTGTTATGGCTTTCAACAACTGCTCGGCAATGTGCTGTTTTTCGCCTAAACAAATTAGTTTCAGCAGAGATTGTTGCCGCTACACTGAGGCACTGCTGCAGTGCTTCCAGCTTGCGACTGATAAGAATGACGTGCTCTGAGGTGTCAATTCGGAGATGGAGGATGAGGAGGAAGGGGGATGCAGGAACTGGTATGGGAGGTGGAGGAAAAATTGATGGAACTAAGGCCCACAATCCTTGGGGTCGGTAGCACGTGTGCTGACCTAGGGCTCGGCTTGGTCCTGGCCTCCACTAGGTGCTTCCAGTGTAACATCAGTGAAATGTAGAATCCCCGGTCACGAACACTTGTTGCGATGTCGGTCGTTAAATGGGCCTTCCAAATAACTGCATTGGTCAGGGCACAGGTGATGTTATGGTACACGTACTGGTGTAAGGTGGGGATGGCTTTCCAGGACAACTAGTGCGGGCTGGAGACTGAATACTGAGGGACAGATGCTGCCATGAGGTTGCGGAAAGCCTCAGTGTCCAAAAGCCTAAATGGTAGCATTTCCATGTCAATCTGTCTGGAAATGTGCCTGTTTAGTTTTTGGGCCTGTGAGTGGGTAGCGGGGTATTTCTGTTCGCGTTCCAAGACCTGAGATAGGGCCAGCTGGATGCTGCATTGTGACAAAGAATTGGACGTGGTATCTCATGGTGCTTGCGAATGTACAATGACAGATGCAGGGCAGGAGGTGTCTGAGGTGTCGAGTGAGGATTATGTGGTCCACTGCAGACTCTTGGCTAGTGAGTCTTGACAGTGTGGAAAACAGGGTGGTGATGGGAAACATACTGGAAACATTATCTGCCTTCCAACCGACCACCTGTTTACACTATTCTGGCTTTAACCCCTTAACGACAACCAAGGTACCAGGCCAATTTTTACAATTCTGACCACTGTCTCTTTAAGAGGTTATAACTCTGGAACGCTTCTACGGATCTTGGCAATTCTGAGATTGTTTTCTCGTGACATATTGTACTTCATGATAGTGGTAAATTTCTTCAATAAAACTTGCGTTTATTTATGAAAAAAACGGAAATATGGCAAAAATTTTGAAAATTTTGCAATTTTCAAACTTTTAATTTTTATGCCATTAAATCAGAGAGATATGTCACAAAAATTAGTTAATAAATAACATTTCCCACATGTCTACTTTACATCAGCACATTTTTGGAACCAAAATTTTTTTTTGTTAGGAGGTATAAGTGTTAAAAGTTGACCAGCAATTTCTCATTTTTCCAACAAAATTTACAAAACCATTTTTTTTAGGGGCCACCTCACATTTGAAGTGAATTTGAGGGGTCAATATGACAGAAAATACCCAAAAGTGACACCATTCTAAAAACTGCACCCTCAACGTGTTCAAAGCCACATTCAAGAAGTTTATTAACCCTTTAGGTACTTCACAAGAATTGAAGCAATGTGGAAGGAAAAAATGAATATTTAACTTTTTTTCCCAAAATTTTTCTTTCGACACAATTTTTTTAAATTTTGTCAAGGGTATCAGGAGAAAATGAACCACAATATTTGTTGTACAATTTCTCCAGAGTACACAGATACCCCATGTGTGGGGGTAAACCACTATTTGGGCACATGGCAGAGCTCGGAAGGGAAGCAGCGCCATTTGACTTTTTTGGCTGGAATTAAGATTGGACGCCATGTCGCATTTGGAGAGTCCCTGTGTGCCTAAACAGTGGAAACCCCCCACAAGTGACCCCATTTTGGAAACTGGACCCCCAAGGAACTTATCTAAACGTGTTGTCAGAGCTTTTAACCCCAAGGGCTTCACAGAAGGTTATAACGTAGAGCCGTAAAATTAAAAAATCATATTTTTTCCCAAAAATTATCTTTTCATCCCAATTTTTATTTTCCAAAGGATAAAAGGACCCCAAAAGTTATTGTGCAATTTGTCCTGAGTATGCTGATACCCCATATGTTGGGGTAAACCACTATTTGGGCGCATGGCAGAGCTCGGAAGGGAAGCAGCGTCATTTGACTTTTTTGGCTGGAATTGAGATTGGACGCCATGTCGCATTTGGAGAGTCCTTGTGTGCCTAAACAGTGGAAACCCCCCACAAGTGACCCCATTTTGGAAACTGGACCCCCAAGGAACTTATATAAATGTGTTGTGAGAGCTTTTAACCCCCAAGGGCTTCACAGAAGGTTATAACGTAGAGCCATAAAATAAAAAAATCATATTTTTTCCACAAAAATGATCTTTTCATCCCAATTTTTATTTTCCAAAGGATAAAAGGACCCCAAAAGTTATTGTTCAATTAGTCCTGAGTATGCTGATACCCCATATGTAGGGGTAAACCACTATTTGGGCGCATGGCAGAGCTCGGAAGGGAAGCAGCGCCATTTGACTTTTTTGGCTGGAATTGAGATTGGACGCCATGTCATATTTGGAGAGCCCTGTGTGCCTAAACAGTGGAAACCCCCACAAGTGACCCCATTTTGGAAACTAGACCCCCAAGGAACTTATCTAGATGTGTGGTGAGAGTTTTGAACCCCCAAGGGCTTCACAGAAGGTTATAACGTAGAGCAGTAAAATTAAAAAATCATATCTTTTCCACAAAAGTGATCTTTCCACCCCCAATTATTATTTTCCAAAGGGTAACAGGACCCCAAAAGTTATTGTACAATTTGTCCTGAGTACGCTGATACCCCATATGTGGGAGTAAACCACTATTTTGACGCATGGCAGAGTTCGAAAGGGAAGGAGCGCCTTTTTCAAATGCAGACTTTGATGGAATGGTCTGCGGGTGTCATGTCACGTTTGGAGAGCCCTGATGTGCATAACAGTAGAAAACCCCCACAAGTGACTTTATTTTGGAAACTAGACCCCCAAGGAACTTATCTAGATGTGTGGTGAGCACTTTGAACCCCAAGTGCTTCACAGAAGTTTATAACGTAGAGCCGTGAAAAAAAAAAAATCATATTTTTTTCCACAAAATAATCTTTTTGCCCCCAAATTTTTATTTTTATAAGGGTAACAGGAGAAATAGGACCCAAAAGCTATTGTGCAATTTGTCCTGAGTACGCTGATATCCCATATGTGGGGGGGAACCACTATTTTGACGCATGGCAGAGATCGGAAGGGAAGGAGCACCGTTTTTAAATGCAGACTTTGATGGAATGGTCTGCGGGTGTCATGTCGCGCTTGGAGAGCCCCTGATGTGCCTAAACAGTAGAAACCCCAACAAATGACCCCATTTTGCAAACTAGACCCCGCAAGGAACTTATCTAGATGTGTGGTCAGCACTTTGAACCCCAAGGGCTTCACAGAAGTTTATAACGTAGAGCCGTGAAAAATAAAAAAATCATATTTTTTTCCACAAAAATGACCTTTTTGCCCCCAAATTTTTATTTTCTAAGGGTAACAGGAGAAATAGGACCCCAAATGCTATTGTGCATTTTGTCCTGAGTACGCTGATACCCCATACTTGGGGGGGAACCACTGTGATCGACTTACTGCGATCTTTGGGAGGCACAATGAACAAATCCACAAAAGGTGAAGAATTGGTTTTCTTTTTTACGCCGTTCCTCGTGCGGTATTAGTGATTAGGCGACTTTATTCCTCGGATCGGTGCGATTACAGCGATACCAGATTTATACCCTTTTTTCATGTTTAGCTTCTGTCACACACTAAAAGATGCTTTTTTTTTTAATAATTTTTTGTAAGAAATTTTTGCATCGCCGTATTTTGAGAGCTATAATTTTTCCATATTTCGGTCGACAGTGTTATCTGTGGGCTTATTTTTTGTGGGACGAGCTGACGTTTTTATTGGTACCATATTCGGGCACATAACGTTTTTTGATCGCTTCCTATTCCGATTTTTGTGGAAGCAGAATGAACAAAAACCAGCAATTAAGGAATTGTTTTTTTTTTTTTTTTTCTCCGTTCCGCATGTGGTAAAATTGATAAAGCAGCTTTATTCTTCGGGTCACTACGATTACGGCGATACCTCATTTATATATTTTTTTTTATGTTTTGGCGTTTTTTACACAATAAAAAATTTTATAGAAAAAAATAATTATTTTTGCATCAGTTTATTCCGCGAGCTATAACTTTTTTTTTATTTTTTTGCTGATGATGCTGTATAGCAGCTTGTTTTTTGCGGGACAAAATGACGTTTTCAGCGGTACCATGATTATTTATATCTGACTTTTTGATCGCGTGTTATTGCACTTTTTTCAAGCGGTATGATGATACCGCTTGGAAAAAGTATAATTTACTACTTTTTTGTGTTTTTTTTTTTACGGCTTTCACTGAAGGGGTTAACTAGGGTTACGCTTTTATAGATGGGATTTTTACGGACGTGGCGATACCAAACGTGTATTTTTTTTTTTTTATTTTTTTTATTACATAAAAATGTGTATTTTTTAGGGGATTTTTTTTAACACTAGGACTACTGGACTCGTGACCCCGCCTAGAACTACTGAAAGGAGTCATTTTGACTCCTTGCTTGTTTTCGTTTATTTTTAGAGTTTCATTTGTGGTTATTTATTAATAATTATATTTTTTGTAATGTATTATTATTGTGAGATCCAACAGTAATGCTTTTGATTGTTTTTTTTCTGCTTTTCTTATTTTTCTACAGAAAATAACAATAATTATAATAGACGTTTTTCAAACATTTTTTTTTATTCAAGTGCACACATATAAACAACAACTGAAGAACAAAAAGCAGAGAAAATGTAGGTGGAGGAGCATAAAAATGAAAATATGGCGCAGAATTCACCTTCTAAACATTTGGTGTTTCGCATTTTAGGCATTGCCTTTGATTTATGGCAGTACATTGCCCACACAAAGACTTACCACAAGTCTTACAATTGCCGACAGATCTATTTTTCTTGCACTTTTCTTTGATCTGGCAAAATTTTGTTTGAACCATCACTTCTGAGCATGTAGAAACTTGGGACGTGGAACCCTTTTCCCTATCTGTGACATAAGGACCACTCAACTCTCTCACAAGCGTTTGCAAAAATGCCTTGCGTGACATTTTTTGGTGGGTTATCTCATTGAATATTATCCATGCATTTATACCCGCAAAGTCTAAGGCATTTTCAAATGCATGAACAGGCCATCTCCTTGTGCATGTTCGTGTGGTATATTTTCGTGCCATCTGATCCACTACATCTACTCCATATTTTGTTTCATTGTAAAACTTTACCGTTTCTGGAGTTTTTTTAGCGGAATCAGACGCAACAACAACATCTGGATGGACGGAACTCAAAATGACAACATTTTTGTTGGGCTTTCCTTGATATACTGTAAGTGTAAAATTGTCTTCATTTCTAAACACTTTAGTGTTGTACAATTCCTCTTTCATGGATTTTATTTCTTTAGGCACTTCTCGCCTTATCTTGTTCAGTGTTCCCACGATGGTTGTTCCTTTGCTTTTTAGCTGTTTAGCTAATTTTACTGAAGTAAAATAATTATCGGTTGTAACATTGCGACCTTTTTTCAAAAACGGGTCCAATAACTTCATTACCACATGGTCAGCTAAACGGTCCTCAGCACGGCGTGTGTCATCTTTGCCTAGATAAGGGAAGCCATTTGCCAGATATTTGCTCTCCTTATCAACAGCTAGCCAATATTTGTGGCCATATTTATCTGGTTTGGAAGGCATGTACTGCGTGAATGGACACCTAGTTTTGCTTGGGAAAAGTTGCTCATCCACCGTTATGTATGGGCCAGGTTTGTAACACGCAATACAATTTTCAATAAACCTGTCCCACACAGTAGAAAATAGAGCAAACTTGTCCGTTTGCAGTCTCTCCGATCGAGTAGATTTCTCATCAAATCTGAGAAACCTCATAATTTCAACAAAGCGGTCCCTAGACATTGTCGCTTTGCAAAACGGTATTCCCCAGTCATTACACCAAATACTGCTAATCGAGTGACGGTTCGTGCCAGATATTCCACGAGCATAGAATATCGCAATGAATGCATCTAGCTCCTCATCAGATAGAGTAAACTGTAAATTATTGTTCCTGCATGCTTCTGCAAGCGTACAGTTCTTTATATGTGTCAATATATATGAATCAAAAATTAGCATAAGATAAGAGCCTAGAGTAAACAAGCTATTTTGTTCAGCATTACACAGTAATACAAGCAGGTAAAACACAAGGAAAATGTGAAAAGTTGACATGTAAATTGAACTACATCTATATGAACATCAGGGTAAATAAGACAGAGTGAAAAAATTATGCACAAAACTTTATAGCAACATTTAGTGACAAAAGGACCTCAAAATATAGTAGGGAGTCAAAATGACTCCCTTCAGTAGTTCTTGGTAAATTTTGAAAAAAACGCGCAAATTTTTCACCAAAATTATTTATTCTCACAAAATCTTTTTTCACATCATATTTGAGGAAAAGTCACCGAGTTTCAAGCCGGAATTCTGAAAAATGTAGTCACAGAAGAGAAATAAAAACGAAAGGAGTCAAAATGACTCCATCAGTAGTTCTAGTGTTAAATTAATTTTAATATTTTTTTACAATTTTTTTAAAAAAATTATTTTTTTTAACTTGTCCCTTTATGGGACTTTCACTTTTTTTACTTTTTATTGCAGTTACAATGCATTGCAATGCTCAAGCATTGCAATGCATTGTACCTGTGGGGAAAGCTGCTGTGAGCATGATGACAGCAGCTTTCCGTAGCTAGATGACCGGAGGTTGTCATGACAACCCCCGGGTCATCAAGGCAGAGATCGGGCCCTGCAAATACATTGCAGGGCGCCGATCTGAGGCAGAGGGAGCTCCCGACCCTCTGCCTCCCCCTGAGCGCTGCGATCGCGCTCGATCGCAGCAGTCAGGGGGTTAACAGCCAGGGGCGGTGGGGGCTCCGCTCCTGGCTGTCAGTGCAGGAAGCCTGGCCACTGCAGCGCCGGCTCCTGCACTGATCGCGCTGGAGAAGCTGAAATTTCAGCTTCTCCTGCGCGATCGCTGCTGTGTTTGGTCAGTCAGATTGACTGACCAAGCACAGCGCTGTAGGTGCGGGGACCGACGGCAAAGGTCCCCGCACCGCTTGCCGTGCCTGTCAGCTGTCTGTGACAGCTGTCGGCACTGATCTACCACTGCGTGTTTACACGCAGTGGTAGATCAAAGGCATGACGTGCACAGTCCGTCGTGGTGCCGGAACTGACACGTGGCCATGACGGACTGTGCACGTCATTGGACATTAAGGGGTTAAGAATGATGTCCGGTGCCCCTATACAAAGTGGGACAGGAATGAGGATGAGCATGTTTGTTGTGCTCCTGCAGAAGGCACAATATCACCTGCTCCACGCCTCTTTGTGCACCATCAGCAGCACGTTCACTTTTCTGTCCCTTACCAAACACCTTACACATTTTAAATTAGGTATAAAATATATGCCTGCAAAGTTTCTGGTATTAATAGTCAAAAGAAAACATGTAGACTTGAACAGGACTTTTATTTTAATGGTGCAGCAGCTGTAAACAAGTACTGCATAGCAATATTAAACCCTGCCTATATACTTCTAATCCAAACCTATCACTACTTCACCACTTATCTCTACTCTGAATACAGATAACTGCGGTTTTACTAGAGATTGGACAGTATGTACTGTAGCCCTGAAAAATACTTTTCTTTTAATGGTGCAGCAGCGGTATATAAGTACTGCAATAGCAATATCAAACACTACCTACACACGTGGTCAAAATTGTTGGCATCCCTCTTTTAATGATAGAAAAACCCACAATGGTGACAGAAATAGCTTGAATCTGACAAAAGTAATAATAAATTAAAAATCTATGAAAATGAACAAATGAAAGTCAGACATTGCTTTTCAACCATGCTTCCACAGAATTTAAAAAAATAAAACTCATGAAACAGGCCTGAACAGAAATGATGGCACCCTTAACTTAATATTTTGTTGCACAACCTTTTGAGGCAATCATTGCAATCAAATGATTCCTGTAACTGTCAATGAGACTTCTGCACCTCTCGACAGGTATTTTGGCCACTCCTCAAGAGCAAACTGCTCCAGTTGTCTCGTGCTTGAAGGTTGCCTTTTCCAGATGGCATGTTTCAGCTCTTTCCAAAGATGCTCAATAGGATTTAAGTCAGGGCTCATAGAAGGCCACTTCAGAATAGTCCAATGTTTTCCTCTTAGCCATTCTTGGGTGTTTTTAGCTGTGTGTTTTGGGCCATTATCCAGTTACAAGATCCATGACTTGTGACTGAGACCAAGCTTTCTGACACTGGACAGCACATTTCTCTCTATAATCCCTTGATAGTCTTGAGATTTCATTGTATCCTGCACAGATTCTAGACACCCAGTGCCAGATGCAGCAAAGCAGCCCCAGAACATAACAGAGCCTCCTCCATGTTTCTCAGTAGGGACAGTGTTCTTTTCTTGATATGCTTCATTTTTCCGTCTGTGAATAAGAGCTGATGTGCCATGCCAAAAAGTTCCATTTTTGTCTCCTCTGTCCATAGGACATTCTCCCAGAAGCTTGTTTGCTTGTTAACAAGTAGTTTGGAAAATTCCAGTCTGGCTGTTTTATGATTTTTTTTCACAATGCTGTCCTCTTTGGTCGTCTCCCATAAAGTCCACTTTGGTTCATACAATGACGGAAGGTGCGATCTGACACTGATGTTCCTTGAGCTTGAAGTTCACCTTTAATCTGTTTAGAAGTTTTTCTGGGCTCTTTTGTTACCATTCGTATTATCCGTCTCTTTGATTTTTCATCAATTTTCCTCCTGCGACCACTTCCAATGATGTTGGCTACAGTCCCATGGAGCTTAAATTTCTGAATAATATGTAGTCCCAGGAACATTAAGCTGCTTGGAGATGGTCTTATAACTTTTACCTTTAACATGCTTGTCTATAATTTTCCTCCTAATCGCCTGAGACAACTCTTTCCTTCGCTTCCTCTGGCCTATGTTGAATGTGATACACACCATGTCACCAAACAGCACAGTGAGTATCTGTAGCCCTCTATACAGGCCCACTCACTAATTCCCAGATTGTAAACACCTGTGATGCTAATTAGTGGACACACCTTGATTTAACATGTCCGTTTGGTCACATTATTTTCAGGAGTACTATCATTTCTGTCCAGGCCTATTTCATGAGTTTTATTTTTTTTAAAAATTCTGTGGAAGCATGGTTGAAAAGCAATGTCTGACTTTCAATTGTTCATTTTCATAGATTTTTGATTTATTACTACTTTTGTCAAATTCAAGTTATTTCTGTCACCACTGTGGGTTTTTTTGTCAATAAGCGAGGGGTACCAACAATTTTGACCATGTGTGTATATGCCTGCTCTAAAATAAGCTTTCCCTCATATAACAACTCTCCCTGAATTGCTTCTAGAGGAGAGTGTGCCGATCATCACATCTCTGGGTCTTTTATATATGACTCAATGACACAATTCAGCCGTTCCTGAGCATCCCAATGTTTGATTGATCATCCAGGCCCCTTTTGACCTTTTGTTGCTAATCAACTATTTATTACAGTATCATTTGGGAGAGAGTCCAAATAGTCTCACTGCTCCTACAGTAAAGAATTGATAACAATTAAACCTTCTTTCCTTTAGATATAGAGGATGCCCCCTTGTCGCAGACCTAGGTGTAAAAAGGTGTATACAGATCTCCGTACAGTCCCTTTATATATTTGTACATTGTAATGAGATCACCCCAAAGTTTTTGTTTTTCCAAATTGAATAACCCCAAATTTGATAATCTGTCTTTGTATGCAGTTCTCCCTTTCTCTATAAAACCTTGGTTGTTCTACTCTGCACCCACTCTTGTCCTTCGTATAATCCGGAGACCAAGGTTGTACATAGTATCTAAAGGGTATGCCACACTGAACAATATCGCTAACGGGATCGCTAAAAAACATCACTATTTAGCGATCCCGTTAGCGATGTTGTTCAGTGCGGCATCTGCCAGCGACGAGATTCCTGCTGTGATCTCGCTCGTCGCTGGAATCGTTCCGGACCTTATTTTCTCGTCGGCGCTCCCGCTGGGTAAGTATATATCGCTAGTGTGGCACCTTTTCTTAGCGATTTAGCGGTACTTTTGTACTGCTAAAGTCGTTAAGAAGATCGCTAACGGCGATAGCGTCGTTAACTATATCGCTAAATGTGGCCGCACTTAGCGATATAGAAACAATCCCGCTAGCGATCGCATTAGTATGCGTCGTTATCGTGATCGCTAGCGGGATTGTTTAGTGTGGCAGTACCTTTAGTGTGGCCACACTTGTGACTTGAATAGAGGGAAAAATAAATTCTTATCATGAGCATCTATGCATCTGTGTTTGAACCCTTGAGCCTGTGTTTTGTGGTTGGCTTCTCTGTTCTACAAGCCACAGCAGATACACCTTTTCTCCAGGTGTTTAGTTTCTATTATACTTTTTTCAGTCTTTTTAGGGTAGCAAATGTTTACATTTACTCATTCGTCTGCCCTATCATGTTTCAGGGGCGGCTTTGTATACACTACTTTACCACTCCTGGTATTTCCTGTTGGTGATAATCTTATTTGGATATCCAGCTATACTGTTGTAGTTTAAAACGAACCTGTCAGCAGGATTTTGCTAAGTAATCTACATGCATTGTCAGATTGCAGCTGTTATATTGATTAAAATGATACCTGGGGTGAAGAAATCCATCTTGTGGTTCTTGTGTAATCAGTGTTAGAAGTTTTCAGTTAATGAGATGCCCATGCTCCGGGACAGGACTGTAGGCAGAGTCTTATCTTCCTGCACTAGGTCAGAAAAACCAAGAAAAGACCTGCCCATAGGCCGCCCTGAAGCACAGACATGTTCCTCATCATAGAGACAGACTGTTTGTGCTTCGAGGCGGTCTGTGGACAGGTCTTTCCTTGGTTTCTCTGGCTTAAAGAAGGAAGATAAGACTCCTCCTACAGTACAGGGTCTTGATGTATTCACAATGCTTTCGAATGGCTTTTGAAAATATTTAGTAGAATGGACGGACATACCGCATGTGCAGCCTGTGCTGCTGCATTGGAGCCCAGAGGTGGAGGGGGGCCACTGCAGGACGGCTAATAATGAGGGCAATCTGGCCTGTTTATATGGCCCCGAGGCTCCGGGGGGCCCCTGGCAAGATTGCCCTTAAGTGCAGCGGGCAGGGAGAGATCCCTGCAGCTCCGCTGCCTGCAAGAGGAAATGGCAGCAGAGCGGAGTATCAGCGATCCATCCTGCTTCCTGCCCGCACTTCCTTTCTCTCAAACAATCAGCGGCATGGCTGGATGACATTAACAATCAGTGCCGTGGCTGTGCCAGAGAGAGGAAGCTTTCAGCGACGGTGATGCCGTGGGAGAGCGGGCGGAGAGGTGAGAGGTGGGAGGTGGTGTGTCTGTGTGTGTGTGTCACTGCGGGGAATGGTGCAGAGAGGTGAATGGTGCTGTGTGTGTAGGTGGAGGAGAGGGCAGTGATGGCGGAGAAGGCAATGATGGGGGTGACAGAGAGGGCAATGATGGGGTGATGGGGAGAAAGCAATGATGGTGCCAGTTGAAAAGACAATGATGGGATAATGGGGGACAAGGAAATGATGGAGGTGGTGGAATGGGCAATGATGGTGGTGGGGGAGAAGGCAATGATGGAGGTGGTGGAATGGGCAATGATAGTGGTGGGGAAGAAGGCAATGATGGATGTGGTGGGGGAGAAGGCAATGATGGGGGTGGTGGGGGAGAAAGCACTGATGGTGGCAGTTAAAAGGACAATGATGGGGTGGTGGGGGAGAAAGCAATGATTGGGTGATGGGGAGAAAGCAATGATGGAGGTGGTGGAAAGGGCAATGATGGGGTGATGGGGGAGAAGGCAATGATGGGGTGATTGAGAGGGCAATGGTGAGGGTGAAGGAGGAGAAAGCTATGATTGAGGTGGTGGAAAGGACAATGATGGGGGAGGTGGGGGAGAATGCAATTATGGAGGTGGTGGAAAGGACAATGATGGGGGTGGTGGGGGAGAAAACAATGATGGAGGTGGTGGAATGGGCATTGATGGGGTGGTGGAAAGGACAATGATGGTCGTGGTGGAAAGGGCAATATTGGGGGTGGAGGGGGAGGAGGAAATTATGGAGGTGGTGGAATGGGTAACGGTGGCGAGAAGGCAATGATAGAGGTGGTGGAATGGGCAATGATGGGGTGGTGGGGGAGAAAGCAATGATGGAGGTGGTGAAGAGGGCAATGATTGGGGTGGGGAGAAGACAATAATGGGATGCGGGGGAGGAGGACAATGAGGGCTGTGGGGGATTGGGATGGGAGGAAGGGGGATTTATAATGGATTTAGGAATGGGGAGGTGGAGGAAGACGTTATTATCGCTTATTATGTCTAACACAGTCCCTTAGTATATAGTGTACTCAGTTATTATACATAGCACAGCCCCTTAGTATATAGTGTACTCACTTACTATGTATAGCACAGTCCCTTAGTATATAGTGTACTCACTTATTATGTATAGCGCCATCCCTCAGTATATAGTGTAGTCACTTTTAATGATGCCGTCCCTTATTATATAGCTTCTTCTGCTGCTATGTACAGTGCTGCCTAATACATAGTGTATTCTTGTTATATTTGTTATTCACAGCGCCCTCTTTTATTACATAGTCCCCTCTCTTGTTAGGTATAAAATGACTGCTGATGGAGGAGCCGGTGACCAGACTACCAGTCCATCAGCTCCTCTATTAGAAAAGAAGCTTTCCCCTGCTCCATCAGCCATCATTGCATTATACAGCTAACAAGACATGACGGTATTTAATAAAAAACAGGGATCTACATAATCCAATATGTAAGGGACGATGATGTACATAACAAGAGAGGGCACAGTATAATAAGGGATGGCAATATACATAATAAAGGAGACTATGTAATATATATACATGTATGTGTGTGTGTCTCTATATATATATTGTGGTGTAGTGACACCTGATTCAGCTAGGGGGCGCTGTGTATGGCCCTCAGGATATGCATGGAGACATGTCATGGATGGACGGTATGTATCGCAGAGATGGGTGGCTCTGTGATGGAAGCCTGGACATGTTTGTTCAGCAGATCTACTGCTGAGAGTTGTGCTATGTATTGGGAGGCTTCCAGGTGACTAGGAGAGCTGGGTGGGTCCAGTCACCTACAAACCCACTCAAGGGGTATGTGTTTGAATACCTGGGATAAAACCTGTATATAATAGTGTGTTGGTAAAGGACCTGTGATGAGGTCATGACCAGGTGACCTAACCATGTGATCCTGACCTCATCTGTGGGTGGGGTTACACCTGTAAAAGCCAGTGCTGTGCACATGAGAGGAGAACGTGGTGGAGGCTGGGAAATGTCTCTGATGTCTGTCTCAAGGGATTCTGTCTGAGACTGGGAGTGTCTCAAGGGAGTCTGGCTGAGACAAGTGAAGAGTGTGTCCTGCACAGGGCTGCCTGGAAGGTTCCTGGAAGGTCTGCCGTGTTGGAAGATTCCTGGAAGCACGTGGTGAGACTTGGAGCTTGGTAGCCAGGGTGTTGGACTGGGGTCCTGAATAGCACCCGGACAGGACACATGTGTGTGCAGAGCCTGTGACGGTATCACACTGAGAACCATGCGGTTCTAGTGAGTTTGGCTGGAGTCAGCCTGGAAAGGACTGTTTGTTACAGTGTGTCGGTGCAGCAGAAGCGAGTCCAGACCACCTGGGAATGGCACCTGGCGGTCCCTGCTAGCTTGCATCCGCTTAGTTAAGCCTGTCCCAAGAAAGGGTGAGTCTGGAATCAGTGATTAATCCAGAATGGAATGCATTTATGTTTGTTATGTTTTGTTACCGGATTTAAAGAGACAGTAAAATAGCGATTTTTGTACAATTGGTGCTCGAATGCGGGCATACGCAGTGAGGTCAGGCTGTTTTTTGTGTGGATGTTTTTTTACTCTGCATAACAAATGCGAAGGTGACAAGCGGCTGGCTGTAACCCGGTGGGGTTGCGAAGGGGACAAGCGGCTGGCTGTGACTCGTGGGGTCACGAAGGTGACAAGCAGCAAGACAGCGCAGCGTGCAGAGTCTTGTGGTAGCAGGAGCTACAGTGACTTGCAGCAAGAGGTTCTGCAGGAGCTGCAGTAACAGCCACAGCAGCTTATGATCAGTATCTGGAGGTGCTGGAGGTTTGTGGCTGTAACGGAAGCGGCGGCAGTATCAGCAGGAGCTGGTGTGGTAATTTGACAGTGTGAACAAGGTCACACAGACTCTTAAAGGGCCAGTAACAGCCCAAAAGAAATAAAACTGCACTGTGGGGATTGTGCCTAAGAAAACTGTGGGGGAGTCCACAGGGTGTATCCCAGAGTGGGGTGGTGGTCAAAAAGGGGCGGTAACCCACCAGCAGGGATGGGAGGTAAAAAGGGGGTGGAGTATCCCAACGGAAAAGGGGAGGCGACATCAGATGGTTGCCAGGGGCAATCATGTTATGTATGTCCAGTCTGTCATTTGAATTACCCTCCAGGTGAGAGGCTTGGTGTGTGTAACCTACTGATGAATGGTGAGGAGGAGGTACACGGACTGGTCGATTCAGGAAGCTCGGTGACCCTAGTGAGGACTGCACTCTAGCTTTATATCCACAAGAAAGATCAAGGTTACCTGCATCCATGGGTCCACTAGAGACTATGTAGAGGTCTGTGTGATCCTAGAGACGGACAGGGACATTAAAAACCATAAGGCCGCTTTAGTTCCAGACTTAGCTTATCCGGTAGTTATAGGACGGGACTCTGAGCTGTTCTCAGAATTGTGGGAAGGGGGAGTTCCTCTACAGCCACTGAATGGAGGGATCTGTACGGTTGGGGCGAGGTGTATTAGCACAGTAACTCCTCCCAAAGTGGACGGGTCTGACCAACTTGGTGACGTAGCAAACGGTGACACCAGTGAAAAGGGTGCGACTACCCAACTGACGGACCTGAAGTCTCATGACGGGAGCCAGGTGGGATGTGACTCTGACTCCGAGGGTGACTGTGACTCTAATAGAGAAAGGGAGTACAGTAAGGAAGGGCCCCACCAGGAGAAAAAATCCTCCCGTCGTCGGAGACATAAAGGGCGCAAGGCGCCGGAAGACAGTGTATGTACTGAGGATAGTAATACAGAAAAACCTGTAACTAAGGCGATTGTGCAAGAAGTGAGTACGCTTCCAGACCTTGAAGAGCCGGAGAGGGTGGAGCCTCAAGAAACATTGACGAGGTCAGATACGGAAGGCGCTAACGCTATACAGTTGGAGCAGGTGCGCCACCTGGAGGCCGAGGTTGCGGCCATAAAGCGGAACATCGCTAACAAGTTGTCTAGTGAGAAGCAAAGGTCTGCGGAACTAGAGACCCTTAAAGAGCAGATCCAACAAGAAAGGGTCCTGAGACAAATAATTGAGCACAGAATAGAGGAGCTGGAGAAGGAAGTCTCTAAGCTCAGAGAGACCCAAGTGAAGCATCAGCAGGAGCTTCTCCGGAGTGAGGAGGAGTGTCGCTGTTTGGCAGAGGAGCGAGATAGAGTTCTCAGACAGCTCAAGATAAAGGAGGAGACTAGTGCTCAGCTCCAGAAATCCACGGGAGAAGAGATCCAGCAGAAGTGCCATGCAGATGGATACACAAAGGAGATCGAGGTCTTGGAAAACCGTACTAACGCTCAGGACGAGGAGGTACAACAGTCTGTCCAAGAAGGTGACGGGTCCGTTTTCAAGTGTGTAATAGAGATACCCGAAGACAGGCGAGAAGTGTGTGCCATTGAGGAGGTGCATGAGGCCTTTAGGAAGGCAGTAGAAGCATGCAGTGTGAACTGGGTGCCAGAGATGAAACAGTTGGTCATACTGTCGACTAGGGAGGTCACGATGAAGCGGGTGGCTATCCTGAGGGACATGTACCTACATTGTCTCCGCACGAAACAGGTGATCCTGTTGAGAAATAAAGAAGCCGCTCGACGTCTGGAGCAAGCAAGAAAGGCTCAAAATCAGATTGGCTTGATGGAAGACATCGTTCAAGTGCCCAGAGGTCTGGTGAAGAAGGTCATCGGAAGACTCGGGAAAGTGATGCAGGAGATGGTAAATAAGTCCGGTGTGACGAGAGTCAGGATTCCGGCTGATGACGAAGTCCAGGTCGTGGGTGAAGACAGGATGGTTCCGTTCCTCGTTGTCGGATCCAGGGAGAGCCTTGGGAATATCCGGATGCTCCTGGAGTATCGTATGTCGTACCTGAGAGAAGTAGAGCAGCTACGACTTGAGAGGGAGCAGGTCAACAGAAACCTACGGGAAATGGAAAGAAGATGGTCGCCACCTTCAATCCGTAGTGTTGAGAGGCGAAGAACGCCTGATGGAAGAGGTAGAAGTAGCGATGCCTCAGTTAGCTCAGGGATGAGTGACCTAAGCAGGAGAACCGGTAGTAGACAAAATGAAAAGGACTCAGACCAGACAGGATGTAGTGGTGCAAGAGAATTGCGAAACTGTACTGACCGCTGGGGATGCGGGTGGTCTGACAGGGGGGCGTCAACAACAAATGTGACAGAGTCTGAGGACGGACGCCTAAAAAGGAGACCAGTGGCAGGGCCCGACTTAGAGAGATGGTGTGACTGGCAGAGACGACCGAGAAGGGTCTCTGGTCGAATAACAAGTGTTCAACCCCTCAAGTTTGAACAGAGGGGGGAGGTATGTGGTGTAGTGACACCTGATTCAGCTAGGGGGCGCTGTGTATGGCCCTCAGGATATGCATGGAGACATGTCATGGATGGACGGTATGTATCGCAGAGATGGGTGGCTCTGTGATGGAAGCCTGGACATGTTTGTTCAGCAGATCTACTGCTGAGAGTTGTGCTATGTATTGGGAGGCTTCCAGGTGACTAGGAGAGCTGGGTGGGTCCAGTCACCTACAAACCCACTCAAGGGGTATGTGTTTGAATACCTGGGATAAAACCTGTATATAATAGTGTGTTGGTAAAGGACCTGTGATGAGGTCATGACCAGGTGACCTAACCATGTGATCCTGACCTCATCTGTGGGTGGGGTTACACCTGTAAAAGCCAGTGCTGTGCACATGAGAGGAGAACGTGGTGGAGGCTGGGAAATGT
The DNA here is from genome assembly GCA_033576555.1 of Oophaga sylvatica. NCBI lineage: Eukaryota > Metazoa > Chordata > Amphibia > Anura > Dendrobatidae > Oophaga > Oophaga sylvatica. The sequence continues at coordinate 961,285,838 of JARQOD010000001.1, forward strand.
CTCTGATGTCTGTCTCAAGGGATTCTGTCTGAGACTGGGAGTGTCTCAAGGGAGTCTGGCTGAGACAAGTGAAGAGTGTGTCCTGCACAGGGCTGCCTGGAAGGTTCCTGGAAGGTCTGCCGTGTTGGAAGATTCCTGGAAGCACGTGGTGAGACTTGGAGCTTGGTAGCCAGGGTGTTGGACTGGGGTCCTGAATAGCACCCGGACAGGACACATGTGTGTGCAGAGCCTGTGACGGTCTCACACTGAGAACCATGCGGTTCTAGTGAGTTTGGCTGGAGTCAGCCTGGAAAGGACTGTTTGTTACAGTGTGTCGGTGCAGCAGAAGCGAGTCCAGACCACCTGGGAATGGCACCTGGCGGTCCCTGCTAGCTTGCATCCGCTTAGTTAAGCCTGTCCCAAGAAAGGGTGAGTCTGGAATCAGTGATTAATCCAGAATGGAATGCATTTATGTTTGTTATGTTTTGTTACCGGATTTAAAGAGACAGTAAAATAGCGATTTTTGTACAATATATATATATATATATATATATATATATATATATATACATATGTATATATATATATATATATATATATATACACACTGCTCAAAAAAATAAAGGGAACACTTAACAGATTATAACTCCAAGTAAATCAAACTTATTTGAAATCAAACTGTCCACTTAGAAAGCAACACTGATTGACAATGAATTTCACATGCTGTTGTGCAAATGGAATAGACAACAGATGGAAATTATTGGCAATTATCAAGAGACACTCAATAAAGGAGTGGTTCTGCAGGTGGGGACCACAGACCACATCTCAGTACCAATGCTTTCTGGCTGATGTTTTGGTCACTTTTGAAAGTTGGTTGTGTTTTCACATTCGTGGTAGCATGAGATGGACTCTACAACCCATCCAAGTGGCTCAGGTAGTGTAGCTTATCCAGGATGGCACATCAATGCGATCTGTGGCAAGGTTTGCTGTGTCTGTCAGCGTAGTGTCCAGAGGTTGTAGGCGCTACCAGGAGACAGGCCAGTACACCAGGAGATGTAGAGGGGGCAGTAGGAGGGTAACAACCCAGAAAGCAGGACCGCTACCTCCGCCTTTGTGCATGCAGGAACAGGAGGAGCACTGCCAGAGCCCTGCAAAATGACCTTCTGCAGGCCACAAATGTGCATGTGTCTGCACAAACGGTTAGAAACCGACTCCATGAGGATGGTCTGAGTGCCCGACGTCCACAGGTGGGGGTTGTGCTCACAGCCCAACACCGTGCAGGACGCTTGGCATTTGCCACAGAACACCAGGATTGGCAAATTCGCCACTGGCGCCCTGTGCTCTTCACAGAGAGAAGCAGGTTCACACTTAGCACATGTGACAGACGTGACAGAGTCTGGAGACGCCGTGGAGAGCGATCTGCTGCCTGCAACATCCTTCAGCATGACCTGTTTGGCAGTGGGTCAGTAATGTTGTAGAGTGGCATTTCTTTGAAGGGCCACACAGCCCTCCATGCAGGGCCGGCTCCAGGTTTTTATGGGCCCGGTGAAAGAGTCTTAGTGGGCCCCTTTAACACAGACTACGATTCATGATGCACAGATACTGCAGAGAAATATGGGTATAGTACAGTGCCAAATACTTCACTTCTTACTTTACATGAGTGATATCTATTGTAAATTCTACAATAGCTCAAAAACCGCCAAATCCTCACAGCGCACAGTACAGTCTGGACAGTACAGTCCTCCATACAATATTATGGGCACCACATAGTCCTCCATATAGTATTATGGGCCAAATATAATGCTACATAAAGAATATTGGACCCCATATAATGCTCCATACAAAATATGGAGCTCTCCTCTGCACTGTGCTGCGTTCTGTACTGTTATGGTTCAGGAAATGGCGCTGTGGAAAGACTCCCAATTATCATCATCATTGCCTCCCTATTATCATCATCATTGCCTCCCCATCATCATCATTGCCTCCCTATTATCATCATCATTTCCTCCCCATTATCATCATTGCTTCCCCATTATCATCATTGCTTCCCCATCATCATCATCATTGCCTCCCCATCATCATTGCCTCCCCATCATCATCGCCTCCCCATCATCATCATCATTGCTTCCCCATCATCATCATCATTGCCTCCCATTATCATCATCATTGCCTCCCCATTATCAACATCGCCTCCCCATTATCATCATTGTCTCCCCATCATCATCATCATTGCCTCCCCATCATCATTGCCTCCCCATCATCATCACTGCCTCCCCCCCCACCATCACACATACAGCACCACACACAGACAGCACCGCAGCACTCTCTCACATACACACACACAAAGCATTGCACTACATACACACATGCAGGCAGACACACATACACACATTGACACACACACCACATCTCACCTGTCCGGCGTCCGCACCGCAGGCAGTCCCGCTGCATCACTGGCGCTCGTGATTACTCTCTGCCACAGCCAGCCGCTGAATGATGATGTCATCCAGCGGTGCTGCTGTGAGAGTAAGCGCGGGCACCCTGCAGTCACCCCCTGGAGCCGGAGCTGCGGAGGCACGGGCAGAGGTAAGCATTGTGCCGGCTGCCGGGGCCCTGAGCAAGCGGGGGGTCAAGTGGCGGCACTGGCACCATTCTCATCCGCTAACGGGCACCGGGGTGCCCTACGACGAGTGGGCCCCCGTCTGCTCAGGGTGCTGACACCAGCCCTGCCTCCATGTGCTCGCCAGAGGCAGCCTAACAGCCATTATGTACCGAGATGATATCCTCAGACCCCTTGTGAGACCACATGCTGGTGCGGTTGGCCCTGGGTTCCTCCTAATGCAGGACAATGCCAGACTTCATGTGGCTGGAGTGTGTCAGCAGTTTTTGCAAGATGAAGGTGTGTGGCCCAGCTGCGCTTGGTACACATGTCTCCAGGAGAGTGCACAGATAAGGTAATTGTGAAGCCTGATATTCATTCACATCACACACTTCCAACACTGCCACCAGAGGGCAACTTAGACTATTTAAGTTAGTGTGACGTAGCAGTAGCCAGATTAGTTTCCTGTCTCAGGACAGAGCAGTTCAGTCTTGGAGGGAGAGGAGAGAAGACTGATTCCTGACAGAGCTCAGGTAGTTCATTTGGTACTGAAGTGGAGGCTAGTACGAGTGGGAAGGAATCACTCTAGCCTAGTCAGAGCTACATTTGAATCTGAAGCTGTTACTCAGAACAAGCTGCCTGTGTTCCCTATGAACGTGGAAAGTAACTCTCAGAGCGAGCATGAAATCAGTTTGACAGAAGCTCCTGATAGCCACTCTGGACAGAGTCTTTGAAAGAAAGAAGGAAAGGGATTACAGCAGTTGTAACATCGAGGCAACTGAGAACAGGTCAGTGAGCTTGGAAAAACGACTGACAACTACACCTACTGTTACCCGTGCTTATGTTAAGGGCAAGAGCAGGGCGACAGGCAAGTGGAGAAAGACGGATAAGTGACCAAGGTGACAGATCACTTTCACTTAATTAACCGGACACCGGGGTCCGAAGCATTGCTAGTACTTCACGTCTAGTAATAAGATACACCGGAATACTTGCTGGACTTCAAGTCACAGAAGGTAGCCCTAAGCGTTGATACGTAACTGGAGTCAGGGAGAACAAGGACTTTTAGCTAGGCCAAGCTTAGAGGACTTCGTTCTTTCCAACATCTGAGCATCAGAGACAGAAAAGACTCTACCACAATGTCAGCCGGGCGAAGCTGCTATAGAAAGAGTTAAACTTGACTCCATGCAAGTTAGGACTCACATACACTTCAAGGAGAAAGGAGGCCTTAAACCTGCTCAGCAATCCCCTGAATATGCATTCTCCAACCTGACCAGCTTCCCGGGACATACCTGCCAACAACATCAGTAAAGGTATGGAAAGAGACTGAATTGTGTGTGACTGACTTATTCTGCACCACCATAGACTTCAAGGGAAAAGTCTCGCCTGTGGGAGACTCACCATCTTGCTGCCCCATAACATCCCTTAGAAGATCCATATTGCAGCGCTGGTCAAATTGATCAGAAACCACAGGTGGCGTCACAAACTATTACTACAATCCCCTGTAAATATTCCCCCCATTGTATGAACGCCCAGGGCAACGGACCGAGCTGTGCTACTTGTGACATCCCCCATAGACTTCCATGGGCTCGGTGCCGAGTATCCCATAACCCTGGTACCATGTGCGACTCAAAGGCATTGAAGCTATGGACTGGCCGGCCCGTTCCCCAGACCTGAATCCGATTAAGCACATCTGGGACATCATGTCTCGCTCCATCCACCAACGTCACGTTGCACCACAGACTGTCCAGGAGTTGACGGATGCTATAGTCCAGGTCTGGGAGGAGATCCCTCAGGAGCCATCCACTGCCTCATCAGAAGCATGCCCAGGCGTTGTAGGGAGGTCATACAGGCATGTGGAGGCCACACACACTACTGAGCATCATTTTGACTTGTTTTAAGGACATTACATTCTACTTTAATTTTGTGTGTGACTCCAAATGCAGGCATCCATTGGTTAATAAATTTGATTTCCATTTATGATTTTTGTGTGATTTTGTTGTCAGCACATTCAACTTTGTACAGAACAAAGTATTCAATCAGAATATTTCATTCATTCACATCTAGGATGTGTTATTGAGTGTTCCCTTTATTTTTTTGAGCAGTGTATATATATATATGTATACAGTATGTAGTTTAGCCACCATAGAAGGAGGGGGGCCCAGACACATTTCTTGCACAGGGGCCCCAAGCTGTCAGTGTCTGCCCCTGCTCTACGGCATAGTGCGTCTACTTTCTTTGCATAGTGAGCGGCTCATTCAAAATTAATGAGATTGTTTCTGTTTTATTATATTACGTGAGCTATAACTTATTTTTCTGTCGATACAGCTGATAGAGTTTCGTGCATAGATGCGGATTAGCCATATTTTTCATTGAAACTAAAAAACAACTTGGGAACAAAGATACTAGTCATTTTGTCTAATCACCCATCACTTGTCATACTCGTCACTGCTGCAGCCAATCACTGGTGTTGAGCGGCAAACTGCTGGGGCCAGTATTTGGCTTCAGTGGTCATGTGTCATCCCAACACTCAGTCTAGACAATAAAGGAAGGTCCTGAATGGGCAGTGAGATATATGCAATGTTATCCCTGCGTCCACGTGGACCTCTGCTGGCCACCAGCTCACAGGCACTGACATGCTGGCAGTACAGACAGTCCACATCTTTATGTCTGGTTTCTTACATAGAATCTTGTTTACACTACTGCATGTGAAATATTAATAATTGTGTTTCAAACCACAGAAATTTTCTGCAACTGATACTGGATCATTAGGCGTCACAGGTGATACTTGGCTTCTCTTTGCCTCAGTAAAACCACATTTTGGCAAAATCAGTATTTGATTTCAATTTAGATTGTTGAAGATTATCTGGCAGCTTTCGGCCAACTAAATTGACCGGCCTCTTTTTTTTCTATAGGGAGAGACCTGCCAATCATCTGAGCTGGGCAGGGAGAAGGCTGGATCTCCGGAAAAGATCCTTTTAACAATGAATTTCTGTAAAGAGATTCCGACCAAATTATTTCCAACATTTAAATCCCAAATTGTACTAAATCTTTAACGCTACCTGTTGCATCATGAAAACTCCTTCAAATTCCAGTTTATTCACAATTTTGTGCCCTGTGTTTCCTATTAATCAGAAGTATGTTCGCACTGATGCTCTTAGATTCTGATCTTCGATCTGTAAAATGACACATTTTTATTACACTTCTGCTCTGGAAATAAGTGCTAAGATATTACATTGTCTGAATTATCAAATGCCAGATTAGAGGATTCCAGTGTGAATGCTGTTTATTTCTTTATTGTATCTTGTCTAAATTATGGTGGCCTCAAATAAATGGATGTGATACTGTCAGGGGCGTCGCTAGTTACTTAGATCCGGGGCCTGGAAAGATTACAACCCTCTTTGTGGCTGCACAGCACATCCTCCCTCTCCTGTTATGTTACACGCAGCTCAGCTGTCATGACGGAGGAGGGACAGTGAAGAGCAGCTGACAGGGTGTCTACCAGCTCCTGTTTATAACCCTCCCTTTTACTGCTGATTTCCAAGCTGAGGACCTCCCCCTCAATGCTGCCATTGGATAATTACTGATGAAAGGAGTCGGTATGTATATGTGTATACAGGTCATGCATCTGTATGTGTGTGTATATGTACAATGAGCATATGTGTAGGTCATGTCTTTGTATAATGTGAATACATGTCTGTTTAATGTGCATGTGTGTATATACACAGATCATGTCTCTGTATAATGTGTGTATATGTCTATGTAATGTGTGTGTGTATATTATATATACATAAATATATATATATGTATATATAATATATACAGGTCATGTGTCTGTATAATGTGTATATGTATAATATGAAAAAAAAATCCAAGTGTGGCAAAATAGCAAACAAAATGCAATACAGAAGTTGTCTTGGGGGGTCTTTATTTACAGCATTTATATGATTCTCCAGGACAATACAAATACCAAACGTACATACTTTTTTCTGTTTGTTTGGGTTTTTTTTAGTGTTAAAAAAAATTGTTACAAATGTATTTTTGCTTGTGATGCTAATTGCTCTAGCGCTTAAATTTTTCGGGATGTGAGGGCTTGTTTTTTTCCTTCCCGACCCGGTGTGTTCATTGACATCATATTAGGGTCATAGAAACTAATGCACGATCATAATGCAGGAGCCCCCTTAACAAAGGAGGCAACACAGGAACAATATACTGATGAGACAACCACTCTCAACCTACCAGTCCGGGGGGGTGATTTGCCTTTATTAGAATTGCACAAAACAGCGACAGCAGGCGGCGGCTGATGAGAGTATCCATCAACCGCCGCCTGCACAATAAATAAATAATAATATCTGGAGTGGGTTCCCCTAGGCAAAACTTACAGCTGGGTCTGCAACCCAAGGGGGTACCCACGCTGATTTTTTAAATTATTTAAATGAATAATTTAAAAAAAATGGTGTGGGGTCCCCCCAATTTTTGTTAACCAGCCTTGCTAAAGCTGACAGCTGGAGGCTGGTATTCCCAGGCTGGTAAGGGGCCATGGATATTTGCCCCTCAGCCTAAAAATAGCAGCCCACAGCCGCCCTGAAAAGGCACATCTATTAGATGTGCAAATTTTGGAACTTTGCCCAGCTCTTCCCACTTGCCCTATGGCAATGGCCAAAAAGTTCATATTTGTGGGGTTTATGTCACCTTTTTAATGTCTGGTGACATCAATCCCACGGCTTAGTAATGGAGAGGCATCTATAAGTAGCCAAAATAAAGTTATTTATTTAAAATAAAACAAAACATAGTAATAGTCCCATCAGCCGCCTGTTGTCATTGTTATCAGTTGAATATAACGTTCATCATTCTCCTCTGCTTGCACTGATTGCCAGCAGAGCAGGGGAGAATGAAGCGGTCATCAGCACAAGGCGCCGGGGAATAGTGCTAACTGTGCAGCTGCTTCTCAGGCATCTGTATGTGTGGCACTGATGTGGTACACGGGCAGCACATGGTTGCCACACGTGTGCCGCAAGTATTTCACACACGGACACTGATAGCTCCGGTACCGGAAATATCAAGACGTGAAAAACAGGCTTAAAGCTGTTGAGTCCAAGTCAGGAGACCGGCGATTAGTCTGAGCATTGTGGTCCATAATTGGACTGTGGAATATGGCCGTCTGAACCTGGCCTTAAAGTAGTTATCCGGTCCAAACCAATAAGCCTGCAGGCACTTTGTGTGACTGCAGACTTATGAATCCCCCCAGTGCACACATTGTGCGCTGGGGATTCGGCAATTTCAGACCCGGGAGCAGAGGGAATGTATGAGTTATACATACTCTGGGCCAGTGGGCGCAGCCTTGCTCCATGCATTTGTATAGAGCCAAGACCACACCCCGCCTAATGACGTGGCGGCCTAGTGCGGGTGGCTGACTAGAGGGCGCGGCCTCACTCCATACAAGCGAGGCATTCTGACATTTCGTTTCTCTGGTCTTTTTTTAGAAGTAGAAAAATGAAACAAATTTTTACAACTGATACAAAGGAAAGCAGAAGGACCTCATTGATTACTATGGGGGTCGTCTGGCTTCCACTATATTCCTGTATTTATTATGGAAGTAAAAGCATCATTAAGAAGTTTTGCTTTCCATCATAAAACTGACACATAAAGGAACCCAGATGCACCCCAAAATAATCAATGTGGCCCCACATTGTTAGTTATGCAACTATTTGACTTTATGTTTGTTTCTAAAAACAGAGCAAAAAAAATTTACATGTGCAGGTGGGAACACGGTCTATGATATTACATCCCTTTCATTCATGGCTTTTGCCAACACGATGCAATGTTCTTTTTTCCACCATGTCACATGTATCTTTGCACATTGGTTTGGTTCTGCACATAATCACTGCTAACTGTAGATTTCATTTACATTATCTGTACTCCGAGAGCTATCACGATGAAGGATTAGGATGCAAAGCCTATGCCTCGGGTCTTGGGCCCCAGATCTTTCTGACCCTTGCAACACCCCTGGATACTGTAATGTGACTTTTAAATTTATTTGCACGACTTCTATCAGGTTTGTCATCATCATCATCATTGTCTATTGTAGATTTACATTCTGTCAGTTTAACTTTACAGCTGAAAATATGATCCTGTTCACACCTAGAGGGCATTGTGTACATTCTCTCCAGACATTTCTGAGTTCCGCAGCCTCCGTCTCTGCACAGAACTGATCTGTGAACCGTTATCTATCATCACTGATATGCTATCAGTGCAATATATACACACAGTCCACAGGAACAACCCAGAGAAACGGGAGACCAATATACTGCTGTCAGTCAAGTCCTGGGAGCCGGATATTACAATGTGTATAGGTAGAATACCGAGATCCCATCATCATTTCATAAAGGTCAAAAAACAGTGACAAAGGCTGAAATAATGTTGTCTTTTTATTATCCTTCAGCAACCAAAAACTGATCACATATCCTGCAAAAATTTGGTAATAAATTGTTATGGTGGCATAACACTTTTAAAGGGAATCTGTATGCACAAAAAATCTGTTCAAACCAAGCACTTGGTGTACCATTTGTAACGCTGGTATTGTCTGTACTTTGTTTTCCAGCGTTACTTTGCATGTTTTTTGCATTAACCCTTTTGCTCCTTTCCCCCTAACCAGCTGGGATACTGTTGTCTGTTACCTATATGGATGCTGCTCAGTTCCCGGCTCTGCTGCGTACCCGTACTTGCGTGAGTGGCTCCGCTGCTTTGCATGACCGCCCGCATGTGCGGTTCCTGACTTGCTGTGAAAGCCGTCCGTAGCTTGAAAAGTCCTCTGCAGTGGTGCATGACTTACTGCGTGGTTGGCAGCAGCCATTGTTGGGTTCCCTCTGTGTTGTGCTGTCTGGCTCTGCATAGGGGGCGCGGCCCACACCTGTCCTGCTTTTATGTGGATTGGGTGTTTACTAGAGTTACTGCTCCAGCCTATCGCTGTGAAGCAGCTCATATATAAAGTTCCCCAGCCCTAGTGGGCGTGGCCAGAGCTTCGCATTGAATCCACACTGAATCCCTGAACCTAGCCGTATGTGGTTGTGTGTTCAGCTCCTGCTCTGAAGTTGATCAGCTCTGGAGAGCTGATTCCCTGTTCCTGCTGTGTCTTGTTCCCTGATCCTGGATCAAACCCGGTACCTGAATGTCTGAATTGTGTCTTGTGTTTCCGCCTATGCTGGGGGCTGATTACCCAGATCGCCGTTCCTGGAGGCTGTATATCCAGGCCTGTTCCTGCTGTGTCTAATTACCTGAACCCCTGATCTTAGATCGCATCCTGTACCTGACTTTCTGAACTGTGTCCTCTGTGTTATGTTCCTGAAATCCTGCTGTGTCCAGAACCCTGTGCCAGTGACTGTGAATCCTTGCTATATAACCTGAGTTCATCTTGGAAGGAGGAGTCCGGTGTGTGCTGAGTTTCTGTTACTCTGTGCTCATCCTCTGTGCAATCCCCGGCCAGCTCCCGTTGAGCCTGGCGGGGCTTGCACCAGACCGCTGGGGTTCCTTTTCAGGTCGCTGCCAGATGTCCGGATCCTATGCCTGATGACCATGGCCTGATGTCCGATGTCCGACGACCACTTCCAGATGTCCGGATCCTATCCTTCTTGCCTGATGTCCGGATCCTGCCGATCATTGCCAGATGTCCGGAGCCTGCTGATCGGTGCCAGATGTCCGGAGTCCGAGGCCTGTGTTCCAGTCCGTGTTCCTGTGATTCAATCCATGTTCCTGTCCGTGTTCCTGACTCCCTGAGACCCAGTCCGTGTTCCTGTCTGTGTTCCTGACTCTCTGAGATCCAATCCGTGTTCCTGTGCAGTCTAACTCTGTTTCAGCCATCAGCTCCTGATTCCAGTTACCTGTCTGTTATCTGTCGGCTTGCCTGTCTGCCATCCGTCTGCAGTTCCTTCCAGAGGTTCGGACGTCATCTGCAGAGATCCCCGGCTCTTGCCTGCTCACCTAGGAGCGATCATCTGCCATCCGACTGCAGCTCCATCCGGAGGTTCGGACATCATCTGCAGAGATCCCCGGCTCTTGCCTGCTCACCTGGGAGCGATCATCTGCCATCCGACTGCAGCCTACCTGGAGGCTCCACCATATCAGGTCGTATATACCTGTCTGTCTAGAGACTGCCTGGTCACTTACTGTGACAACCTGCCTGTCTAGAGACTGCCTGGTCACTTGCCGTGACAACCTGCCTGTCCCAGAGACTGCCCTGGTCACTTGCCGTGACAACCTGCCTGTCCCAGAGACTGCCCTGGTCACTTTCCGTGACAACCTGCCTGTCCCAGAGACTGCCTGGTCACTTGCCGTGACAAACTGCCTGCCCTGGTCACTTGCCGTGACAACCTGCCTGCCTGGTCACTTGCCGTGACAACCTGCCTGCCTGGTCACTTGCCGTGACAACCTGCCTGCCCTGGTCACTTGCCGTGACAACCTGCCTGTCCCAGAGATTGCCCTGGTCACTAGCCGTGACAACCTGCCTGTCCCAGAGACTGCCTGGTCACTTGCTGTGACAACCTGCCTGTCCCAGAGACTGCCTTGGTCACTTGCCGTGACAACCTGCCTGTCCTGCCGGTTCCTCCTTGGTCTACCCGGTGATGACGTCTGTCCTGGGTCGGTGTCTGATGTTCTCCTGCTGAGCCTGTGCTATGCCTGAGGCCTGAGAGAGAGGCCGTCCTAGTATGCCCGTGCCAGATGACCCTGGACTTCATCAACCCGTGATGACCCCGCCATCGTCTGACGTTCGTCCTGGGCCGGTGTCTGATGTTCTCCTGCTGAGCCTGTGCTACGCCCGAGGCCTGAGAGTGAGGCCATACTAGTATGCCCGTGCCAGATGATCCTGGACTTCATCAACCCGTGATGACCCCGCCATCGTCTGAAGTCTGTCTGAGGTCGGTGTCTGATGTTCTCCTGCTGAGCCTGTGCTACGCCAAAGGCCTGAGAGAGAGGCCGTCCAAGTATGCCTGTGCCAGATAACCCTGGACTGCATCTACCCGTGATGTCCTCCAGCACTCGTCTGTGATCCTGAGTTGTGTACCCTTCTCTGATGTGCGGAATCGGGAGCCCGGTCTTATGTTATGTTTATTTACTTTGTTTCTTTAAGTAAACTTTATGTTTCTTCTTACCTGAAGTTGTGCGGTGTTGTCTAGTCCTGCAGGTCGCCACCTTGCCCACATGCTCAGCTGCCACGGATCCCGGTCGCTGCCCTTCCCTAGTCCGGGCAGGCCCGGGTCTCCCTCCGTGGTCCAGTGGGTCCACATTCTTTACCATCTGGGACCCATGCCTCACGTCGTCGTGGACTGGCGGCGTGGGAGCATTGGCTAGCTAGGCAAGCTATGCCATGTCCCGACGCCCCACAGCCGTGGGAAGCGCCTCACCATTGTCATAGCCGAGCAGTATAGTGCACATTCCCACCTTCTTGTTTTGTTTCTACCTTTTCCCTCTCCTGTTTTATTAGCACTATTGAGTTTACCACCACAATAAAAGGCAGATATAGACAGGCAGAACACAAGTAGCTGTGGAGGTGCTCTAAACTCTATGGTCATGCCAAAAGTGTACAGAGTTCCTGTGCTTGGTTTGACCACTCGTTTTGTGCTTGAACATTACATTTTCAGGACTTTTACATTGACCTCCTGTCCTTAGAATAAGTAATCAATATGTGATGGGTGTGGGTGTGACCCTAATCAGCTGGTTCCGGTGCTGGTGGAAGATGGAAGCACTCAGTTGCGGAGCTGCACAGGTCCGTCTCAACCATATAGTGATAAAACGCAAATGTGTGAACAAATTCATACAGTGATTTTGCCAATCTACACAGACTACGGGCACCATCTGACATATTGCGTAGAAGCTGATGAATCACTGTTTCTACTGTGCTTTAATTTTTGTGTTGATGAAAGAGATTCTGCAAGAGGAGCAGCTCTCAGGAAAGCACAATACTAATGACCTGCGTGTGACTTGGGAGTGGGCGCTGTGTCGCAGGGTCTGTAGATTGGAGTCGTGTGCGGCCATGTAAGCTAGAGTGCTTGGTGTTGTCACACAAGCGCGTGGTGCACGTGGTTCTTGGACTCATTGTGCCACTTGGCGAGGCTTACCTAGGAGGGGAGTGACCATGTTTCCGCTAGAGCTCCTGATGGTGGAGTTAGACATGAGCTGCAGGTAGCCGGCAGGAAATGGGCAGTCCCCGAAACTGTAGCTGCTGAAGGGTCAGGATTGCAGACACCGACTGTGCTTGGAGTACCTGGCAGCACAGGATACAGACTTTGTTCAGACTACACAGGTTCTAGACCCTCGGGCAGAACAGATGCTGACATGAAGTCACAGACAGGACTAGATTCGGAACCTGTTCAGACAGTATGATTCGGAATCGCTGACAGTTGCGTCTTCAGGGTTCAGACACCACAGGTGTAGCTACAGAGTTCAGGTAACGCTGATGCGGCTTCAGGGTTCAGGTATAGCCGGAGTTGCTTCAGGGTTCAGGTATCGCCGGAGTGGCTTCAGGGTTCAGGTATCGCCGGAGCGGCTTCAGAGTTCAGATACTGCCAGAGCGTCTTCTGTTATGTTTTGGTAGCTGAGGAGAGCAGGCAAAAACGGCAATACACCAGAGAGGTTGGAATCTACTGGATTGCAGTACCCTGACTAACCACCACAACTAAAGGCAGCTGTGGAGCGTTCCTACGTTGGTCCTAGACGCCTCGTCACAGCCTGAGAGGTTAACTACACCTAAAGATAGAAAGAGGAAAGCTATCTGCCCCGGAGCAGATCCCCAAAGAACATAGGAAGCCCCCAAACATGTAATGGCGGTTAGACAAGAGGAAATACAGACACAGACAGAAAATAGTATGAGCAAACGTTGGGGCCCAATCTGCCTAGACAGAAAAGGATAGGAAGGATACTTACTGCAATCCAAAAAAAAACGTAAAAAAAACCAACGCTACTAATTGCAAAAACACCTGAGATCACACGACCTCTGCCACCTAAATTAGTTCTCTGGTGTAACATAACTAAGCCGCAGCCACTGAAAAAACTGGAAAAGGCAAATGAACAAACAACAGTGGCTCCAGAGGAACCGAGAGGAGCCCAAGCCCCCCGGGGAGGGGGACCTGGCCAACCTCACAGAAATGCAGAGAAATATGCAAATGGCAAGCACAAAAACAAAAAACATAAAATATCTTATCTGAGAGCAAGAGAAAAGGCAAGACTCAGCAAGCTTCCAAGTGAACCAGGAAACAACGTTGAGACAAGAACAATTGATCACCGGCAACCATGATGGGAGGAACCTCCCTTATATCCAGCAGTCTGTGATTCCTGATTGCCAATCCTCATTGAATGGTTCAGTACTGTTTGTAACCACCAGAGGGAGCTTCTGCTCAGAATTCATTTCTAAAACATTCACAACAGTCTTCAGGGTTCAGATCCCACAGGTGTGGCTACAGAGTTAAGGTAACACTGATGCGGCTTCAGGGTTCAGGTATAGCCGGAGTTGCTTCAGGGTTCAGGTATCACCGGAGTGGCTTCAGGGTTCAGGTATCGCCGGAGCGGCTTCAGAGTTCAGATACTGCCGGAGCGTCTTCAGGGTTCAGATCCCACAGGTGTGGCTACAGAGTTAAGGTAACGCTGATGAGGCTTCAGGGTTCAGGTATCGCTGGAGTGGCTTCAGAGTTCAGATACCACAGGTGTGACTACAGAGTTAAGGTAACGCTGATGCGGCTTCAGAGCTCAGGTATTGCCGGAGCGGCCTCAGGGTTCAGATACTGCCAGAGCGGCTTCAGAGTTCAGGTACTTCCGGAGCGGCTTCAGAGTTCAGGTACTGCTGGAGTGGCTTCAGAGTTCAGGTACTGCTGGAGCGGCTTCAGAGTTCAGGTACTGCCGGAGCGGCTTCAGAGTTCAGATACTGCCGAAGCGGCTTCAGAGTTCAGGTACTGCCGGAGCGGCTTCAGAGTTCAGGTACTGCTGGAGTGGCTTCAGAGTTCAGGTACTGCCGGAGCGGCTTCAGAGTTCAGGTACTGCTGGAGTGGCTTCAGAGTTCAGGTACTCCGGAGCGGCTTCAGAGTTCAGGTACTGCCGGAGCGGCTTCAGAGTGCAGGTACTGCCGGAGTGGCTACAGAGTAATAAAAACACTGTACAGGAATACAGTGCGCCCGCACCTTTCATGTACATTACACAAAAAAGAACATAGTTTGTGCGATGACTGGTCGGTATTGTATGTGCATTTCCATAAAGTGGGCTGGGCTGTGAGAGTGGCTAATTATGAAAAAAAAAGTGCAGTGGCTCTGCGTGCTACAGAAATTGTGTTTTTCTTGTGTCTTTGAAAGGTGGGAGGAACTGTTTGTGTGTGTTATGTTATGCTACAACAGCAGGAGGCAGAACTGTATAATAGGCAACACAGCTACCGAAGAACATTCACCAGCGAAGAGAACGAATGTCATGCAAGGAAAAGATCGACTATATGCAGAAACATATTGGGACATAAAACCCATAATCATTGAATTCAGATTTTTTATTCAGTCCCATTTCCAAACCTTTTTAAAATCCAGCCCCTCGCCTTGCAGTCTGACTTTAATATTATTTGTGACAGAATAGCTGGTGGTAAAGGGCTCCCGGTTCCCAGGGCGGTCCTGTAATAGGACACCATAAATGTAGGAAGTCCGTTCAGGACATTTTTCATTCTTAGGCCGGGGTCACACTGGCGACAAAATCATACGACTGCAAAGCGATGGAATATCGCATTGCAGTCGGACCAATGTTAATCTACGGAGCAGCTCCCAGTATCAGATTTTTTGTCGTCCGTTTTATACGTGCGAGTGAAATCACAGCATGCTGCGATTGTCACTGATTGTGGGTCGACAATCGCCAATGCAAGTCTATGGGTGCGATGAAAAATCGGATTACAAACGGACCGCACGTGTGACTTGCGATTAAATCGCACGACTTCTCCAGGTGACAGGAAATTGCATCAGGAATTGTCAGGAAGGCTTCACATGCTAATTAGGCTTGCACATATCAAAAAAAAACAGGAACAACGCCTCCACGGAATCCAGAACCATGGCTACCCGTATCAACGTGGAAATGCTTATAGTTCTGGTCCAGGAGAGGCCAGAACTTTGGGACCAGCGAGATGCCCATTACTCTGACAGGTTGTGCAAGGAGGCGGCTTGGAGGAGAATATGTCGCCAAATGTTCCCAGATTTTTCCCAGAGATCTAGGGAGGACCAAGAGCGCATTAGTAAGTACAATAATTTAAACCATACAAAACTTTATATATTTCAGTGTATCTGCCAACACCAATTTTCTATTGTTTTTTTTCTCCGCTTATATTGTCCCAAAGAAAAATTAGTATGAAACGCTTTACAATGTCAATGCCACATTGTTATGTGCATACACACACAACATCCAAATATTCACATCCATCACTGATGGTCGCCTACTTAGGGTGTCAAATGGTTGTAGCCACCATAAGCACACTTGAAATGTGTAGCTCATGTACTTCATCTGTGGCCCTTCTGTTAAGGCCAAAGCTTTGGGCCAAAGTTATGCTAGTTGTTCTTACACATACCTAACACACGTATGTTTCTATGCATGTACCCTCCTACTATGATCATGGTAGTTAGCCACCCTGAATACCATACAACTTTTGTGGTGTTGTTGTGTAGACATAACACCACAAACAAATAAAATGTGGATGGTGATAGGTACAGATTTCTGAAGTATTTTGCAAGTCCATATAACTATTGTTATTCTTTTTTTTGTGTAACTTTGCAGTGACAGATGTTACAAGGCGGTGGCACAGCTGTCGGGATTGCTACCGAAGGGAGAGGCAGCTGAGGGCGCGTAGTGGGGCCTCAGGAACCAGCAAGAGGAAATACCTCTATTTTGATCGCTTCAATTTTCTGGCGCCGGTGATGGATCTGCGAGCGTAAGTGCATGTCTGTAGAAACCCTATTAATGCTTTGGATATCAAATATTAATTTTATTCTTTGTTTTCCTATATAGCACGGAGTCTAACCTTACCGAGAGGGATACTGGTTCTGACTCGGAGGTAGTGATAGACCCAGTGGGTGATGGTGATGAGGAGGCTGGGCCTTCCTCTGCACCTTCTACATCCACCCAAGCAGCACCACCACCAGCACCACCAGCTAAGGAGTCAGAAAGCCAGGCTCAACATCAAGAAGACCATCCCCTAATCAGCAGCCCTACTAGGCCTCAGGATGGGTCTCCTCAAGCTTCGGTGGTTCCACGGCGAGGCAGGCGCAGAAGAGGAGTTGGTTCTGGGACAAGGAGGCAGGTGGACTTATGAGTTCTTGATTATTTGTCCACTGCTGCACATGATGATGGGGAGGAGGCATTTGGACGCAGTCTGGCATGCTACCTTAGGGGTAGAGGTGCTCTCCAAATTGTACTTGATGCAGGCACCCCACCAAATGATCCCAACCCTGTATTTGATTTTCTGGAAAGGTGGCAACTTTCTTCAGAAAATCAACTACAGTTGTTGAGAAGACATCGAATAGAGGGTGCTTCAGCCTCTCAACCTCCTCCTCATCATCATCCTCCTTCTCCACCTTCTCCTTGTGTCCAACAGATACCAACTCCTACTCCACAACCTGGTTCATACCAGAATGTACCTCAGCAGGTGCAATACATGGGACTGAGTGGCCATTCCCAATATGCCCACTTGAACATACCCAATGATGTAGGCTGGCCACAACATGGGTATGGTCCACATGAGCATATTGGGGGGTATACTCAAAGTGGGCAGCCCTATAGTCAGGACTACCCACACCAATTTCACATTTACCCCTACCCCAACCCCCATCATGATCCAGGCAGAAACCCACAACAGACAGGGCAGTCTGTCACTACTCAGGGTGATCAACCAATTCAAAACCCCCAAACTGGACCTCCACCTTCACCACCCCCCACCTACCATAACTTGTCGGTCATAATTGTTTACTCATTGTTTGAGTAGTTTGTGAGTGCCTTTATATTTTGTAATATTTTTATATTTGCCAAACAAAGGTGAAGTTAACCTAAGGACATATTTGTCCACTATGGTTTATTGAGAGCGTCTAAAATATACACAAATTAAAAGTGTTAAGTCGCATTGGTTGTATGTTGATATTATTATATGTGATGTCCTGTGTAACGTATATCGAACAGGAGAGTACGAACACCAATACAACAACAAGAAGGTAAAGAAAAATGTGTTTATGGTACAAGAAAACAAGCACACTACATAGATAAGGCCTCCTCTTGCCAGGGAGTAGCACTCTCAGGGGACACAAAATAATTAGTGAACACATCACGTACCTTAAGGCCAGAAGGGGGATGATGGGGATGGATGAGTGGTCTCATAGGCATAGACACATTACCAGACACAAGGTCAGGCACATCAGGTGACGAGCATTCATGCTTTCTACAGAAGTTATGTAGGACCACACATGCTTTTACTACCACATTTACATTAGCTTCACTCAGCTGAATGGCTGATTGAAGTATCCGCCATTTGGCACAAAGAATACCAAAGGTGCACTCCACCAGGCGTCATGCATGTGAAAGGCGAAAATTAAAGATTCTACGCCGGTTCAGATTGCGACGTGGATATGGCCTCATAACATGACGTGTCAATTGAAACGCCTCATCCGCTACAAGAACATAAGGCACTGGTTCCAGATTGGAGTCTGGAAGTTGACGTGGTGGTAGGTCCAATTGGTTATTGCGTAGCAGCTGACCTATAATGGAAGAATTGAAGACTCTGGAGTCTCCAGTCCTTGCATAGGCCCCAATGTCTACAATTATAAACCTGTAGTGACTGTCGACCAAGGCCAACAAGACTACAGAAATAAATTGTTTATAATTGTAGAATTGGGACCCAGAGTTCGGCGTCTTACACACACGAATGTGCTTCCCGTCCAGGGCTCCAATACAGTGTGGAAACTGGCATGTTTGTTCAAATCCACGTGCAATCCTCAACCAGTCTGCCATTTTGGGCTCAGGCATGACCTCTTAATGTAGTCTGGACCAAATTTCTACACAAGTAAAGCAGACAATGCCTAAAATGGTGGATTTACCAATTAAAAACTCTAAGTGCAGAGCAGCGTATGACAGGCCAGTGGAAAGGAACCTGCAATACGCAAACAACAAAAAACATGTACAGATCAGCACAGCAAACACCAAGCACAGCATTCCAACACTTACAATGGCTCAGTTTATAAAAGCATGCATGCACTAAATGCAATGACATGCCATGCCTTCTGTGGATTAGACACAAGCAAATAATTAAGATGGGTAAGCGTGCTAACAACATTTATGAAGATATGTTAACGATAAGTAAGTTACAACAGTAGGAAAGTAGCTATGTTGAGGCAAACATCATCAACATATCGCTGACACACATACCGTAATGTTAGGATAAGCCGTTCTTCAGCAGAAATAGCTGGGCACATCCTGGTATCCTGAAATGTGATCCCAGGGCGCACAATCTCTATCAACTTATCGAACGTACCAAGGCTCATTCGACAATATTGATAAAACTTGTCGGGATGGGTACAAAGCGACGAATAGAGATGGTGAAAATGCCCTTTACTTGTCCTTCGCCTCAAAAGTGGATGGACCCACATTCTTTGGCGGTTTCTGGGATCTGCAATCACAGTGTATGGCTCCCCAAACCGTCTGGATAGAACCCAATTGTACAGCACACACTCAGTGGTATTAAAGATCAGTCTGTCGCTCATGTTTGTGACAAAGCAGCAATAAAGCAGTAACCACAAATAACCCAATGAGTCCACTGCAAAGTTGGGAGCCTCACACCTGTTGGAGACACCTTAAATATGGATATGGCTGATGATTTAAATTACTTTCAGGCCTCAAAACCGTTATTTATCCATTTTTGTAGGCTGCCACAAATAATCGCAAGTCGGATGTCAATCGGATGTGAAACGTACGCTCAGATGCGACTAAATCGCATCATCGCCGGAAAATCGGATGACAGAAAGAGCAATGTTCATGAAACTTTTGTGCGATAATCGTCTGACTAAATCGGTCCGATTTTTTAAACGTTGTGTGTGACCCCCGGCCTTAAATCTTCCCCCATCATCTGTGAGTGATATAACTGAAAAGGGAAAGGAGCAACAGCAACTTAGTAACGATGTGGATGAGTCGCACAGCCAGGGCCGTGGGGTACTCGGCACCGAGCCCGTTGATCTCTATGGGGGATGTCACGGCAGCTGCAGCTCGGTCCGTGGCCCTGGGGCTCACTGAAAAGGGGGTATTTACAGGGGATGAAATGTTCGTGTAGTTTGTCATGACGCCACCTGTGGTATCTGGTCAGGGTGACCAGTGCTGCTGTGCAGGTCCTCTGGGAGGGATGGTGTTGTGCAGCTTGGTGTAAAGTCTCCTACAGGTGAGACTGTGTCCTCCCAGGGCAGGTAGATGTAAGGTAAAGCAATGGTGCAGGATAGATGTAGCAGAGTGGAGGGTGCGACGGAATAATAATGCCGGAAACAGTTCTTGTGCAGTTTCAAAGGTTTACTCACAGTCTGTTGTGCACACAGATTCCAGCCGGGCACTGTGTTCTTCCAGTGAGTAGTCCAGCAACCCTCAGATATATCGGTTACACTTCCAAAGACTCCCTTTATGTTCCTTTCCGGCTTCTTAGTGCTACACTCCTTACTCCTTCTCTGCACCTCCCTACCACAGAGCCCTCGGACGAGGTAGTATTGGATCCTTTCAGTTTACAGGTACGAACCGATGTCCCGGTGCACTGCTCTCCTTATTACAATCAGAGACTGAGACACCGTCGGAGGCCTGGACGTACTTGATCCCTAGGCTTCCTCCCGGATGGGAATATGGCAGCTAGTGGCCCTTGAAGAGTCCCACTATACTCGGTGTTACTAGTGGCGATGAACTGACCCACTAGTCTAGGAACCGTTCCCCGATATTTGCCTGGTCCTTCCTTCTTCAGGATGGGGGCACAGCTTCAATTGCTGTCTCTGCCCTGGACCCTTTCGCTCTCTCAGCATGGCTCCCTGAGGTGAACTCAGAAGAGCTGCAGGCCAGCCCAGTACCCACACTGGCTGCCTGACACAAACTGAAACTCTAAGCTAACAGGCTGCAGCCTCATGCTGCTGCTGGCTCCACCCACCCACTTCTACACCCTTTACTAACCAGCCTGATGCTCAGCACTGGCATGATGTGTGTGGATGCGGTGATGGAGTCAATGGGGTGCTTCCTCCTTACCTGAGAGTCAGGTGTCACACCTCTGGGTGAGATGCAACATCTCTGTGGCGACTGGACCCTCAGGGCGCCACATGGAGACCACATAATGTTACAGAGCGGGGTCTCCGAGTGCTGAGAGGCAGATGGCAGAAAAGTCACCGATTTTCTGCTGAATCCATACATAATAGTCCAGATTCCCCTGCTATTATTATCAGCACAAACATTATGAGCTTCATGGCTGAGCAGCTGCATGCAGCCTTTCATCATCAAGCATAAGCCGAGTGTCAGATGGAGTGGTGTAAAGACGCCACCACTGGATTCTGGAGGAAACATGTTCTGTGCAGTGACAGATGACACTTCTCTATCTGGCATCTGATGGATGAGTCTGAGTTTCGCGAATGGAAACGTTTCCTGCCTGACTTCATTGTGACAGCAATATGCATATAAGTTTGGTGGAGGAGGGATGATGGCTGTTTTTATGGAGTAGTAATTTCCATCTTTAGAAGTTGTCAATTGGTCGGGGGCCCAATATTCGTATTTCAAGAACAAGACCCTGCAGAGTACCATCTGAATGGAGTAGTGGTTGGATATATCTATGCTACTGCCGTTAAAAGTTCAACCAATGGTGGTGTGCATGTCTGGTCACTGCTCCATTTAGAAGGAAATCTGTGCAGCTCATTCTTGGGATCAGTTGGGGGTCACATTGGTCAGACCCCACCGATCAGCAAGTTATCACCTCTTCAGTAGATACAGTAGGCGAGAACTTCTACAGATGGGAATGACCCTTTATTGTTTCAGCCTCAGTGGATCGGAATGGTTTTCAGAAGCCCATTTTCAGTTTCAGCATGACTTTACCCAGAGAACAAAGCAAGGTCCTAACAAACAGGCATTCTCCACATGTATTCAGGCTGTCTAGCAGCCGCAAAACGTGCAGCTGCGGTGACGGAAACTAAATCTTTGAGCACATCCAAATACTCGGGGACCACCCGAGTGTGCTCGGAAAACCTGAGCAATGAGCATACTCAATCATCACTACTGGGAAGCGAAACTGCAAGTTTGCGCAGTTCTGTTCAAGATGATCTTAATTTAGAGGGTCTTATCTGTATCTCCATTTGCTATGTTTCTTTAGAATGTCTTGTCTGGGATCTGTATTTATTTAGGGGTTCTTAGTCCATATTTATTTATGAGTCTTGTCTGGGGTCTGTTTTAAGAAGTCCTATTTTTTTAATTTAGGATTCCTGGCCTTGGTTTCTGTGATTTTTTTTTAAAGGCTCTGGTTTTGGAGTCTGTATTTTTTAAAGAGTGGTCTGCACATGAGTTTGTAGTTACTTTGATGGCCTGTTTAATTTGGAGTCTGATGTGAGTTACATATTAAGGGTATCACTAAGGGATGTCACATACACACTTGTCTCACACACAAGGACTGTCACACAGGAGATGTCATGTACACAGGCAGTCACATATACAGCAGGGAGTGTTTTAAACATCGAGGCAGTCTTATAAACAGAGGACGTCATATAAAATGGGGCATAGAAGATTCCAACAAATATTGTCCTTTACACAAGCAGTGTCAGATATACAGGGGGTCTCGCAGGAACAGATTCATATAAAAATTGTAATTTACATGCAGGAACTCATACAGAGATTATGGCTAATTCACAGGGGCTCATACATGCAGGTGCTATTCCATGTACATGGAGTGTCTCACAGGAACGGTCTCATATACATGGAGCATTTCATCCAGGATTGGACTTGCCCACAGGAGAAGAAGAGAATCCTCCGGTGGGCCACCACCCTCTTATATGAGCAGTGTTTGGCACAATATAAATAAATCACTATGTACAGACACAGGCAGCATCTCATTCATTTGTCAATCTACTCAGTTTATTGTTATATAAATTTATAGATAATGTCACATTTGCATGTAGCTGAAAAGTTGGGCCCTGGAGTTGGTTACTGGTGGGCCCTTGGCACCCCAGTCCGACACTGGTCTCATGTCCAAAGGTTGCCCCATGTATTAGAGCTGTCTCTTTTCACAATGTCCTGTTTCATAAAGAGAGACTTAATAGTTTATAGGAATTGTTTCATGTTCAGAGAGGATGTCTCATACAGACAAAGCTCAGAGACCGGCTCATATATAGGGGCAGACTCATATACACAGACCTTCTAATACACAGGGTGTGGGACTTGTATACAGTGAAAGTCTTAGACACAGACTGTTTCCTGCACAAGTATTATCTCATGTACAGAAGGACTGTCTGATATACAATAAGTGTCTCATATACTGAGATTTTAAATAAGGAGTTAAGTCTCCCTGTGAAGAACTGGCCACGGACTAAAGACTATTGGACCAATGCCCATAGAGTGGAGTCCACGGCTCTATGGGTTGCAGACTTATCTAGCACGGAGCACCGGTTGTTTCTATATCGTTGTGTTTTATTAGAGATTTGCTTGCTCGTCAGTCATCCTCAGAATCAATGTTTCCATTCAGTGACAACAAGCAGAGGAAGACGTGCAGGCTGGATCTTATGTATACCTAAGGCCAGACAGGAGATTGCTATAGGTAAATGTAAAGAAATCATTCTATTAATCTCATCTGTATCTCAGGGTCTCAAGCCATTGTGCTTCCAGCAACTAGGCCCATTGTATGGATGGGGATAGTAGGCCCAGGGGAGCCATCACCACAGGGGGTCTCACATGCATCCCAGGTGATGGGCTGCTGTAATATTCTTCATTCTTTGAGCTAAAAGCAAATCTTTAAGGGGTAGGGTGTGTACAATTCTGTCCATTCAGAGTGCTCATCCAAGGCCGGGGGGAGGAAGAAGCCACATGTTTAGTCAGGGAGTGGGAGAGTGACTTTGAAGGGAAAGGGTTGAGGATGGCATCCTTGGGTACATGGATGGATGGCCTATGGAGTTTGGAGATCGGTCATTGGCTGGAGGGGTACCCATGAGTTACGGTCGTGATATTCATCGTCTAGAGGCGTCTATGGGCAGCACGGTGGCTCAATGGTTAGCACTGCAGCCTTGCAGTGCTGGAGTCCTGGGTTCAAATCCCACCAAGGACAACATCTACAAGGAGTTTGTATGTTCTCCTCGTGTTTTCATGGGTTTCCTCCGGTTTCCTCCCACACTCCAAAGACATCTACTGATAGGGAATCTAGATTGTGAGCCCCATCGGGGACAGCGATGTTGATGTGTGCAAACTGTAAAGCGAGGCGGAATATGTTGATGTGTGGCCCAGCTGCGCTTGGTACACATGTCTCCAGGAGGATGCACAGGAAGGTAATTGCAAAACCTGATATTCATTCACACTCACATTTCCCAACATTACCACTAGAGGAACCTTAGAATATATAAGTTAGTGAGACGTAGCAGTTCAGTTAGTTTTCAAGTGTTAGTGAGTTAGTTCAAGTTCTGGTCTTGGAGCGAGAGGAGAGAAGACTGATTCCTGACAGAGCTTGGGTAGCTCATCTTGAACTGAAGTGGAGGCTAGTACGAGTAGCAAGGAAATTACTCTAGCCTAGTCAGAGCTACAACTGAATCTGTTATCTCAGAACAAGCTGCCTGTATTCTCTAGAACGTGGAAAGTGACTCTCGGAGCTACAGCATGTATACAGTCTGACGTAATGTCCTGTGAGCTGCTCTGGACAGAGTTTTGAAGGAAAGAAGGAAGGGAACTACGACAGTGTTACAACAACGAGCCAACTGAGAACAGGTCAGTGAGCTTGGAAAAAAAGCTGACTACTACACCTACTGCTACCCGTGCTTATGTTAAGGGTGAGAGCAGGGCGACAGGCGAGTGGAGAAGAAAGGAATAGTGACCTGGGTGATAATCACCGTCACGTGTTAACCGGACGCCGGGTCCGAAGCATTGCTAGTACTTCACGGCTAGTGATAGAAAACCGGAATCCTTGCTGGACTTCAAGTCACAGAAGGTAGCCCTAAGTGTTGATACGTAACTTGAGTCAGGGAGAACAGGAACTTTGAGCAGGACGCTGCAATAGAAGGACTTCGTTCTTGCCAACATCTGAGTATCAGAGACAGAAAAGGCTCTACCACAATGTCGACCGGGCGTAGCTGTTGCATTACGAGTTAAACTTGACTTTATGCAAGTTAGGACTCACATACATTTCAAAGGGAAAGGAGGCCTCAAACCTGCTCAGCGATTACCTGAATGTGCATTCTCCACCCTGACCAGTTTCCCGGGATATACCTGCCAACAACATCAGTAAAGGTATGGAAAGAGACTGACTTGTGTGTGACTGCGTTATTGCCTGAATCCTGCACCACCATAGACTTCGAGGGAAAAGTCTCACCTGTGGGAGACTTAACATCCAGCTGCCCCATAACCTCCCCTCAGAAGATTCATCTTGCAGCGCTGGTCTTATTGATCAGAAACCACAGGTGGCGTCACGAACTATTACTACAATCCCCTGTAAATATCCCCCTTTGAATGAGCACCCAGGGCAACGGACCGAGCTGTGCTACTTGTGACATTCCCATAGACTTCAACGGGCTCGGTGCCAAGTACCCCATAAGCCCTGGTACTGTACGTGCGACTCATTAGCACTATATAAAAATGAAGATGATGGTCTAGAGGAACATGCTGTGACTGTACACTATACACGCGGAGATACCAAAAGCTATGGGCCAATGAAAAGATTGGAGACAGTGGATATCGTCTGGCATGGGGGCAAAGGAATCCCAGGTTGGGAACTTGTAGAGAGAAGACATTGTATTTTGGCCATCTACCTAGATTTGTTTTACAACCATGGACATAAGGAATAAAAAATAGTTGCATTGATAACCTGCTTAGGTGATTATTACAACCCGCAACCTCAGATCTTCACACTCACCTATATCTACTGTAGTGGATGTAGGGTGCAGATACAGCAACACACAACACAGCACTCTCACTAAAAATAAGGACTGTCTCCCCCCTGTATACATTATGTAGGATGAACCCTCCTGTATACATTACATTGGATCACCCCATGTATAAGTTATATAGGATCACCCCTCCTGCGTACATTATATAGGATCACTCTCTTCTGTATACATTATATAGGATCGCTCTCTTCTGTATACAATATATAGGATCAACCCCTCCTGTATACATTATATAGGATCAATCCCTCCTGTTTACGTCATATAGGATCAATCCCTTCTGTACACATTATATAGGACCACCCACTCCAATATACATTATATAGGATCATCCCTCCTGTATACATTATATAGTATCACCCCCTCCTGTATCCATTATATAGGATCACACCCTCCTGTATCCATTACATAGGATCAATCCCTCCTGTATTCATTATATAGGATCACCAACTCCTATGTACATTATATAGGATTAACCCCACCATGCATTCATTATATTGGATCAGCCCATCCTGTATACTTTATATAGGATCACCCACTTTTTTATACAGTTATGCTCAAAAGTTTACATACCCCAGCAGAATTTTTGCTTTCTTGGCCTTTTTTTGGAGAATATGAATAACACCAAAACTTTTTCTCTACTCATGGTTATTGGTTGGGTGAAGCCATTTATTGTCAAACTACTGTGTTTTCTCTTTTTAAATCATAATGACAACCCAAAACATCCAAATGACCCTGATCAAAAGTTTACATACCCTAGTGAGTTTGGTCTGATAACATGCACAGAAGTTGACACAAATGGGTTTGAATGGCTACAAAGGTAACATCCTCACCTGTGACCTGTTTGCTTGTAATCAGTGTGTGTGCATAAAAGCTGAGTGAGTTTCTGGGATCCAGACAGACTCTTGCATTTTTCATCCAGCCACTGACGTTTCTGGATTGTGAGTCATGGGGAAAGCAAAATAATTGTCAATTGATCTATGGGAAAAGGTAGTTGAACTGTATAAAACAGGAAAGGGATACAAAAAAAATATCCAAGGAATTGATAATGCCTGTCAGCAGAATTCAAACTGTGATTAACAAATGGAAAATCAGGGGCTCTGTAAAAAAAAAACCATGGTCAGGTAGACAAACAAAAATTTCGTCCACAACTGCCAGGAAAATTGTTCGAGAAGCAAAGAAAAACCCACAAATAACATCAGCTGAAATACTGGACTCTCTGAGAACTAGCAGTGTGGCTGTTTAAAGATGCACAATAAGGAGGCACTTGAAGAAAAATGGGCTGCATGGTCGAGTCGCCAGAAAAAGCCATTACTGCACAAATGCCACAAAGTATCTCACTTACAATATGCAAAAAAGCACAAGCCTCAAAACTTCAGGAACAAGGTAATTTGGAGTGATGAGACCAAAATTGAACTTTTTGGCTACAAACATAAAAGTTACATTTGGAGAGAGGTCAACAAGACTATGATAAAAGGAGAACCATTCCTACTGTAAAGCACAGAGGTGGATCACTGATGTTTTGGGGATGTGTGAGCTACAAAGGCACAGGAAACTTGGTGAAAGTTGAAGGAAAGATGAATGCAGTGCATTATCTGCACATACTGGAGGCAAATTTGCAATCATCAGCCCGGAAGCTGTGCATTGGACGTACTTGGACATTCCAACATGACAACGATCCAAAACACAAGGCCAAGTCAACATGTCATTGGCTACAACAGAACAAAGTGATGGTTCTGGAAAGCCCATCTCAGTCTCCTGACCTCATATCATTGAGCCACTCTGGGGAGAGCTCAAGAGCACAGTTCATGCTAGACAGCCCAGGAATTTACAGGAGTGGGCAGCTTTACCATCTGAGAAAATAAAGAACCTCATCAACAACTACCACAAGACTTCAAGCTGTCATTGATGTTAGAGGGGCAATACACGGTATTAAGAAATGGGGTATGTAAATTTTTATCAGGGTCATTTGGATGTTTTGGGTTGTGATTATGATTTATAAAGAGAAAAAACAGTAGTTTGACAAAAAATAGCTTCACCCAACCACTAATCATGAGAGGAGAAAAAGTTTTGGTGTTATCATACATATTCTCTGAAAAAAGGCCAAAAAAGCAAAAATTTTGCCGGAGTATGTAAACTTTTGAGCACAACTGTATATTATATTAGATATAGGAAAGATGTGTATCTTCGTACCGTGTTAGCCAGTAGATAGAAAAATATTTAGACTTGAGAGTCCTCAGTGGTTGATACCTTTTAATGGCTAACTGAAAAGATGGTAACAAATTGCAAGCTTTCGAGACTACTCCGGTCTCTTCATCAGGCAAAGACTGATGAAGAGACCGGGAGTAGTCTCGAAAGCTTGCAATTTGTTACCATCTTTTCAGTTAGCCATTAAAAGGTATCAACCACTGAGGACTCTCAACTCTAAATATTTTTCTATTATATTAGATCACGCTCTCCTGTATACATTATATAGGATAACTCCTAAATACATCATATATAAGATCACTCCCTCCTCTACACGTTATATACGATTCCCTTACTCCAGGACAAATCACATAGTATAGTACAAAATACCATGATTCTTACTGCAATATGGGGTTAAGATTTCAATTTTAACTTTAATTACGAAGTCAGCAAGTTAAAAAAGAGAGGATGGTCGATCTTTCCATTTTCACACACTGACTTATCAATTAAAGTTAAATCTTATATACATATTTTAATGGGTGATTTTCTACCATTGTTCGGCGGGACGTCACCTACCACAGAGCACCACTTTCTTAAATCTACAAGTGCTGACAATAATTTGACTGCTCATTTGTCCTGAGCACATGACATAAGATCACTTTTCTCTTGAACACATCACATACTGTATATTCACTAGAAATGAGCGAACCTTTCAAGGTTTGGTTTGGTTCGGTTAACGGTTTGTCGATCGTACCCGAATCCTATTGAATTCAATGGGTTGCAAAACCAAACGCATAAATAGCACCTAAAGGGGGCTAAAAAGCTTCCCAAGCAGCTCAAATTAGGCAAGACACCAGGAAACTTGGCATCAATTGACCCAGAGAATAAATAATATAAATATGCAGCTTGGATGCATTGGACAGAATTGGAGCAGCATTTCTAGCTGAAACATTGATCAGTTAAATGTGGATGAGTGACAGGTGTAGGCTGGTGCTCTGAGAGGCCTGAAAAATTCAGGCAACACATATGAAGGAGACGCAACTTGGAGTTCAAATGTTTCCAAAAATTAGGGGCATACACAGGAAAAGTAACATCAAATGATCCACAGTGGAAATTTGATAATGGTAGCAGCAGTCATGCATGAGATATCACAAATCTGGGCCAACATTTATAAGTTTGAATTTAAGTTTAAATTAAGATGAGGTGGGTGAGGGAGCAGTGCAAGCCTTCATTGCTGGGAGACCTGATGCCTCATGCAACAGCTCAAACTGTTTTTTTTTGCCCAACCACACTTAGGTGGCACAAATAACACCTTGTTAGCACTGGCGCCGCTATAATGAGGCGAGTTGAGCTGTTATCTCAGGCGGCGGCAGCCAGGGGGCGGCAGAGCAGAACTCATAATGTGTGAGAGGAAGTGAGAAGGAACCTGCCGGATCATGGCACCAGGGCCCGGAGGTGGAGGGGGGCCCTTTCAGGCAGGGGCGTACTGCCAGGGGCCCGGCTTTCTGCTGTCTCAGTAGATCGGTGCCGGCCGGCATCCTCGTATTGCAGACACTGCACGTGTGTGTCTGCTGATCTTACGTCACCTGTACGCCTGTTGTTTTCTGCCTGAAAGGAGAGATGAGGTCAGCAGAGCCAGGGGGCCGCGGAAGGAGGTATGTGACGGAGCTTCATCTGATTCCTACTGTCTTGTCTTGTTTCTGTGGAGGATCTGAGTCACTGTGAGATTTATTGCACCATCTTAACTTACTACAGATGGGTCACTCTGTCAGTGGGGTCATCAGCTCCAGTGTCACCTGATCTGTATGTAATCTGAAGCTGCAGCAATAATTCACAGTGATCCTCAGATAGAGTGAGTGCACTGTCTGATCATGAGCCTGTCTCCATGACGTCCTGCAGTGTATATCTATATATTATAATGTGCGGTCCTGCGGCCTGCTCCAGAGTGCTCATTCAGTGCATATAACACTGTGTATGTGCACATAGTATAGTACATGACACCCAGTACACAGATTTAGTATACAGCTCATATGTAACAGACCTGGGCCAAGTGCAAGCAATCAGACTGGGCTGAGATAGCCAAATGCCCAAAAACACTGGTCCGTAGGCTGCAACATATGGCCGTCCTGCACCCAGATTTCACCGCATCTGCATCTTAAGGATGCACATAGCGGTGACTATAATGGTGGAGGACAGAACCACCGAGTCCTTCCACCAGTCACAGCGTGTGCGACTGAGACAGCAGACGTGATGAGGGCACTACATCACTTCTGCTGTGCAGAGGGTCAGTGCACAGAGCAAAGACCGGAGCAGAGCGCCGGGGAATGGAAACGAGGTGAGTATTTTTGATTTTTTTTTGTGTGTTTGGAAATTTGTTCCTGTATTATACAGGGATATATGAAGGCTCAGACTGTATATAGGGGGCTATGTGGGAAATCATGCGTTATATTATTGAGGCTATGTGAGTGATCCTGCTGTATGTAGGAGGTTCTGGAGGGCTCCTTCTGTATAGGGGGCTCTGTGAGGGCTACTGCTGTATATAGGGCCTCATTCAGGGCTCCTGCTGTATATAGGAGATTCTGTGAGGGCTTCTGCTGTATATAGGGGCTCTGTCAGGGCTTCTGCTGTATATAGGTGCTCTGTGAGGGCTTCTGCTGTATATAGGGGCTCTGTGAGGGCTCCTGCTGATATAGGGGGCTCTGTGAGGGCTCAACACTCTATATGGGAGGCTATGTGAGAGCTCATGCTGTACATAGGAGGCTATGTGGGTGCTTATACTGTATATAGGAGGCTATGTCGGTGCTCATACTGTATATATGAGGCTATGTGGGAGCACATATTGTATATAGGGAGAGGTGTGTGGGGGTCCTCCCTGTAGTACGTCTTTTACAGGATGCTGTTGTATGGAATAGTGCAGTCTACTACATTATTCCATACTTTTATTTGTAGTATACCACCAGATGCCAGACATATAATGTAATATAATATATATATGGTCGGGCTCTGCCGATTCCAGCAGTTATTACATAACCACGAGGAGGCGCTTTGCACACTTGCTGTCATGTGCCAACTACAGTGTCAGCCACATCTGCAGTGTTGTCACTTGACTGCAAGTATAATGCTCTGGAACCAACAGAACCAAATCTTAACCAGGGCAGTGATAATGAGGGAAATCTGGCTTGTTGCTGGGAGCCTTGGGCTCCGGGGGGCCCATGGCCAGAATGCCCTCATCATAACCAGCATGCCGGGCAGGGAGGGGGGCCAGAAACATTACTTGCACAGGGGCTCAAAGCTGCAAGTGTCCGCCCCTGGCTGTGTGTATGTGTGTGTGTGTGTGTGTGTGTGTGTGGTGTGTGTGTGTGTGTGTGTGTGTGTGAGACGCTGTGTGTGTGATAGATGAGGAAGCGATATCAGCGTTGGAACGGGCAGAGGTGAGTAGTTTTTTTTATGCAAGGCCATTATTCAGTATGGAGCATCATGTGGGGCTATTATACTGTATGCAGCAGTATATAGGGCCATTATACAGTATGCAGCAGTATATGGGGCCATTATTCGTATGGAGCATCATGTGGGGCTATTATACTGTATGCAGCAGTATATGGGGCCATTATTCGTATGGTGCATCATGTGGGGCTTTTATACTGTATGCAGCAGTATATAGGGCCATTATACAGTATGCAGCAGTATATGGGGCCATTATTCAGTATGGAGCATCATGTGGGGCTATTATACTGTATGCAGCAGTATATGGGGCCATTATTCAGTATGGAGCATCATGTGGGGCTATTATATTGTATGCAGAAGTATATGGGGCCATTATTCAGTATGGAGCATCATATGGGCCATTATACTGTATGCATCATTATGTGGGGCCATTATTCAGTATGGAGCATCATGTGGGGCCATTATACTGTATGCAGCAGTATATGGGGCCATTATTCAGTAGTTTTTTTCTTTCCCATCTTTCTTTCTCTCTCTGTTATTTTTCTTTCTCTCTGTTTTTCATTCCCCTCTTTCTTTCTATCTCTGTTCTTTCTTTCTCTTTCTTTCTCTCTCTGTTCTTTCTTTCTCTCTGTTCTTTCTTTCTTTCTCTTTCCACTCTATCTTTCTGTTCTTTCTCTCTCTCAGTTCTTTCTATCTGTTTTCTTATTTCTCTTTCTCTCTCTCTGTTCTTTGTTTCCATCTTTCTTTCTTCTATCTTCTGTTCTTTCTCTCTTTGTTCTTTTCTTTCCCCTATTTCTTTTTTTCTCTTGTTCTTTTTTTTCTGTCCCCTTTTCTTTTTTCTGTTCTTTCTTTCTCTCTGTTCTTTCTTTCCCGTCTTTTTTTCTTTCTCTCTCGTTCTTTTCTCTCTGTTCTTTCTTTTCCCTTTCTTTGTTTATTTATTTCTCTCTCTACTTTCTCTCTGTTCTTTCTTGCTTTCCCTCTTTCTCTCTCTCCTTTCTCTGTTTTCTTTTTCTCTCTCTGGTTCTTTCTTTACTCAGTACCAGGTGCCCATAGTACCAGTCACTGTGCCCTCAGTACCAGTCAGTGTGATCACCAGTACTAATGGGTGTGGTTGGGGCGTGGACATGGGTGTGACTAGTTGTGAAAGGGTGTGGTTGGGGCGTGGCCTAAAATTTGCCGCGGCGCGCTGTCCGCGCCGCAACCTTCCTCGCTCGAATTGGGAGGCCCGTTTTGCATTTCGCCTCAGGCAGCACAGAGGCTAGGTTCCCCCCTGCTTGTTAGACCACAAATGTTCTAAAAAAAATTAAGGATAGTAACACAGTATTTTTTTCCCAGATACACTCAAGTGCCAAAAAACATCAGTTTTGAGGACTACTATTGGTAAAAAAATGTAAGGTTATTAACAAAGGTAGTTGACTGATGATCGATTCACCAACAGTAGAAATTTGATAATGTCAAAGCAGCAGTCATCCTTGAGCCATGCATGAGGTATCAGGGTCTGAGCCAGCATAGAATCATAGAATCACAGAATGGTAGAGTTGGAAGGGACCTCCTGGGTCATCTGGTCCAACCCCTGCTCAAAGCAGGATTCACTAAATCATCCCAGACAGATGTCTGTCCAGCCTCTGTTTGAAGACTTCCATTGAAGGAGAACTCACCACCTCTCGAAGCAGCCTGTTCCACTCATTGATCACTCTAACTGTCAAAAGTTTTTTCTAATATCAAATCTGTGTCTCCTCCCATTCAGTTTCATCCCATTGCTTCTAGTCTTTCCGTGTGCAAATGAGAATAAAGATAATCCTTCTACAATGTGACAGCCCTTGAGATATTTGTATACAGCTATTAAGTCACCTCTCAGTCTTCTTTTTTGCAAGCTAAACATTCCCAAATCCTGTAACCGTTCCTCATAGGACATGGTTTGCAGACCGAATACCATTCTGGTCGCTCTTCTCTGAACTTGCTCCAGTTTGTTGATGTCTTTTTTAAAATGTGGTGCCACAAACTGGACACAGTATTCCAGATGAGGTCTCACCAAAGAGGAATAGAGGGTAATAATGACTTCACGTGATCTAGACTGTATGCTTCTGTTAATACATCCCAGAATTGTATTTGCCTTTTTGCTGCTGCATCACACTGTTGACTCATGTTCAGTCTGTGATCTATTAGTATACCCAAATCTTTTTCACATGTGCTGTTGCTTAGCCTTATTCCTCCACATTCTGTATATGCTTTTTTCATTTTTATTTCCCAGATGAAGTGCTTTGCATTTTTCCTGTTAAAAACCATTCTGTTAGTTGCTGCCCACTGCTCCAGTTATTTATATCTTTTTGAATCCTCTCTCTCTCTTCTCTTGTATTAGCTATCCCTCCTAGCTTTGTGTCATCAGCAAATTTAATCAGTTTACCCTCAATTCCTTCATCTAAATCATTGATAAAGATGTTGAACAATACAGGGCCCAAGACAGAGCCCTGTGGTACCCCCCTTGATACATTCTTCCAACTCGATGTGCAGCCATTTATACACTCTTGGGTCCTATCACTAAGCCAGTTATGAATCCACCCAACAGTTGCCTTGTCCTTCCATACTTTGTCATTTTTTCAATAAGGATTGTGTGAGATACTTTGTCAAATGCTTTGCTGAAGTCAAGATAAATATATCTACAGCATTTCCTGATCCACCCAGTAAGTGATTCTGTCATAGAAGGAAATTAAGTTAGTCTGACATGACTTATTAGTTTACAAACCATGCTGACTCTGTTTAATCACTTCATTCTTGTCCCGGTACTTACATACATGTTTTTAATAATTTGTTCAAAGATCTTTCCCGGTATAGATGTCAGACTCACCGGTCTATAGTTCCCTGGGTCCACCTTCTTCCCTTTTTGAAGACCGGAACACATTTGCTCTTCTCCCGTCTTCTAGGGGCTTCTCCTGTTCTCCAAGAATTTTCAAAGATTATGGAGAGTGGTTCAAAAATTTCTTCTGCTATCTCCTTCAGTACTCTGGGGTGTAATTCATTTTGGACCTGGAGACTTGAATTCATTTTGTTAGCTAAGTGTTTCCTCACTATTTTTTGTTTATAGATATCCCGGATTCTTATTCCTTTAATAGGACAGTGAAGTTTAGTTGATGTTACATTTCCTTTCTGAGAGGGAAAACAGATGCAAAAATAGGAATTTAAAAGTTCGGCCTTTTCAACATCCTTTCTTAACCCTTCATAATTTTTTATGTAAAAATCCTATAGATCTTTGACTTTTCTTTTACTTTTGACATATCCCCAAAATCCTTTTTTTTTGATTTTGACATCTCTTGCAAGCCTTAATTCATTGTCAGCTTTAGCTAATCTGATTCTTGCCCTGCAGGTTCTGCAGAATCATTATATTCTTCTTTAAGATATGCTCCCTTTTCCATTTGATATACATTTTTTTCTTCCTTTTTAGATGTGTTTAGTTCTGTGTTCATCCATCCTGGTTTCATTAAATGCTTCCTATTCTTCCCCCTTTTCGGAATTGTTAATGATTGTGCTTTGAGAATCTCATTTTTCAAGATTTCCCATCCTTCCTGGGACATTTTTGTCCTTAAGGTTCCCGCTTGGTCCCTCC